>JANSVA010000005.1:38485853-38498024 GCA_025504915.1 Erythroxylum reticulatum | reverse complement strand
TTTCATTCATTTGCTCTTTACCTATGACTATTTGCCAAAATTTCTCCTTCAAATAGTTCTAACTTCTATGAATCATTCGGGGTCCAACAATAAGTCTTTCAAGGATGGCAATCGACCAATCCGGTTTTATTGTTTTCAATATTTTTAAATTAAAAATGTAAAAATATAGACAAAAGTTGAATTTCATATCAATCTGAATTTAAGCAACTCAAAAAGTTGAAAAGTGAAGATTGAATCAAATTGAAGCATCATTGGTAAAAATCATGAATTTTGAAAAAAAAAAGGACAGATTACTGCAATAGATAAGGCGAGATCACACCTAATCACATATTCACTTAAAGAGTTATAGTTTAATTAAGAAACTTATTTCTATTCCTATTATGTAGGGATTTGGATTTCTTATAGATAGGAATCTTTGCAAGCTATAATTAAACTAGGGTTTAGGTAGGAAAGAAAGAGGGAGAGACTTCTTTCACCTTTCTAACTTTCTCTTTTTCATTTCTTTTGGCTTTTCTCTCAATATTTCATCTGTCTTTTATCTTTGGTGTTGAAACTTAAGTCACGTGTTGCTAAACTCAATTATTATGATTCAAGGGGATTCAAAACTCTAGTTGTAACCTTGTGATGTTTTGTTTTAAACTTTTATTCATGTTTTAATTCAAGTATTTCTTATTTTACATTCTTATACTTAATCAATAATTAATATTGATTAAATTGAAAAATTAATTTGAAGTTGATTATTCTCTATTTATCTATGAATTCAGTAATTTATAATTGTCATGAAGGATTAGTATCGGTAGCATATAGTTTATTTATGAATTTACATATTTAACTTACGATAAACAAGAAAAGTAAGTTGAATTCTTACAGTTATTATAATTATTTATTTAGGGTTTAGCCCTTTTCACTAAGCTTATTGCTATTATTTAATTGATATGGAATGCTATCATACCTAGTCAATTGATGGTAAATTTTGGTTTAATGATGGGCTTGAACCAATTAATTAAAAATTGAGACTTATTACAACCATCTTAATATGTTTCGGACTAACTACTTAAATTTTGACAATTATTCTTTTTAGACCAATGATCAATGTTTCAATTAGTTAGGATCTTTCCTTTGAATCATAGTTAAGTAATCTTGAATTTCTCACATTTATATTCAGTTGATTTATTTTGATTTCTTGTTAATTTTAGTAATTAATCAAAAACCCCTTTATTTTATCAATTGAAATTAAGAAACTAATGTTTAGTTCTCTTGAGATTTTACCTGGTTCCATGACTAATATAAGAAGTTAGAGAATCATAATAAATTTTGAGGGCTTCGACAACCTAATCAAAATTTGGCATGCTTATCAGGGAATTATTTTAGTTTTTCGGTTTCTTTGCATTATTTTATAGTTTACTACTAATTTTTTGTCTTGTCTAACTCGTTCTTCTCAAACAAGTGAATTGCAGTATAATCTGAAAATTGAGAAGAAGATGGGTCATTTACGAAAAAATAGTAAGCAAGGAAGTAGCCATTCATCTGAGATAGATATTAAAATTGGTGAAGGTTCTAATTTCCAATAAGTTGAAGAAAAGATGAAGAATCCTAACACTAGAATGTTAAGGGAGTTAACAGCACCAAATTTGAATCAACAATCCTTATGCATATGATTTCTATATGTTGAGGTAGATTTGAATTAAAATATGGTTTGATTCCTTTACTCCCAATTTTTCATGGTCTTGCAGGTGAAGATCCACCAAACGCCTAAAGGAATTTCATGTTGTTTGCTTTGGAATGAAGCCAAAAAGGGTGAAAAAGAACAAATTAATCTCAGAGCCTTTTCATTCTTATTGAAAGATAACAAAAAGGATTGACTATATTATCTTCTTCCTAGCTTAGTGACAACATAGAATAAGATGAAAAAGATTGTTCATGGAGAACTTCTTTCTTGCATCATAGATAGCCAATATCAGAAAGGAGACATGTGGGATAAGAAAATTACTGGGGAAACATTATTTGAATATTGGGAAGATTTTAAGGAGTTATGTACCAACTACTCACACCATCAAATTCTTGATCAAATTTTGATTCAAGGCTTTTATGAAGGACTGTTGTCAATAGATCAAAGTATGGTTGATGCAGCTAGTGAAGGAGATTTAGTAAACAAAACACCTGAAGCAGCTATAAAATTGATATCAATTATGTCCAAAAATTCTCAATAATTTGGGACAAGAATGGATGGAGCTATTAAGCATATGAATGAGGTAAGTAACATAAACCTTGAGGATAAAATTTCATATTTAACTGTTCTAGTTTGTCAAATGGATGTATCTCAATTGCAATTAATAAGAGTGTATGGAATATGCTCATTCTTTGGAAATACTACAAATATATGTCCTACATTGCAACAAGACTCCCTTCAAGAAGCTAACATAATAAGGTAATTCCTGGTCAACCTTAACGAAAATATGACCCTTATTTCAATCATTATAATCTAGGATTGAGGGACCATCCAAAATTTAGTTATGGAAATTAAGGAAGGCAACAAAGTTATAAACCTTATAATTTTAATAGATAACTTCAAGGGCTTACATATGCTCAACCTTAATCTTCAAATTCAGGTATGTCTTTAGATGAAATTGTTAAGGCACTTGTTACTAATATTCAACAATTTCAATAGGGAATAAGAGTAAAATCTCATAATCTTAATTAGCCACCTCTATAAGTAAATTGCAAGTGAAAGCATTAAGAAAATTACCTTCCCAAATGGAGGTGAATCTTAAGGGGAATGTGAGTTGAGAAGTGGTAAGGAAATTCAATCTTGATCTTCCTTACTAATGAAGGTAGAAAATCACGACAAAAAAGAAAAGAAAGACAAACTTCCAACTCAAGAATCAATAAAGGTATAAATGATTTATCTTCATCGACATCAATTAATGCCTGTGTACCTCATTTTCCTAGTAGGTTAGCTAGATCAAAAGAAGAGGAACATGAAAGCGAATTCCTATAAAGCTTTAGAAACGTGGAAATCAATATAAAAGTTATTAAGAAAGTTATGAAATATTTAAAGTTTTTGAAAGAACTGTGCACAAATAAAAGGAAGTTGAAGGACAAGGAGAGAATAGTTTTGGGTAAGAATATACCAGATGTGATAAATAGAAAGTTACCAAAAAAATGTAAATATCCAAGTATGTTTACACTTTCATGTGTTAATGGTAATAAGAAAATTGAACCTATCATAGTATAGTTAGGTGCATCTATTAATGTCATGCCATAGTTAATTTAACAAGCTTTAAATATGAATCTTATGAAAGAAACTAATGTGATTGTTCAACTAGTTGATCGTTCTTATGTACATCTTATTAGTATTATTGAGGATTTGTTGGTCCAAGTTAACGGGCTGGTATTCCTCGTGGATTTTTACATCTTGAAAATGGACGGAGATAGTGTTGAACATTCAACTTTAATTTTGATAGGAAGGTCATTTATGAATATGACCTTGATAAAAATCAATGTAGATAAGGGTACTCTTTCGGTTAAGTTTGATAAAGAGATAAGTAAAGTTCAATACTTTTAAAGAAATTAAGTACCCTCATGATTTTCAATCCATTTATCATATGGATATTATAGATTTATTTTTCTAAGATATCTTTAAAAAAGAAAGTGTTGAAGATGAGTTAGAGTTTAAGTATAAATTGAAAGTGAACAAGTAAGTTGATGAAACTTGTGAAGTTGTAGAATCATTATCAGTAATGCTAAAAGAATCGAAAACTTTGAATGATGAACTTATGTGACTCACAAGAAAATCTTGCCTTAGGTTTTGTAGTCTGTGAAGATATAATTGAAGGCATTACATGATCACCTAAAGTATGTCTATTTGGGTGATAGAAAGTTATTACCTACAATCATTTCAAAAAGGTTAACTACAAAGCAAGAGGAAAAACTAGTAATATTACTTAAGGAGCACAAAACTACAATTGGTTGGGCTAACGAACATAAATGGCATTAGCTCGACAATTTGCATGCATAGGATTCTTTTAGACGAGAATGCAAAACTAAAATTGGAACCTCAAGAGAGACTCAATCCGACCATGAAAGACGTGGTAATGAAAAAGATTATAAAAATTTTGGATATAGGTACAATTTGTCCAATCTCGGATAGTGAATGGGTGAGCCCAATGCATGTTGTGCCAAAGAAAATTGGTATGATAGTGTTATGAAACTAGAATGATGAGTTGGTACCAATGATGGTAAAAATGCACGGTGAATGTGCATAAACTTTAGAAAGCTTACCTTATCTACTATAAAGGATCATTTCTTATTACCTTTTGTGGGTCAAATGTTAGAAAGACTTGTAGGTAAATCATGTTTTTACTTTTGGATGGAGTTTACTGTCAAATAACAATTGCTCAAGAAGATCAAGAAAAAAGATTATATTCATATATTCTTTTGGAACATATGCCTTTAGGCAAATGTCATTTCGTCTTTGTAATGCTCCAGGTACATTCCAAATATGCATAATGAATATATTTTATGAGTATATTAAGAACTGCACTGAAGTATTCATGGATGATTTCACGTTTATAGAGATTCATTTGATGATTGCTTAAATCATTTATCTAATGATCTCAAAAGGAGCATTAAAATGAATTTGGTGTTGAATTACGAAAACTGTCATTTTATGGTAGATCAAGGCATTGTCTTTGGACAAGTGATTTTATATAGGGTCACAGAAGTTGATAAAGTAAAAGTGGATTTGTGAACTTACCTTACTCTACAAAAGTTAGGGAAATGTGATCTTTTCTTAGACATGAAGGATTTTATCATAGATTTATTAAAGATTTTTCCAAGATTGCCATACCACTTCAAAGTTGTTACAAAAAAACATTCCATTTGACTTTGGAAAGGACTGTAAGGAAGGTTTTGAAGAACTCAAGGAATTATTAACAAGTACACCTATTATTCAGCCACCAAATGGGGATCTTCAATTCGAGATTATATGTGACGCTAACAATTATGCAGTGGGATCTATTTTAGGCTAAAGGATTGAGAAACAAAGTCATCATATCTTTTATTCTTCAAGAATATTGGATGCCGCAATTCTATAACTGAAAAAGAGCTTTTAACAATTATTTTTGCTTTAGATAAATTTAGATCTTATTTTCTTAGCTCTAAAGTTATTGTGTACTTTGACCATACAATATTGAAATACCTTTTGGTAAAAACAGAGTCCAAACTGAGGTTGATACAGTGAATTCTGCTACGTCAAGAGTTTAATTTGACAATAAAGGACCAAAAAGGTGCAAAAAATTTAATAGCAGACCAATTGAGTAGGTTGGTAAGAGATGGAGATATTTTACCTATTTCTAAAACTATTCCTAATGAGCAATTATTTGAGTATGGTTCTATGGTATGTTGACCTTGTTAATTAGTTAGTTACTAGAACTTTACCTTATTACATTAGTAAGTCTAGGAAGGAAAAGATAAGAAATGAGGAAAAATTTTATATTTGGATGAACCATACTTACGGATGTTCTACTCTAATCCAATTATAAGGCATTATGTGACAGAAAATGAACAACATTATGTTTTAGTTTTTTGTCACAATTATGCTTGTGGTGATCATTTTGGCCCTAAATGAACTATTAGAACAGTTTTGGATAGTGGATTATATTAAGGGACTTTATTTAGAGATGCGATAATGGATTATATTGAGAGATTTTATTTAGAGATGCTTATGTGCTTTGTAAAAGTCATGACAGATGTCAAAATATATATACATTATCTTATCGAAATGAAATGCCTAAAACCAATTCTTAAAGTTGATATATTTAATGTATAAGATATTGATTTTATGGGCCATTTTCCTTCATCTTGTGGTTTTTCTTATATATTTTTGGCTGATGATTATGTTTCAAAGTAGGTGGTAGCAAAAACTACCAAAACTAATGATTCTACAATTATTGTAGGATCTATAAATTCTAATATGCTTAATTCATTTGGAGTTCCATGACCTATTATTAGTGATCAAAGAAATCATTTTTGTAATAGAGCAGTTGAAGTGTTGGTTAAAAAGTGTAGAGTGCATCACTGAGTAGCTACTGCCTATTGTCCTCAAACGAATTGACAAGAATAATTATCAAATAGAGAGGTTAAATCCATTATAGGAAAGACTATGAATCCCAGTCAAAAGAATTGGATTTTACAACTAGATGATGCTCTTTTGGTGTACTATACAGCCTATAAAACACCGATCGAAATGTCTCCTTATCAATTAGTGTTCGGTGAAGCTTGTCATCTATTGGTGGAGGGTGAACATAAATATTATTGGGTGATGAAACATTGTAAGATGGATTTTGCCAAAGCTAGGTAGGAAAAGAAATTACAATTGAAAGAGCTAGAGCTGGAGGAGTTAACTTTGGATGCTTACGAGAATTTGAACATCTGTAAGGAAAAAACCAAATTGTTCTATGATAATATGATCTTGAGGAAGCAATTTAAGGTGTGACAGAAAGTGTTATTATATAGTTCTCAATTAAAGTTTATGCTAGATAAGTTTTGTTTTATAGGGCTAAGCCCTTTTCTTATCTTTAGTGTAGTGAAAACAAAAAGTTTAGAGACTGAGAAGATTTTTAAGGTGAACGGACATAAATTAAAACCATTTTATCAGGAGATGACGGTTTCCATTGTAGTGAATATTGATTTAGAACTTCCATTATATGTAAAAGTTTGAGAAGAAACTGCTCTGTTAATCATAATGGCGTTAAACAATTGCACTTTTTAGGAGACAACCCAAAATATGATATTTTTTATTAATGTGTTTTAGTCATATATAGTTTTCATTTGATTGTTTTTTAAAAATAAGTTTATTGGCTTTAGGGAAAGGGATCCTAAAATTGCAAAATACTAAATTTCATAAGGCATGATCATATCTTATGTAATTCAACTCTCAAGAGTAGGGCCTTAAAATTCTAGAATACCAAATCTTAAAGTGAGATAATGCCTTACGTGATTTAGCTTTCCAGAATGGAACCTTTAATTACCAAAATACTAACATTTATAAGGTGTGATCACACCTTATATTTATTTGGGTTTCAAAGGAACTTCTCATATTTTTAAATAATTTCTATTTTTATTTAAATAAAAATAATAAAAATTTAAAAATAAAGTAAATAAATAAAAATTAAAAACAACAACTAAATATTTTTTTATTATTTTTAAATAAAAATTAAAAAACAACCTTCTCTTTTAGTAGGCAACATTTAAGGCCCCTAGTACAACCCTACCATAAACACTCCACTCTTATAGCAGACGCAACTCCACAGCAAACCATACACACCTAAGCCAACAGATGAGCCATGCAATATCCACTACACAACTCCTTCAGACGCACACCTTATAGCCCTTTCAAATGTTTACTCAACACCAACTAATAGAAGACATAATTCCACGAAGTTAGGAGTACAGTTGCCCAACATAAGCCACGCAACATTCACCATGCATCTCCTCCAAATGTACACCACACCCCTCCTCCAAGCATTCGTTCAGCTCTAACCAATAGCATACATAATTCCACCAACAGCAGCTAGCAAGAGAGTTGCCCAATGTAAGCCACACATCACCCACTATGCAACCAATAACACCAGCACATCAGGTAGCACTCCAACAACAAAAGCGCATCACTCAGCCCCAGCAAAAGATTATTCACGTAATACCAGACCCACCACTATCACTTACTAGTGGTTTTATTCATTATTTATTTATTAATTTTAGTTTTTTAAAAAATTAATGAGTTATTATTATTAATTAGTAAAAATTACAACCTTACAAGGATCAAATTGCCAAAAAGGAGAGATATAAACAAAATAAGGAAGCATATGTTCAATCTCAGCTACAATTGTATCTAGTCTAGAAACCATATTCTCTTCATGTCGGTTAAGAGATGTGCCCCTATTCCCCTTGCTATCATGTTTAATATACATTGGACTATAATTTTCTAGTATTGTTTTTCCTTGTCTCTTAACTCCTGTCTGAAGATTCTTCTATTCTTGTCTTGCCAAATTGTGAACCTTATGGTTGCAAGGCTAATTTTTACTACTTTGATGTCCGCCTTGTTTCCTATGTTTATAGTGACTAGCCAATTAATTCATTCCTCCCAGTTTTAGACTAGTTTCTTAAGATTTAACATTCTCTCCATTTTCCTTCAGATGCTGCGGGTGTACCTACAATTTACCATTAAGTGATCTATTATTTTCAGGTTGAGAGTTACAAAGCTAAAAATTATTGAATTTGTGAGAGTTCTAAGCTTGTCTTTGCTCATGAGGCTCTTTCCAATCCTTAACCTGAAGATAAAGGCAAGTCGGGGGTATGTTATTATCCCACACTACTTTACACCATTTAACTATATTGTTAGAATCATTTAAGATGAAGTTTCTAAAAGCCTTTATGTTAAATGTTATTGATCCATTGGCCATCTAGAGGATTTCATTTCATCCTGTCTTTCCCCTTAACATCTTGGCATGTTGTTTATTATAATATCCACTCCTCTATTATAATGTTAAGGCCATTTCCATTAATTGTTTGCAATTAGCTTGCTTGGCCATTTCCATTAATTGTTTGCAATTAGCTTGCTTACCCTTATGGTTGGACTAATAATTGACTTTGTGTGTTGAATTTCTTTTATCTCATACATTGGACCTCTTCCATACCAATTATCATACCGAAAGTAGGTTGATTCACCATTTCCAATCTTATGATGTATCAAAATTTGCATCCATTGTCTTGATCCTAAGATTTTTCTAAGATTCCATGACATATTTTGCTCAAGTTTGAGGCTTAATATGCTTTCTCCCTTTATATAGACATTTTTGAACCCATTTGACCCATAACTCCTCCTCTTGGCTGCATAACCACCATATTCCCTCCCGCTTATATATATATATATATACAAATGTACTCGAGCGTATCAATTTTGTCATAACTTTCTCAATAAGAAATAATTCTTAGAAAATTTTTCATTAAAAGCATACTATTGGAAACTATTCATTAAAATTTGATTGTTTTAGTAATTTGGAATGTATAAGTGACTAGTTATGAGTATTGGTGAATAGGTTCAATTTATATTATTTATTTAGAGAATGAATACTTAAAGAGTATTATGATATTCTTTATGTAAAATGTACATGCATTTATTTATTTTGACATTTTTATCATTTTTATTGTCCCAAAAAAGAGTGAATAAATATGCAAAAATAATGTCACTTTACTAGCCTCGTACCAATAAAAAGATTGAAGTTAAGTATGGTGCTAGTAGCCATTTGAGATAGTGACCTAGTCAAGTAATCATAGGCATTCATAACAAAGTATTTATTATCACGTTAAAAAGCTATATGACTTTTCAAACATGCTTCTAATGCTCTAGTTTTGTTTAAATTTTTATGTATTATTAATAAATGGTTGTGGATATGCTTAAAAGGTGAAGCATTATATCTAGTGCATGTTCATTTTTCGTATGGAATTTAGTTTTGTAATTTAGGTTGAATTTTTAAGGATCATGAAGTGACTTGAATCAACTTATGAACTAATGTAGTTAGTTTCATGGCGTTTTGATGACCCTTATAATTGAATAAGTAACAAGGAATTTTCAATGGTTATATTTCATTTGTTGAACATTTTTTAAAATTATTTTCTATTTGAGATTGAATAATGGAGTTGGTTTTCTTAAGGATAAGGAATTGTTTAATTGTTGAGGATTTTATGTATGCTAGTCATACATTAATTTTACCACTATTTTCATGGTATATTGCTTATATTTTGGATGATTTGGTACTTCAAATTTGAGAAATATTTTCATTAGGTCTTATCTATGCCTATATAAGGAAAAGGACTTAAATTGAGAAAAATTGTACTGATTTAAAGTAAATTTGGAAGATTTAGAGATGGACCATTGAATATGGCACCTACACACTTTAGGGGGTGTATTATTAAATGGTTGCTTCTATTTCTGCTTCGTAACCCTTTAATCTCTATTTTACCTATGGACGAAGAAATTGACACCTTAGAAGTCCCCATGTAGGTCTTGTTTTAACATTAAAGATATATGGATAATCACAAGTGAAATATGGCTAATTATACGAACTTGAATTAGGGCCATATAGCTCATTAAAAAGTTAAAGTTTTAGGTTTATAGAAAATAAGGTTGAAAAGAAAAGGAGCTTTGGTAGGAAAGTAGTGGAAAGTTAATGATAATTTATTTTACAAATGCTATTGATCATGATTTCATCATTCTTTAAAGACAGTATAGAAAAAGATTCTAATAAGATCCTCTAGAGATTCAAAATTTAAGAACAATGATTTCTTTTTCTTGTTTTCTTTATTAGTTATTAATTTTTCTTTGTTTAATTATGAACTAAATTGTGATATAGGTCTTAATAAGATAAGCCTAGGATGTATTATATTTGATTTGATCTTTGGTTTAATGAATTTCTAGTTTTCTTGAGATTTATAAGTATTTTTATAATTGATTTAATTGAAAGAGGGAACTTAGAAGATTAAATTATTTGATCCATAATTCGACAGATGAGATCTGTGGTTAGATTCCAACATAGATAAAGAGGGTTTTATGTATACTATTTAAGAGAAAGCCACAAGATCTTCTTAGGTTTGAGTAATTCCTATAAGGAAAGTTGATAAAGCAAATTAAATCATTCTTAATTTATGTTACTACAAAGGTTGAATAGTATGAAAAAAGGGCTTCTATGTCTCAAAAGAGAATATAATCTAGTTTAGGGATTCGTACCTACCCAAGAGACTAGAATAATTCATTAAGCTAGAATGATATCAAATATAGTAAAGTCCAAGGAAAAACCTCACCTAAATCCAGCTTATTCATAGGTTGATTTACTTCTTAATCATTTCCTTATTTATATTTTTTTTTATTTATTTTCATTCTTTAATTAACTACAGTAGGTATGAGGTATACAGTGAAGCCAATCACTAGAGACTTGGCTATATACTTATATAGGCCGGGTGAGTAATCGCATATACTTCTAGATAGCTGAAGAGGTATGAGCTAAATTATCCTATACATGATTTAAAGTTTACATCGGTAGTATTTACACTCAAGATTTAGAGACACTATTTTTATAGGGATACTTGTCATATATAAACTGACCACAAGAGTCCAAAGTACCTAATGATACAAAAAGAGCTAAATCTCAGACAAAGGAGATCATTGGAATCGATTAAGGATTATGACTTAATAATCGATTATCATCCAGTAAAAGCAAAGTGTGGAAGCTGATGTATTGAGTCATGAGTCTTGTTTGGCAGTAACTGATAGGCAAGATCCTTACATAACACATTTGATGAGTGTGCGAAGCCTTGGGGTTAGACTCCCAGTGGCAAAGGATGATAGAACATTGCTACCATGGCTTGAAGTTCAGCCTACATTGACGATTTTGAGTTAAAAGTCATTTAGGGAAAATTGTCATCCAAATAGGGTGAGGGGTTCAGACTAAGAAAAGACGGGTTATTAGTTTTTAGAGGTAGAGTCTATGTATCGAATGACCAGGGACTCAGGTGAGCTATCTTGGAACAGGCTCACAGTTCGGCTTATGCCATGCATCCTAGTAGCATAAAGATGTATCGAACTCTTAGAGGGAGTTATTGGTGGCTAGGGATGAAGAGAGAGATAGTGGAATTTGTGGCCAGATACCTTACCTGTCAATAAATTAAGGCATAGCATCAGAAATCGACAAGTATGTTACAGTCTTTACCTACTCCGAAATAGAAGTGGGAGCATGTAACATTTGATTTTGTGGTTGGATTATCTAGTACATCGAATACGATGCTATTTGGGTTATAGTGAACAGATTGATGAAGTCTGCACATTTTCTACCTATCCACACAATTACTCCTTAGAGAGATTGGTAAAGCTATATATCGATTTGATTGTGAAGCTGCACGAGGTGCCAATTTCTATAATATCATAAAGGGGTCTGAGATTCACCTTATGATTTTGGTCAAAATTCAAGTAATCTTTAAGGACTAAACTGAAGTTTAATACTGCCTTCCACTCGCAGATCGATGGTCAGTCAGAGAGGATCATTCAGAAAGTAGAGGACATGCTGAAAGCCTGTCTGATGGAATTCCAAGGAAGATGAGATTGGATCTTGCCAGATC
>JANSVA010000005.1:38474674-38485753 GCA_025504915.1 Erythroxylum reticulatum | reverse complement strand
TTGGAACTGGAACTTATGTTCACCGGATGGGTGATTAATAGGCTGGGCCTATATGGTTCCTAACCAGTATACATTAAATCATAAGTTGGGCTTATGTGTTTTTCTATGCATGACATATTCACTTCATAGGTTATCTACACCTTCTTGGTATGAACCAATTCGATCTGTGATATATGTTTTTCCTACTCACTGAGTACCTAGTATACTCACCCCCCTCCACTTTCCAACCATGCAGGTTAATTTAGTGAGTTTGAGGCTTTGTGTGGATTGTGTGATCTTTTGACATTTTCGGGGCTTTACCACATATGGGTAGTCTCTTAGTTTTTATTTTTGTTGTATAGTGACTCATGATTTGTTTTATTGTTTTATTAGTTTGGTTGTGTTAATATACTTTATAATTATATAAACTTAACTTTTGACTGTTTCTTGTTGTAAAAGACTTAATGTATAAACTTTCAATACTATTGTTGAGATTGCCTTGAGTGGACTTTAAAGTCCTGAAGTTGTGGTTGGTTGTGAATATAGAAGTGTGTTTGAAATTGTTTGCAGGTTTTGGGTTTTTTTTAAATATAGCCGTTGTGCTGCCCAAATTCTTTTAAAAAATAAAATAATAAAAAAGAAAAAAAGATATTCAGTTAGCCTTGCATAGTCGAATTAAGGATACCGATAGTGTCCTTAGCCCGGTTATGCGGCGGTTGCCATGATCCCAATGTGGTACCGAGTCATGACATTAAGAACTCCTTCTCACCCAACTCTACCATCACTTTAAGCTCAACAAACCCTACAACCTTTAACCACCATTAATAGAGAAAATTATATATCTACAAAATATGTAAAGCAAATAAGGATGAGATGTCTTTAGGCGGTGATCATTCAATTTAATGCTAGACGATACTATAAACCATTGTCAAAACTCAGAGAAAGAAGAACATGTAAACCTCAAATAGAGTAAAACTTAAGGTTAAATTACTGATGATTGGAGATGAATTGCTTGAAAGTCATATGTGAATTTGTGCATCATATTCCATACTAGTTGGATAATTATAGAAGATTATAGTTAAGTTACAACAATATGATTATCTTACATGTTGACTAATGTTAGACAAAGAAGAGAAAGGGGAAAGTACCTTTGCACCTTCAAAATTGCTTGAGCATGATATCCTAGAATTTATCAATGATGAAAAACCTATACCTATGAAACCTAATTACAAGCTTAATCTCAGTTCCTTAAGCTTCTAAATTAAGTGCTTAAAAACTCAAATGCATTATACATTTAAAAAAAGCTCTTATCATGCTTTAAAATCCAAAATGATGGGATCTATTGACCTTGTAAGTTTTAAACAAGAGTGTGAATGTTCAAAAAGACTTTATACACCTAGAGCCTAACAAATTTGAAGAAAATAAAAGAACATACTAGAAGATATAAACATTTAAGATTAATAGATAGACAAAATATAGACAAAATTTTAAAAGGCTGGTACTTGAGTAAGCTATATGGTAACTTTATGACAATGAAAGAGATGGAAGCTACATAGATTAGCAAGTCATATCTTATTGAGTTTTGCTCCTTACTTGTCTCTCTGTCTAAATTTATCTATATCTTCTTTTTACTTAGATCTCTCATTTATCTTGCTCTATATTTTTTGTGGCTCTCTCTCACCTCTTAATGTTCTGTCTCACATTCTCCTCGTAAGGGTACTGTTTCATCATAAATGTAAGAGAATGGGCTTGAATTAATTAAACAACAATGTTTAGGATCACAAAAGTCAAAAAGCAAGTGATTAGGCTTAACAAGAAGTTTAGTTTTCATTTAATTAGGAAAACATTTAGGTTTAATTAAAGTTATTAAAGGTTAATATGAAATTAGAGTGAATTATATGAAACTAAGTTTAATTAAGATTAAATTAGGATTAAGTAAGTTAGTTATAATTTAGTTTTAATTTAAGTGAATGATGTTACAGGTCCTACTTAAAAATAAAAAAAATGCCATGTCAGTGTTAATATGGCACTTAAACTAACGGACCTTTAACTGCATTAAAAGTCCTGTCATTTTAGGATTAAATTTTAATAGTTTTAAAATGTTGTGATTATTTTTAACATTATAAAATATTAGGATATAACATATATTTTGGTATCAATGTCAATGTTAAAAATATACTTTTTGCTTAAAATGAAAAAGATGAGAGGGTCATTAAAGATGAGTTCTCTCTTATCTAAATACATAGTCATCATTTTATTTTAATGGCCTTTTTGGTCATCACAGTTCATATTAACTATATTACTATTGTATATCATAAATCTTTTGTTAGTATCTTAATAATTTAATCAATATTGACCATGATGACCATAATGCCTACCAAAATAATGGATCCCATATATTTTCCTTTACAAATGGATTAGTAACTTAATATTAGTTAGTTAAAATCTACTTTTATTTCTAATATTTGAATGATTTTAAAGAAAATACTTTTTTGTCCTTAATTTCTCTATCTCATTCTTTTTTTGCATCATCTTTATGTCAAGAATATATAATTTAACTTCAAAGCTTTCAAAGCCATTATTAGTACTATAGGAAAATGAGGCAACCTAAATTATGAAGTGAGGAACCTACCACTCATTTGCAATGCTACAATTTATTTAGAACTCAATTCTAAAAATATGCAGCTTAACTTTAAATGTGATGCAATTGTTATAAGAGGGTGAAATACTTATCTGGGAGACTGAGATAACTACTCCAATGGGATAATTTACTCCCACTCTAAAAATATATAACCTAACTCTAAAGGTGATGCATATGTTTTATTAAAAAATAAAGCAAATAAGTTTTCTAAGTAAGGCAATAACTTATATAGAGTGACCCAACCAATTTGGAACTCATCCATACTTAAGAACATACAATTTGATTTTAAATGTGGTGCAAGTACTATATTATAGCGATATAACTAAGCCTTTAAAAGTGAGACAATTACTTATATGGTATAATGTTACTCATCTGTAACTCACCTACCTTCTAAGAACACACAATTTGAATCTAAATATAATACAATCACCCTAAAAGAATATGACAATTGTTCTTATAAAGTAATGCAGCTTATATAGAACTCACTTTCACTCTAAGAACATATAACTAAGCTCCAAATATATATTAACTATAAAAAGTGAAGTGATTAATCACATGGAACGACACAATCCATCTAGACCTTATTTAAACTCTAAAAACACTTGAACCAGCTCCAAAAGTGATGAAACTACTTTAGGAGAGTGAAATAACTGCTTCTTTAAAGTGATTTAACTCATCTAAAACTCACTCCCACTATAAGAATACTTGCATCAATTCCAAAAGTGATGTAACTACTTTAAGAGAATGAAACAACTATTCTATATAATGATAAAACTTATGTAAACTCACTCCCATTATAAGAATAAAAAACTTAACTTTAAAGATGACACATTTGTTCAAAGAAATTAAAAAAATTGCTTTTGAGGAGGTGATACAACTTATCTATAATTCAATTTCACTTTAAGAATACTTGCATTAACTTCAATGTTAATGCAACTGCTATAATAAAGTGATGCGCTAATTAATATAAAATGAAGCAACTCATTTAGAATTCATTCCCACTTTAAGAATACATAATTCAATCCTAAAAGTGATGTAACTCCTCTAAGAAATGGGATAACTAGGCCTCTAAAATGAGAAACTATTATAATAGAGAGATATAACTTATTTAAAATGTAAAGTACTATTCAACCATATTCCAACCTTCCACTTTTGATAAATAGTTTCTACCACAAGCATTAGTCATTAAAAAGAGAGTATAAAGTTATTAATATCTTTTCATAACATTTGTTTTATTTAAAAGTTCTTAATCTACAAATGGATGATTCATTAACTATTTTCATAAAATATATTATGGACATAACAAATGATTAAGTAACAGACATGACTATAATATGTTGTTTTTTTAAAGAATGAATTGAAAATAAAGCATTAAATTAGTTACAGAACCGGATAAACAAGTTCAACATATGCTTGAAAAGCATATACAAGGTAAATAACTAACTAATAGAGGCACCTCATATTGACTAATATAAAGTTTTTAAATTAGATATGCATAACAATATTAAAGGATGTTAGTCAAAAGTGATTCCTCTAAAATTATAACTAATCAATTCTCTATTTATAGGTAGCATGAATTAACTTAGGCTAAATGTCTTGAGCAAGGATCATTTTTTTGATCCATTATAAAGAGTTATGACTGGACTCATAGATTGGTAGGTTCTAAAATAATCTCAAATTTCTCTCCCTCTATAAGACATATGTTTCACAATTGATCATAATCTTCAAGACAATTATATCACCTTGGTATGTAAATCTTACATTTTCATCCTAGGATATCAAATGAGCTAATCACTTTCATGGTCAGTGAGCTTAAATAGTTATAGGGCTTGAATCTAAAAATTAGCAAAATAGTGATATATTGCAAGGAGGTAGCTTTGATTCTTTGGAGCATAGTTATAAAGTTTGCAAACGATGATACTAGAGGGATGCCCTTCACTCTATTGATAGCCTTTAAGCTTTATTTATCATCATTCGTAGAGTGAAGGAGGTTTTAGAACATCTATTAGGGAACTAAACTAATTTTTATATGGGATTTTATTAAATGGAGCTCTTAATAACTTAAAGCATGATTTTTTTAGGTAAATCATTTACATATATTATAAGTCTATATTATTATATCCTCAACCATTAAGTTAGGCATGTAATTAGGGACATAGTTTATAATAGTTGAGAAGCCACTTAATCTACAATGCCACTCCCTTTTAATAATTATTAAGCAAACTTTAGCTTTTCAAGGAATTACGATTATTATGTTATCAAGCCTAGTATAGTGTTTAAGGTCTTAATTTATTCCAATTATGAAAACATAACAAATTTTTTAATCATTACTAACAATGAATTTGATCATTTAGGACATTAAGCTCTTTAGCTTTAGTATATAATTTAAAGTCCATGTGTGGGATTGTTTGCATTTGATATTGTAGAAGCTAAGATCCTTAATAATTTTGGTGTCTATCCACCTCAACTTAATCTCTTTAGGATTAGTGATTCTTTACTATTTTGAAAAAAAAAAACATTTTACTTGTCGTTCTAATTGAATTGATGCTAACAAACTTCTAAACTTATATTTTTGGTTCCTTGATTATTTTCAAATGAACCAGTCCATAAATAATTATTTATTAATATCTATATGTCCTTGATTAACTTCTGTGGTAAAAATAAATGACAACACCAATAAATGTGGATACTATTAAGCATAACTGAGATAAGACAGAGTCTCCCTATATATGAAATATATTTGTTAGACTAATGGCCAATCCTTCTTTGAATGGAGTTAAAGAGAGATTGAAAATCCTGGTAAGCTAGTGTTTTATAAGAGATAGGGATCCTACGTACCTGAAGGGAAGTTCTTGATATCTTAGGCTATATATTGTAGAGAGTGAGCAAATAAAATCCATATAACCAAATTAAATTTATAAACAACTTTAATTTTTGTTAATATAGAGATTAGATATCATACTAATGTGATTTAAGGACTTTATTAGAGTGTTTATAGGTCCTTTAATCGGCACCATAGAGTGAAACAAGTTCATCTTCAAATGAGATTTAAATAGTTATACTTTTTTATTTATAGTAAAATTTGAAAGTGTTCCTATAATTAATCATATATGCAATTAGTCTAGGAAGTGCTTAGGTCTTTTACTCCTCTAAAGGATTTGTTAGCTCCCCTGTTAATTACAATTGCATATGAGGGGAACATAGGTAGCTCTTAATCTATAAGATAAAATCATAAGGAAGTTAAAGGCATTTATAGAATCAAGTATGAACTTTTAACTTACAAACTCAAGTTTCTTAATGAAGTCTACCTTTGAGGACCAACTTTTTAAGGCCCTTTTACTTTTTGTAGCTCTTGAATAATTCTTGCACTAATAAATATTATACCTAATGCTTCTCTCATTTAAGAATTTACATTGAATAGAAATAATGAAGCTTTTTAATGCACATTTTAGCCTTACAGCAAGCATCTTTAAAATGATCTTATAGATAACGTTACAATATCATATTGGCTTGAAATTGTTTAAGGAACTTAGCTTTGAAACTTTAAAAACTAAACATACACGAGTATTGTTCATCTTACTAAGCATTATGACCTTTTAGAAGAATTCCATAATAGCTCTTATAATCAAATACCTTAGAATATGCCAAAATTTTTTATTAAAAGCAAGAATTTTACTCATTGGGGCTACGAATTTTATTAGGATTCATGTGAAACAAGGCTTTCTTAATCCCTAAAGTTTTAACAAGGATTTGATAGCACATCCTTATGTAGTTGAGAAGATGAGTTAGAAATGAATAACTTTAATTCTGATAAAGAAGAACCATAGTTATTAGTAATACATATGATTTTTTGAAATGATTGAATTGTCAATTCTTTTAACTCATCTTGCTCCCAAGTATCACCAAAATTATTCTCTAAAGAGTAAATTTTATATATATTCTTACTTCCAAGAATAGGATTATGAAAACATTTAGCAATTATATCTCCCTCTCTTAACCAATGTATCTTGAGTCTTTACTTTAATTAAGAATAATAATTATCTAATGCCTAGTTATATACAGTGAAAACTTTCCTTTTAATGAACATTACTGCATCATCCCTAGGGAAGACATAGATTTGATTGTGAGCCACACATAAATCTTCTTTTTCTTTGGAGATATCAAACTTAGTGTTTAATCAAAATAAAGCTTTTTCGGTCCATCCTTCACAACTCTAAGCTTCCTTACACACTTATAAGAGTCTTAACCCTTTATATTAGCATTAAGTCCCTTCAAGACTACATCCTTGAATCCTTCCAAATTTGCTAAGAAGTTGTAGAATCTAAACGAATAAGTGAATTTAGTATACATAGAATCTAATATAACCTCAGTTGGAGAATGGATAGAGTAAAGAATGTTATAGAAGGGAACCATACTAAGGTTGAATTTAGTAAGCTATAGAGAGTTAACCAAGGCTCCATATAGATTTTTCCTAATCAACCAGCTCCTTTCTTATTTGTTGCTTCAAATGAAGAAAGCACCATCAAACCTTAAATTAAAAAGTTTAGAAATGATCAACCATTCTTTAAAATTTTCATTTCTATTTATGAGAATAAGTAACCCTTTTTTTTGTGCAAACAGTGTGCAATTAAAATTTCCTAACACAAACTAGGGGATATGTATAAAGGAGCTTAATAAGGTAAGGTCTCTCTAAAGTACTTTTTGTAGAATTCAAGATTGGCTGCATATACATAAGTGACTTCGATGGCATCTAGATATGTTTTCTATTGATCACCAAATGGAGTAATTGCTCAGAAGAAACTAATTGGTTTACAATTGTTATATAAAGGTCATAAGCTACGATGATTCTCCCATTGAAATGGGATTGATGAATAGATATGAACTTTTAGTATTTACCAAATATCCACTTGATGTTTTAAATTTTATCCACATTAATTTTTTCTATATAAGGCTAACAAGATAGAATTATTTTAAGTGTAGATAATGGTGAATCATCTTCACTTTTTTTTAAAAAATTCATGCTCCTTATGTTCCATGCTAAATTCATGGGGATGAAGTAAGGGTAATGAGCTTTTTTCTTCTTGGATTTTTTTACCAAGTTTTCTTTTTTGAATATATGCTAAAAGGTTTTCCACAAATTGAATTTTCATATGATCTATCCTCTTGAACACTATCCTTTTTCTTTAATCAACGTAAGTCTTCTTGTGTTACTGAGAAAATCATATCTAGTTTTGGAGAATTTAAGATCTCACTATCTTCTTTAATTTATTTTGATACACTATATTATGGAATCGATTGATTAGTAAGCTAAACTTATTATTAATATTGGGAAGATTTTCTTTTTAAGTCATGTTTGTAACTTCCTTCACTTAGGCCTTTTGAGTGTAAGAATTTGTAACAATTCATAAAGGACAGGTTGTTTTGTTGGGCTCTTTCGCAATGTTATAGTTGGTTCCTTCCAGGGTAGGTATTACTAGCTCCAAAAATTTTCCAGGAGGAGGGTTAATGCTAGCATCATGAAGTTTATCAGCTTAACCTATTTGGAATTTCCTTCAAGTAGCTCTCCACTACTTATTCTCAATTTTGATAGAGGGTTTCCCTTGATAGCTAACTTGGATCTCCTCTTTACAAGATGATCATTCCTTGTTGGTTTCATTATTTTGAGTCATAGGAAGTTGAGAGTTGATATCTATCTCAATATAAATTCTAGAATTTAAACAACTAATATTTTAAAGGTAAATTATGGATTTTAACTCATAGTAGATCATGCTTCAATTTCATACCTATTAGATATAAACTAGCTTTCTATTTAACTAGGAAAAGAAGTTTTCCTTGAATGTGTTATGAAATAGACTTAATGATTCTCTTCAAGTTGTGTTCTTTAGCTATTAGGAAGAGAAAGACATCATCTTCATTAAAAATAACATCCTCAAGTCTTCAACCAATTACTTTGTAGTCCATCTCTGAACAACAAGAAAAGTTCACCCTTTTATCGCTAATGAAAACAACGAGAGCTTGGGAATGTAGCAAGTAGTGGATTTATACTAGTATGAACTAGACTGAGGGTTAGATGGCAAGAAGAAAAATAATGTATTTTTAGGCGGAAAAAGTGCTCAAAGTAAAGCTAAATTTAGAACATGATGAAGAGAGCAATAAGAGAAAAGAGAAGAAGAACAATAGTGAGCTTTGGGAAGAAAGGACAAGAAATGGAATGCCCGATTCCTTTCCTTAACAAAAAAGGATTCAAAAAAGGAAGGAAGGAAGAAATTGTCTTCCCTTTCTAATGGTCATTAAAGAGAAAAGATTTTATAGACAAGCAAGAAAAAGTTTAGGCTAAAGAGAGACAAAGAAAATAAACGTATGATTCATCTAATATTTTCTTTAATATTTCTCTTCAGTAGTTTTTTTGGAATGAACACATTTTTTTTTCTTGTCTAATTTCCAGTATCTCACTTTAATTTTGATCATTAACTAAAATCTTATATTGTCGTCTGTTCACTTTTCTATCCAATGTTTTCTTTTATTATGAAGAATTGTTTACATTTAGTTATTATTTAACCTTTTTCTTATGTAAAGACGGGTGAGTATGTACTTGACAACACAAAATTTGTGATAATGAATGAATTTTAACAAAGTACTTGTCATTTAAAAGTTTCTTTTATTAATGGATATTGACATGTATGTAACTATCTTCCAGTTGTCAGTATGTTTTTCCAATTTACAAGAGGAATCAATATGCTTTTATAAGGTCACTAATAGAGCATCTATTTTCTAACTGATGGCCTAATTTTGAGATCAAACGTTCTTGTTGCTTCAGCAATGGTAAAATTTTAAGTAACTCTAATAGCATTATTTTCTTGTTGCTTTTTCAGTTTATTGAAGAAATTGTGACGTGTTATGGCACCATCCATGGCGGTCGTTGTTCTTGGCTCATCTGGTTAAAGTTTTGAGTCTGATTAGTGAAAATACAAAAGCAATAGAAACAAAATGCCTTAATTGTCCTACTAACCAAACAACAAAAAATTGATATGAAAATGGAAAATTCTTATAGACTAATTGAAAAAAGGGCGAAAGAGGAAGCCTTTTCTATTGAGAAAAAATTAGGTTGTGGTTAATCTTTTTAGTAGGGAGTATATTTTATTATTGATTCTCTTATAAAAAATATGTATATAATTTATTTTTTCTTGGTTAATAATGTTAAAAATAAATAAAATAGGAAGACAATTAAATTGTAATATCATTTATCAAAAGCAGCGATTCTTGTCCATATTAATACATTTGATTAATCGCAATAAAATTATTTTTTCTATCTTCTATCATTTTTTACATGCTGGTTCGGTAATTGGTCTCTAATGAAAAATGTCTCCATCATGTTATCACTAAAGCTTTCATTTAGTGATTTAATTATATTAAAGGGATTTTGCTATATAGATATAATCACATGTTTTATAGTATTAATTTTCATATGTATTAATTTTTTTTAAAATCATGTTAATTGTTTATTTTGTACATGTTGATAGTGTTAATTATAATTTTATTAATATATTTAAATAAAGACAATACCAAAATATAGTTTGAGTGTTACTCGTATCTATTATAAAATAATGTCAAGATCTCATAATTAAATGATATTAGAGAAAAATATGGGGAAAGAAAATTTTGTTCTCTTCACAGAATAAAATATGTAAATAAAAATAAAATAAGGAATAAGTTTGTCAATTGAATATGTGCGATCATACATCAGAAAAAAATGTTTTTTTTTTTTGTTTGAGCTCTAAAGATAGCTACCCAGTGTATTTATTATTTGGTTGGATTATGCCTATGTGATTGTTGTTTCTCTATAGTCATGTCGAACAATCAACCGCTATTCCAACTATATGTTCAACAACAACGTTTTAAGTAAATTCTAGTTACGTTCTTTGATTTAGTGAAAGGCAGAACATTGCTTTTATGCTTTTCATTAAAACATAAGCCGCTTCTCAATCCGAAAGCGTAAGCAGGTGAGTTCGCATCTTATTTTCGCAAAGTAATCATTAGATTCTCCACGATGTGACATTGGGTATGTATAATCGGACAGCCCTAAAAGTCTAAAATAAAAAGAAATGCTAGAATAAAGATGGAAGCTAAATTGCACTATTTAATTGCTGTTGTATGTTTCTTTTTCTTTACTCTACGTTTGGTTCTTGTCCTCGTTAGTGGGGACAGAGGACGAGACGTAAAAAACTTGTCTCCGGTACTGTTTAGTTGCTGTCTCCGTTTTTTTGTCCACCGTCTCCGGATGACGGAGACACACTTTTTTGTACCTCTCAAAAAGGAAGGACAGGGACGCTTGTCCTTGTCTCCCATTAATATAAGCAGCGTTCATGTTATGGTAAAGAAAAACATCCCCATGTTTTTAATAATTTATGTCCGTTTTGTTTTAATGTTTTGCTTTTATGTTTTTATTTTTAAATTTAGTG
>JANSVA010000005.1:38447533-38468783 GCA_025504915.1 Erythroxylum reticulatum | reverse complement strand
TTATGTTGAAATTCATGTGTAACGATTAATGATTCGTAATCATTAGGGATAACATGACCTAGGTTAAATGATGCATTGTATGTGATTGTTGCCTTGCTTAATAGTTTTCCTAATTCGTAATGCTACTGCCTAATTAAATCTAGAGATCGTATCCTAGGTTATTCGGTGGTTAGGTTTAATTAACAATCATATCTTGATTAAGCAAAACCTAAGGAAAAACTCGGGTTAATTATTAATCCATTATTAATAGTTGCTAGGAGAGGTTAAAGAACGACAAATTAATAAAATATGCTTAGTTAGGGTGTAAGCTGAGATTAAATCAAAGAACTGGATCCCTACCAAATTCGACACCCTTATTATTTTTTGCATATTTTCTTTAATTTGTTTTTATTAGTTAGTTTTATTTTATTTTCATATTTAAAAATCCAAATCCCCCGTTAAACCTAAATACCAGTTAATTTCATTTCATAAACTTTACACATTCTATGTGAGATCGACCTATACTCACCACTGCTATAATAGTAGGTCTAGTTATTTTATTTTGATTAGCGTAACGACGCGCGGTCAAGTTTCAAGATTGTTTCTACACCTAAAGGAAGGTATGGTTATCTTAATGTTGTTAAGATTCTTATTCATCCCTTTTCTAACTTTAGGTTTCCTCTTTTGCTTCCAATCAGACCTGACTCTCTTCCTAGTCATAAACTTGTTTTCTTCAACTTCAAATGCTATATCATTGTCATTAGCACTTAGTTTATCATTCTCCTTATTATCCTCCACTAGAATTACTAGATTAAGATTGGTATGCCTCTTCTTATTAGGAATTTAGGATTTTGTCTCCTTTAGAATTAAGAAATGTGTTGTGATTGCGTCTCCAATATGTCTTTTAACTTATAATACATTATATTCATTCTCTTAAACTATTATTGAATGGCCTATAACTATACCTATGTGGCTTTCCTTCTTTCCTGTTCTTTTTTTTATTATCATAACCACATGATCATGATCAAATTATGGTTCGATTAATTAGGGTTTAGAGAAATATGATACAAGAGGCATATAATAAGGAAATAAGCAAAGAAAAACCCTAACACAATAAAAAGAGATAGACAAACTTAAATAAGATGATGATAAGAAGACAAACCCTAAATAATGTAATGATGAAATTTGATTTTTATTGGGAAAACTTAAAAAGAAGAAGAAGAAGATGCAAGAGGAAGAATGTCCTAAAAAATGAGATTATAAATAAAGAAATATAATAAATTTTAAATGCTACATACATAAAAGGATAACTATACTTAATTTGAAGCCAAGATCTGATACTAATTGATGCAAACCCACCTAGGAATAAAACCTAGAGAAACTATAAACAAGTTTGAAACAAACCAAGAAAGCCAAATCTAATATATAAAAAGGTTAAAGGTGCAATTTGCATATTAACATTTCACAAAAAAATCTAAGTAAGCACTTACTATTATCTTTGGTACCACTTTGCACTATAATATTACTAAAATGATACTCTTTGCATCCTAAAAAAAGTGAAACAGTAATAATAAAGATAATGGTAGGGATTTATTTAAACCTCATATGAAACATTAAGTTGAAAATAAAACCATTAGCTAATATCTTTTTAAGAAACATTTTTAATATCAAGTTACCATATAATAAGTCCAAATTGTCTAAATGTGACACCACATGGTTTAAACACTTACCAACTAGAAATATAGAGAAGAAGAACAAGAGGAAGCCATTTCGGTTGGTATTATTCCAACCTACTTGCTATCCTCTCTCTCTCTCTCTCTCTTTATATATATATATATATATATGTCCGCTTCTCTATTTTTATTTTTATAGGCTCAGTTGAATTTTGCTAAAGTTGGGCCTTTTTGTTTGGCTTTACAGTTCTCCTCTTTAATTTCGTCCTCAAAGTTAAATTATATACTTGAGGATCTAAACAAATGAGGATACTGACATCAAACTTCTTTCTTTACTTCCCAAATACCCTCTCTTAGAGAACAATGATGACTCTATAAAACTCGTACCATTTGAATCTCTTGTCTCCTTAGTTTCCTAATTTATCTATCCAATATCTCCACTGGCCCCTCTTTATAAGTCATATATTTTGCAAAATTGATCTCAATCCTCGATATAATATGGCTACGATTTGAAAGGTGTCGTCTTAACATAAATATGTGGAAAACATCATGAATTTGTGATAACTCCAAATGTAAGGCTAAGCTATCAGTTAATGGCCCCACACATTGTATAATCTTATATAGCCTGATATATCTCAAACTTAACTTCCCTTTCCTACCAGACCTTAAAATCCCCCTTAAAGGTGATACCTATATAAATAGCATATCTCTAACATTGTACTCTGTCTCTCGACTGTAACAGCCCAGATCATCCGCTCACTGATATTGTCTGTTTTGGGCCTTGGCCCAGCCAAGCCCTCACGATTTTGCTTTTCCCGAGGCTTTCCCAGAAGGTCACCGATCTTAGTACTACTCTCACTCAATCACATTTAACCTCGGAGTTCTGATGGGATCCGGTACATTAGGCCATGGCAAAAGTGTCTATAAAGGAGAGGTATTTGTACCCTTATAAGGCGTACTTCATTCCCCTCTTCAACTAATGTGGGATCTCACACTCTCCACCCTCCTTAGGGCCCAGCCTAGCTGGCATAACAGTTCGGGTATTGGCTCTGATACCACTTGTAACAGCCCAAATCACCTGCTCACAGATATTATCCGCTTTACAAGGGTACGGATACCTTTCCCTTACAGATGCGTTTTCCATGACCTAATGCACCGGATCTCATCAGAACTCCGAGATTAAATGTGCTTAGGTAAGAGTAGTACTAAGATGAGTGACCTCCTGGAAAGGCCTCGGGAAAAGCAAAACCGTTAGGGCTTGGTTAGGCCAAGGCCCAAAGCGGACAATATCTGTGAGCGGGTGATCTGGGCTGTTACATCGACGATGTTGATTAATATAACTCTTTTGCCAATCCTATGTTACCTTTAAGCATTGCCTTACCACCCTTACTTTCTCCATCGTATCCTAAACCAACTTCGGTCCCTCCAATAATCTTGCACCCTTTATATCCCAACATATCAGATCTCTATATTTTCTACCATATAATGCCTTAAATGGTGTCATACTGATGCTATAGTGATAAATGTTATTATATTCAAACTCCATCAAAGTTAGATACTATCCCAATAAATCATATGTTCTGACTGCCCATCTGATTGAGGGTAAAATGTGGTACTCAAATTCAACCTAGTATCTAATGTTATTTGTAAACTCCATAAAACTAGGAAGCAAACTACAGATCTTGATATGATATAATAGACAGTGGAAGTCCATGTAACCTTACAATCTCATCAAGATATAACTTGATCAGCTTATCCAAGGAGCCTATCTATTGTACATGTAAGAAATGAGCTGATTTAGTTATCTTATCCATAATCTCTCAATCTTAATCATATCTACATTTAGTCCTCGGTAATGATACTACAAAATCAATCGTAATCTTCTCCCACTTTTTCGATATAATAGTTAAGGATTCTAATTTAACTGCTAGTTCTTAATGCTTTGCCTTAACCTGCTTATAGGTTAAACACCTCAACACAAAGTCTACCACATCTTTCTTCATCATTGCCACCAGTAATAAGGTCTCAGGTTTTGATACATTTTTAAGTACTAAGATGTATAGTATATAGTGCACTATAAGCTTCACTCAAAATCTCTTCTCGTAGTCCATCTGTATTGGGTACACAAACCTATATCCCAATCACCAAAAGTTCATCTTCTCTCACTAAAAAGTTTGTCTCCCTACTCTGTTGCACTTTCTCTATCATCCATATCAAATAAGAATCCCAAGCTTATGTCTCCTATCTTATCTTCCAAATTTGACTTAACATATAATGTCTCTAATAAACTAATCACATAATCAATCTACAATCTTACATCCAATACTCTTAAATCCACCAATGATGTCATACTATATATGCTTAAACTAGCTATCACGCTTGAGCTTTTCCTATTCAAAGCATTAATCACTATATTAGCCTTTCCTACATAGCAATCAATAGTATAATCATAATTCCTCAACAACTCAATCCATTTTCTCTACCTTAATTTTAGCTCCCTTTGAGTCAAGATATACTTGAGGCTCTTGTAATTTGTAAGGATTTCGAATGTCTCCCTATATAAATAATATCTTTAAATTCTAAGAGCATGCATAATCATCACTAACTGCATATCATAGTTGGGATAGTTTAACTCATACAATCTCAAATAACGAGAAACATAAGCTATCACTTTTCTATAATGTATTAATATACACCTCAAACCTATCCTCAAAGCATCAGTATATACCTCAAAACCTCTACCACTTAACAATAGCACCAAAATTGGGCCAGAAGTTAATCTCCATTTAAGCTCATCAAAACTCTTTTAACACTACATAGTCCACTGAAACTAAACTCATTTCTTCAACAACTTGGTCAATGGGCTAGTGATCATCAACAATCCTTCTACAAATCTCCCATAATACCCAACAAGTCTTAAAAAAAATCCTGACTTTTGACGTATTTCTAGACAGCTCTCACCCCATAATTGCATTTACTTACCAGGATCAAGCATCACTCCCTCTCAGGCGATTATTTTTCCAAAGAAAACTACTTGCTCTATCTAAAACTTATACTTACTCATCTTGGCATACATTTGTCTCTTCTTTAGAATCTGTATCACAGTCCTCAAATATTGATCACAGTCCTTTGTCCTCTCTTATTATACTAATCTATCATCATAGACACTATCACAAATCGACCCAGATACTTATGAAAAGTCATATTCATCAATGTAATGAATGTAGATGGTGTATTATTCAACCTAAATGGCATCATCAAAAACTCATAATGGTCATATCAAGTATGAAAAGTTGTCATGAGAATACTTGACTCAGCTATCTTTAACTATCAGTATCCTAATCTCAAGTCAATCTTGAAAAATATGACAGTTCTCGTCAAATAATCTAAATGATAATTTATACTCAGCAATAAGTACTTATTCTATACTATCACCCTATTTAACTGTTGGTAATTAATGCAAAATCTCATACTACCATCCTTTTTCTTCACAAACAACACTAGAGCTCCCTAGGGTGATGCACTTGGTCTAATAAAGACCTTTTCTAACGACTCCTCTAACTACTTTTTCAGTTCCTATAACTCTATAGTAGCCATCCTATAAGGTGCAATCGAAATTGACGCAACTTTGGACATAGTCTTAATGATGAAATCTATTTCCTGTTGAGGTGGTAAACTCGGTAAATCATCTAAGAATACCTCTAAAAATTCCTCACCATAAGAATATCCTCTGACCTAAGACTATATAATATAAGCTAGATCACACATACTGTAACCACTCTACGATTCCCCACAAATATACCTTCAATTTACCTAAAGAATATATCATGACCTCTTTTACATAATAATCCATGACATCCTAATGCTATGTCAACTAGTCCATCTTGAGAATCATATCAAACTCCCTCAAATCCATCACTATCAAGTCGGCTGATAGCTCCCCTCCACCAATCCTTATTGACACTCCTCCTCACACTATTCACTACCATATAGTCTCCTACTAGCAATTACACTCTCAAGTCATATCTTAATGGAATGACCCGAAACTCTAAAGATAAAATATAAAGAAATGTAAGAATGTGTAGCTCTTGGGTCTATTAACATATAAGCCTTAATATTAGATAATGAAATTATACCAGAAATGAAATTGTTGGTTACAAGTGCCTGCTACCTAGTCGTATGGTATATCCTCACCTGAGTTTGACCATATGTTGAGGATGTCCCACTAGTACCTGCAGCCGTTGTTCTTCTGTGTCCAACTCCTCCATCACCACCTATACTTCCAACTCTACCTAAACATCTACTTGAACCAAAAGCACCACTTTGACCACATAGTATCTCCTCTACCCTTACTCTTAAACCCCTTATTACTTTCGAACAACTCTTCTATAAATGCCCCAAC
Organism: Erythroxylum reticulatum; assembly: GCA_025504915.1. NCBI lineage: Eukaryota > Viridiplantae > Streptophyta > Magnoliopsida > Malpighiales > Erythroxylaceae > Erythroxylum > Erythroxylum reticulatum. The sequence goes on along the minus strand of JANSVA010000005.1, from coordinate 38,462,729 downwards.
TTTCCATAAATATAACATGCCTAATTGATCCTAACAAGTCCCTAATACGGTCCACTGTGAACTTCTCATAGGTAGCATAACTTTGTACCCGTCTAACTCCCTTACTAAAAGATCCTTTAAACCTATGACTTACCCCTTTGTTTGATCCAACCGATAATGCATTAGCAATAATATGTTGTCCTTGATCCTCGATCTTTACCAGACAAAATATATTGTTGAAACTATCACTCTTGCTCGTTGAAACATCAGCTCTCCTAGATACCTTTGCACTAGTAGATTACGAATGACTAGCTTCCCTCTTAATAGAATGACTCTCCTCTCCATAATGACTCTATGGTTGCCTCTTCAACTCTCCTCTCTTTCTACCTTGTTCTATCACATCCTTTACTCTAATTATAGTCTCCAGTAACTTTTTGAAATTAGAAGTAGCAACTCCCAAACCCAAATGAATCTCCATCCTTAAAAAATGATCAAATTGGTAACATCTATCCTTTGAATTTTCCATAGCCTCTAATGAATACTTAGATAAAGCCGTAAAGGGAGCCTCATACCCTGGCATTAACATCTCTTTTGTCTGAACTAAACTCATAAACTCCATCTGATTTCGATCCTGATATATCTACAGAGTGTATTTGTATCTAAACTCTCTTTAGAAATCCTATCAAATCATCTCTCATGACTTATAAGATCTCTTTACTAACTTCCACCAAGTTAGTGCATTACCTTGGAATAATAAAACAATATATTGCAACCTTCTTTCCAAGGTACACTCCAAATGGTCTAAAACTAACTTTATTTGCTCTTACCATCCCTCAACCTCCTCAAAATCAGTAGTTCCTCGATACTCCATTGTGCCATATTACGAATCCATTTATAGTTGTCGTCCACCCTAGAATCACCTAAGACTAGATTCACTATAACAACCTACTGCATCATCTAAAGAACTATATAATGACATCTTTCCGACTGCTCGATTTGCTCCTGCATCCCCCTAATCAGGCACATTTGAAGCATGGATTGAATTACCTAATTCCCCAATCGAATCTAAGCCAAGAGTATCATCTTTGAAAGCCATCCTAAATTAGACAAGAATATATCATCAATTTTTTATTCATTTAAATTGTTCGTGGAAACGTAAGTCAACTCTGATATCACCTAAATGTGATGCTCCAAAAATTCTTAAATCACAATTTATCCAATTGTTCCAAAATTTTATCATTAATTTCCAAAATTCTCATTAGTTTAAAAATTGATGCCCATCAGTGACAAAAATTATTTGTACAACTATAACCAATGAATTGTCACCTTCCAAAATATATACAATAAAACAAAATTTACTCAATTTGATTTACTAGCCCCACCTAGACTCTACATTATTAATCACATGCACTAGGATTATCGATAATCTCTCTAGCTCCTAAAAAAATTTCGTGGCAAAAGGTAAGTTGTCTACCCAATAAGGGTAACTTAACAATATCCTTAAAATTAAGTAACTCAATATATATTGAAATTAGTCAAATGTATATTTAAAATATACATATAATACTGAAATATACAAGCAATACTTAGCATGTCCAAATACTTAGCAAACATCTAAAATTTTTTTCATTAGTAATGATTAATACTAATATTATTTTATTATTTCCATTTATGTTTTACCTCATTATTAACTGAATTGACTAGGCCCTGTTAACCTAGTAGGCTTACATCCAATGGTCTGCAGACTTATCTCTATTCATTATGATCAATTTCTAAGTTGAAACGTAATTAGATGTATAAATATCGATACAGGGTACCTTAATCCCTCAATCTAATTCAGTACCTTGGTACCATTCTAGTACCTAACTATCGACACAAGATATTTCCAAAACTTAGGATATCTTGGTATCACTCCAGTACCTCGTCATAGTTACATGGCATTATTGGGAGTTAGGATGCCTTGATACTTGCTCCATAAACATGTAGCTAGCCATCATTCACTCATATCTAAATAACCTATCAATCTATGATCATTTAATATAGCTTATCCTAGATAAGCTACAGATTCACAATTTTCACAATCTATTCTTAACCTATCATAAACTAGTCTCTATTAGATTTTGTGAATATGATTTATGTTACCATAATATTCTTAGTTATACCTATGCACAAGTGAAAATTTTAATTATCATATTTTTCGTCGAATTATCAGGCGATACACATCATAATACGTAACAAAATATAAACAGTATTTTTTAATTATTTATTTAATAAAATTCATATATTGTAGAAATACACATATGTAATTATTAATCATCAGTTTAATCGATTACTAATTCAAAATATGATTTGCCATAAAATAATTTATTAATAAAAATTTAAAATTTTGTAAATCGTATACTATTACAAGGGTATAGTTTAAGATTATCTTTACCTGATTTTTGAACTCAATTAACTAATGGGTCCAATCTAATCTCTAATTCGTGCTCCAGACTTAGATATTAGAAAATTCTTTTAGATTTTATTTAAGAAAAATTTTCAACTCAGTTACGCTTAATAATCCAAAATTACCTCCCTTTTATCACTTTATTCTTTATTATTAAAATATCCTACTTTATCTATCCACCATAATTACTAAAATATTCTTTAACTATTGAGACATCCTATTTTACACTCACATTTTTTCATTATTAAAAAAAATACTCTTTTAGGAATTAAATTCCAATTTTACCTCAAATTTTTAATTTTCTTATTTTTCCCCTTAAAATTTTTCCTAAGTCTTCTTTGTCACCCTCTCTTTTTCTCCTAAATCCCCTTTTTCTCATTTTTTCAGCCACCTCTTCTTGAATTTGGTTTTTTTCAATTTCATCAAAATTGTTATCACAAACAATCACAATATAATTCCAACTAGAAACTATCTTATGATGATTGAAAATCACTAGTAAAGGGATGAACATTTTTGCTAGAAAATCTTACTTTTTATGCCTTTCCAAGAGAATTTTTAGTTTTTAATCTCCACAATTTTCTCTCTATTTTGCCACAAACACAAGGAAAGTGAGGGAGAAAAACTTCAGATGCAGGAAAAAGATGGTTTTTGAGCACATTTACCAGTTGAAAATGTGAAGAAGCCTGTTGTCCTCTCTCTCTCTCTCTCTCTCTCTATATATATATATATATATATATTCCTTTTATTTTCTACAGACTGGCTTAAGTTTTGCTGAAGTTGTTTTTTATAGGCTTTACAAATATCGTAATTGCTTGAAGCTATAATCTGGTAGAGATGTCTTTTCCTGCATTGCCATCTTCAGAGAGATTGAAAAACCTTTTTGCTCTTCTTAGTTTGTTAGCTTATGAATGTTGGCTAAACCACATGGCCTCCATTATAAATTTAAAACAATAATTTACCATTAGTATTAGTCCAGTTACTAACGTTTTACCATGTGTAAATTCTTAACAAGGCTCCTTTAGTGCGCAAAAATGGCAATCAACCACATTGATTTAGGCACGTTATAGGTAAATTTCTAATTTAAAAGGGAATGTTTTCTATTTTCAAGTTTTTCAATTATCTTGTCTAAAAGATTTAATATTAGAATTTGTAGCCATATTCCCTATTTTTTGTGAGCTTAATTAAGTCTAACTAAATTATTTTTTAATTTTAAAAATTAAAAATAAAATGATTTTACACTTTTTATATAAGAATTTTAGGCTTTAGCCCAACTTAAATTGAAGCCTTAATTTTCTTAAAGAGCTCAACTTAACTCGAAAGAGGTAGGTCAAGTTATTTTTGTCATCATAAATGAGTAGGTCCATTATGCTTTTATGGTCTTAGTTTAATTGTCAGCTGATTATTAACTTAAATCAACTTATTGATTTTATAAAAAAATTATTTAAAAATTTTAATTACGAGTTGATTGGAATGGTTAATTCAACCTAACCATTTCTAGAAAGCAACTCCTATAACGCATTTTAACGTAATCAGGTGATATTTTTATTTTTTTGTCGATTTTACCCTCATGTCCTCGGTTTGACTCTTTCCTTGCATCTCTCTCTCACACATTTCTTGGTTCTCACGGTAAACCCAGATCAGGCAGTGATCTGTTCGGATCTTTGTTGGTTTTCTTCTAACCTTTCTCACTTTTTCTCTTCAGCATATCATCTTCTCTGCATTTCTCAGGTACCCTTTTTGCGGTTTTCATTATTTGATTTATCTAGTTTAGGGTTTTGTTTTCTTACTCGTAGATGGAATCGCCCGCTCTGCCAGTAATTTACTGCCAGCTGTTTAGGTTCAATTCATGCTTAAACTTCTATTTCAGTCGTGTCTTTCAATTCAAACAACCCAAGACTTTGTTACTTTCTTTAGTTTCCCCCTTTGAATTTTGATCGTTGTCTTCATGGAATTTTAGTATCTTCTGCTCATAGACAAGATAATTATGAGTGTTCTTTCCCATCTAAGCCGTCATTTGACCACTTGTTTTCGTCTAGTTCTGTCATATAATTATGGGAAGACGATTAACTTTCAACGTTCGTTTTGAACTGCTCACCGATCTTAGCTTATTCCTGTTGTTTCAATTATTGGGGTTTTGAGTAAACCCGAATGGTAGCATGCATTTAGAGCAGAGTTTTACAGAGGCTAAAGTTGAAGAGTTTAGTCAGGTTGCAACTATTCTTGGCATTCCACTTAATTTCCTGTTAAAATAGAAGCAGAGAAGAAAATTTTAATAAAGAATGGAATTCATACTCAATTGTCACTGTACACTTGAATCAGAGGAGATATATATACAAGCTCTATGTAACTAATCTGTATGCTAATTATATGGTGCTAACTAATTACAAACTAACGATACACAAATATCTATATAACAAAATAACAATTCTCAACATGCCCCCTCAAGTTGGAGGGTGAAAGATATCTTTCACACCTAACTTGGAAACCAAATATTTGTGCTGAGGAATGCTTAAACCTTTTGTGAGCAGATATGCCATTTGTTCATTTGTTGAAATATGTTTGGTCTGAATGTGCCCCCTTTGAATCTTTTCTTTGATGAAATGACAATCTATTTCTATGTGCTTTGTTCTTTTATGGTATACCGGATTGGAAGCAATTTGAATTGCTGCCTTACTATCACAGTGCAGAATCATAGGTTCTGATATCTTTTCTCCCAATTCTGCTAATAAACCCTTTAACCACATAAGTTCAGCAATAGTAATGGCCATGCTCCTATATTCTGCTTCTGCTGATGATCTGGATATAGTGTTCTGCTTTTTTGATTTCCAGGAAATCAATGAATTTCCCAACTTAATACAGTACCCTGTGACAAATTTTCTTATCATTGGGCATGAAGCCCAGTCTGAGTCATAAAATGCAGTTATTTTTGGTTTTCCTTCTGCAGCTAAGAGAATCCCTTGCCCTGGATTCTTCTTAATGTATCTCACTATCCTCAAAGCTGCCTCATAATGTGATTTCTTTGGCTTTTACATAAACTGACTAAGGTGTTGCACTGCAAAAGCGATATCAGGTCTAGTGTTTGTTAAATACAAAAGCCTGCCCATCAATCTTTGAAACACAGTTGCATCCTTGAGTTCACTGTCATTATGCTTCAACTGCAGAGCTTCATCATAATCTGCAGTAGTCATCTTCAAATTCTGCTCAAGAGGAGTATTTGCTGGCTTTGAATTTCCCAGCCCAACATCTTCTATTAGTTGTAAAGCATATTTCCTTTGAGTCATTACAATTCCTTGTGAGGATCGTGCAATTTCAATACCAAAAAAATATTTGAGAGTGCCCAGATCTTTCATCTTGAAATTCTGATGAAGAATGAGTCGAAGATCTTCAATAAGACCCCTGTCATTCCCAGTGATCAAAAGATCATCAATATATATAAGCATAATCAACATTTTGTCACCTACAATTTTAGTGAACATTGAGTAATCGTGCTTGCTTTGTAAGTAACCAGAGTTGATGAGAGCCTCACTGAGTTTCAGGTTCCACTGCCGAGAGGCTTGTTTTAAGCCATAAAGGGATTTGAGCAGTTTACATACTTGATTCCCCCCTTGAATGTCAAATCCCTGAGGAAGAGTCATATAGACTTCTTCATGAAGATCACCCTGAAGGAAAGCATTATAGACATCTAGTTGAATGAGAGGCCAGTTATGGAGGGCAGCAAGAGCAATAACTACTCTAATAGTGACTTGTTTAGCAACTGGTGAAAACGTATCTTGAAAGTCAATGCCTTCCTTCTGGCTATAACCTTTGGCAACCAATCTTGCTTTGTAGCGTTCAACTGTGCGATCTGAGTTATATTTCACTCGAAATACCCATTTGCAGCTAATGGGAGTCTTTCCTTGGGGCAAGGAGACAATTTTCCATGTGCCATTTGCTTCCAAAGCCTGAATTTCCTGTTGCATTGCAGCTTTCCAATAATCATGTTTAATTGCCTCTTGATAAGTTTGAGGTTCAGGTATATGGGAAAGGGATGCAGCAAAACATTGAGTATGTTGAGGTAAGTGTGTATATGAAATGAAGTTTGAAAGAGAATACTGACCTTGATTTGCAAGGGAAGAAGATGAAGAGGAATGATTGCTGCAAATGTAGTCTGTCATCCAGGCTGGTGGTTTGTGGATTCTGGTGCTTCTTAATGGTTGTGGTGATAGTGAGTGTTGGGAAGGTGAGGTACCAAGTGAAGGATGATGAGAAGATATAGAGATACTAGGTGAGGATGAGGGTGATGTTTGAGGACTGAAATTGGATGAAGATGTGGAAGGTGATAGAGAAAGGTTGAGAAAATTTGAATCATCAAGAGGACCAAATGCAGTTACATCTAAAGGAAACATAGGTTGTTCTTGTGGAGGTGTTTTGAAAGGAAAGACAGTTTCATGAAAAGTAACATCTCTACTGACGAAAAATTTCTGTGAAATAGGATTAAAGAGAATGGACCCTTTTTGAACTTGAGAGTACCCCATAAAGATAGATGGTATGGCCTTTTGTGAGAATTTATCATGATAATTAGTAACAGTAGCAAAGCAAAGGCATCCAAAAACTTTGAGATGAGACAAAGATGGTGGTTTATTGTAAAGTAATTCATAACGTGTTTTCCACCCCAAAACTGAGGAAGGTAATCTGTTAATTAGATATCATGCAGTGAGTACACACTCTCCCCAGAATTTAACAGGTAAGTGAGAATGAAATTTCAAGGCTCGAGCAATATCTAGAAGATGCCTATGCTTGCGTTCTGCCACACCATTTTGTTGAGGGGTGTGAACACATGAAGATTGATGAATGATTCCAAGAGATAAGAAAAAAGGAGTCCCCTCTTTTGTAAAAAATTCATGCCCATTATCACTTCGAATGATCTTAACAAAAGCAGAAAATTGAACTAAAGTAATAAATTGTTTTAAGACGAGAAATGCTTCACTCTTTAATCGGAGAAGGTAAATCCAGGTCATTCTAGTTTTATCATCCACAATTGTTAAGAAATATCTATGTCCACTGTGAGTGGAAATTCTATAAGGTCCCCAAAGATTAATATGTAGTAATGAAAAAGGAATATCTTCTCTAGTTTCACTGATTGAAAATGGTAGTCTAGATTGTTTTGCCAATGGACAAACAGTACAGATAGAAAGATCATGAGTATTACTAGAGACAGAATGTAGAAAAGGTATTTTATTCATCTTTGATATAGAGGTATGACCAAGTCTAGCATGCCACAAATTGTAATTAACATGCTTAGAAACAGACAAGGAGGTAATTGATGATTGAGAAACATTGGAAAGGTTTACAAAAGATTTAAGTGGTTTTTTAACTAGCTGTGGAAGAAGCAAATAGAGGCCATTTTGTTCTTTACCAATCCCCATCATCCTTCCACTGCAAAGGTCCTGTAGAACACATAATGTAGGATAAAAGGAAACAAAGCAATTGAGGTCTTTGGTGAGTTTAGAAATTGAAATGAGGTTGAAATTGAATAAGGGTATATACATGACATCAGTTAATTTATGCTCAGGGGATAAAAAATAAGTACCAATATGTGTAACAGTGACAGTTTTACCGGTAGGCAATTTAACATAAGAATTGGCAGCACATGCAACAGGTGAATTCAGAAAATCAAAAGCAAAAGTCATATGGTTAGAAGCCCCAGTGTCAAGAATCCAATGAACTGGATCTGAAACAAGGGAGGTAGCTGCCATGTGAGCGACACCTGTAACCGGTGGCTCCTTGTTGAGAAGATTCAAGATCTGTTGGTATTGCTCAGGTATGAACATAGGAGCCTGCAGAGAGGGAGCTTCATCAGATTCGGAGGGCTCATCAGCAGTGACCACATGGTTGGCAGTTGGAGGCTTCTTCTTTGTGAATTTGAAGTCAGAAGGGAAACCAATAAGCCTGTAACAATTTTCTCGCTTATGGTCCTTGACATGGCAATGATCACATGTACCAGAGAAACGCTTCATAGAGGTTGAAGATTGTTGAGTGAGTAAAGTGGTGGGTTCGGGAATGATAGGAGAAGCGATCTCACGTTGAGTCTCATCACGAATCACCATGGAATAGGCCTGATTAGCAGATGGTAAAGGCCGCATCAAAAGCACTTGACTACGAACATTGGCATATGTTTCATTGAGACCCATGAGAAACTGAAAGAGGCGTTGCTGCTGATGCTGAGCATTTTTTTGAGGAAGATCACAGGCACAAATAGAAGTAGGAACAAGAACATCATATTCATCCCAGAGCAAACGGAGTTTGGTGTAATACGAGGCTACAGAGGAGGTACCTTAAGTGTAAGATGAAATTGCACGATGAAGATAATAGATCTGTGAGACATTAACCTTATCATATCGTTTTTGGAGATCCTTCCAAACAAGAGCTGCACTGGAAGCAAAAACAATACCAGCAGAGAGTTCCTTGGAAATAGTGTTGAGAATCCAGGAAAGAATAAGAGCATTACGGCGATCCCATTGAGCATGAAGTTCAGGATCAAGACTATCTTTGGAACAAGTACCATCAATGAACCCAGTTTTGTTTTTAGCAAGAAGAGCGATTCGCATCGAGCGGCTCCAAACACAATAATTTTCGGTGTCGGAAATCTGATGAGAAACCAGTATTAGGCCTGGCATATCAGATGGGTGAAGGTAGAGAGGATGATGAAAGCCGATAGTGATGGAAGAAGAAGAATCGGATGATTGGAAATCCATGGATGAAGAGTTAGGGATTTGAAATAGAAAAGGGGAAAAACGATTGAAGAAGATTAGGAATCTGAAAGATGAAGTGAAATGAGTGAAAGAAATAAATGATGGAAAAGGATTGAATGAAATCGAAAAAAAACTCCGATTCAAGCTCTGATACCATGTTAGAATAGAAGCAGAGAAGAAAATTTTAATAAAGAATGGAATTCATACTCAATTGTCACTGTAGACTTGAATCAGAGGAGATATATATAGAAGCTCTATGTAACTAATCTGTATGCTAATTATATGGTGCTAACTAATTACAAACTAACGATGCACAAATATCTATATAATAAAATAACAATTCTCAACATTTCTTGAATGGTAGCATGCATTTAGAGAAGAGTTCTACCGAGACAAAAGTTGAAGAGTTTAGTTAGGTTTCAACTACACCTGGCAATCCTCTTAATTCTACAGTTCCATCTGGGGACAAAAATGTTTCCATGTCTGAACAAGGAAATTCTGTATCTAAAAGGAGAAGGAAACAAAGCATTGGAAATGATGAGTGGAACAAGTTATTTCCTCCTCTTAGTCCTCATGTTTAGGTAGAATTGTTGAGAATTTATGCATACTTCTTAGTTTCTTGTAAATGAACATTGTACAGATAGTTTTTAGCACTGAACATGTTTCTTCATGATACAAAATTTAGAGAAACATTTTGTCCTTGTCATCTAATGCTGCTTTGGCATATGCTAAAAACGAGATTGAGCATGGCCCCATTGTTATTGATGATCCTTATCTGTATGCCCCTATATTTTGAAATGTTTCCATTTTTAAGAGGTATATTGATAACACTTCTTTCCTTGCTTCATCGTACTTATTGATGAACTCTATTTTCATAAAATTTCAAGTGCAACTATCAATAAGTTGGAAAATGATTATGGTATTGGCTGCACATTTGAAGTTAAAATGAATACGACAAAATGGAGCTGATTTTGGGACAGAATATTATGAAAGAAATTGGATAATGCATTCATATTAAGGTTTCTGATAGTTCCATATGTGGACGAAGTAAGAAAAGGTTACATATAAAGGTACTATGCAGATTGGATGAATAGACTAGTGTTATAGAAGACTCATCTCTTGAATAAGAAAGATAGCTAGAGTGTGGTTAGGTGAAAAGGAATAAAAATCAGTAAAAAAGTGGCGGAAAGGGTTTAAGGAAAGTTACTACACTGAGCTGATTGGTTTCACATAATCTGGTTGTTCTTTTACATGTATTACAAAGATTATATCAAACTTTATAATAAAAATTAGCAGTTAAATTTGAGAAAGAATAACTACATTAAAATTCCATGTAGTTGACATTCACAATCCAATCATCAATTAACAGTTGAAGATTCATGATTACTTATTCTCTTAATAATTAGCTAGCTGGAGGTTCTCTTTCCCTCGTCCTTATTGAGAATTAAACATCATTTGATTTATTACTTCTTGCAAAAGATTTAATGCACCTTGTGGCTTACAGTAATGTAGCAAAAAGCTAGAGAGTAATCTATAAGCATGTTAATAGTCTCTAAATATTAGCTTTTTCATCCCTTATTGGGATCATGGGTCATTGGTTTAATTGTGGTGCTAACTTTTTTTTGTTTTTGGATAGGTTAACCTTTTTTCATGTCAGGTTGTTTGGATAAACCCAGTTTAATTTTTAACTTTATAGATTCAGAAGAAACAATGTTAGATGTGCATATGATGTTGTTGGTCTTGAATACTTTATGCAGAAACAAGCACACACAATTACCTTTTATGTGTGATCGTCTGTACAGGAGCCCCATCCATTATTTGCGTATGCTCCAATGCGTGTCTTAGGTTATGATGATCATCTTTGAGGTCTAATTTTACATATGAGATCAAAACTGTTCTAAGGAAATACTTAAAATATCTGTGACAACAAATCTTGACTATAGATTCCCGCTACCTTACCTGCTTTGCTCACAATTCTGATTCGAGTGGGTTTGTTGCTGATTCAAACTACTTTTATGATGTTGATCTAGAATTGTCTTTAGGTAAAAAACACATGGATGTTCACACATCCAAGTAGAGAGCTTTACGTATTGTCATCTATGGTTTCTTTCATGTTTGATTGTATTTTTGATAATCAAGAAATTTAGCCTCTTGAATGCCATTCAAGTTACTTATTTCATCTCTTCTATTTCTAACCTTTTTCAGGGCCCATATACATTGACCATGCATGAGGAACTAACAAAAAATGCAATAAAAGCTCTATGTAATGCTGATTTTTCTGAAGGTGTTTTTGTTGCTCGGAAGGATGTTTTCTTGCCAGAAATCACTATTAGCATTCGAAGGAGATCGCATAGAAATGTTGGAGGTGGACTATCAGTATCAAAGCGCCCATTACCTGCCTTCTTTTCTGGCCACATGCAAATTGATAATTGTGTTACGGGTAATAGTTATTTGTAATAGTTTTGGCTAGTCTGAAATCATAATCCTTCTTTATAAATTGTCTATAAATTTATGTTTATGAAAAGTTATAAAAATTTATGGTTGTTTATATTTATCAATTTTTCATATTATTTACTATTGAATAAAAAGCACTAATAGTTATTTAATTAAATAAATATATTGTCTACTTAATAATTTTAGGTTTTAAAAATAACTTCTATTAAAATATGATCATCAATTAAAAATAATATTAAAAATAAGGATGGTAATAGAGTCATAGAACAGGAGAAGTTGAAGGAGTTAGTATATGATTTTTTAAAGGACAACTTGGTAAAGTTTTATTCAGGAAATTACTAAAAAAGTCAAAACTCTACTAATTCCATCACTGAGCAAGAACAACAGGAGATGATCAAAGATGTCACAAAGGAGGAGATAAAAGCAACGTTATTTTCATTTCATCCAGATAAGGCCTTCAGCGTGATGGATTTAATGGGAGATTTTTCCAATAGATATTGGACTCCATAGGAGACATCGTTACCATAGCAATCTAGGAATTTTTTTAAAAGTAATATGACTTATTAAAAAATGAACAATACCTACATCTGTCTAATGTTAAACTAAAGTAAATAGAAAGTTATAGGCCCATTTCCTGTTATAATGTAATGTACATTATACTTTCAAAAATTTTGGCAATAGAATGAGGAACTGCTTAATCAACATCATTAACCTAGCCATAATGCATTTGTACAAAGCACAACTATTGGAAACAATATCTTTCTATATTAGGAATTGCTCAAAGGATAAAACTCAAGGAAATATATTAAAAGTTGTACATTGAAGATAGACTTAGCAAAGATGTATGATTAAGTCAGCTGGAGGCTCATTGCTTAAAAACTTCAAGTTGTAGGTTTTCCCACTAAATTCAGTAAATGGATTAAGGAATGCATAACCACTCCATCATATGCCATGTTGATAAATTGAGAGCTGACAATTCAATTCAAGATTGTTAGAGGATGTAGGCAAGGGGATCATTTATCCCCTTAGCTATTTGTACTTAAAATGAAAGTCCTAAATGATATGATGGCTTATAATATATCTAAAAAATTCTAATTCAATTGCCATTATACAAGCAAGAAATTCAAGCTTTATCACTTATTGTTTGCAAATTATTTATTGTTCTTGTGTAAAGCTGATCAATCATCCATCAACCTAATATTGGGCACATTGTAGAGGTTCAAATGTTTATCATGGCTAACCTTCATTCCATCTAAAAGCTCAAGATTGCTATGCTACCTTTTAAGTATTTAGGAGTAATGGGGCTTAAAAGAAACTTAGTGCAACAAATTGCTTCCCTCTAGTGGATTATATTAATATAGGATTGAATAATTGGAGCAACAAATTTTTAAGCTATGATCGAATACTTCAACTGATCATATCATCACTCAACAATATGACAACCTATTACCTGACTCATTTAACACTCTCCTAAAGCATCTTGAAATCCATATACAAGCAAATGAGGCATTTCCTTTTAAATGGATTAAGCAATCACAATAAGGCTCAAAAGTGAATTGTCTAACATTTGTAATGCTAAACAATCATGTGGATTAGGAATCACCTCCATAAAAATGATAAGTAAAGTTATATTGGCAAAAAGGCTACAGGGACTATGCAAGGATAAAGAGGAGTTATTGATGAAATGGGTGAATATAGTCCCCATCAAGAAGAACAATATATGGACCATTAATCCTAACACAAGCATGTCCTGGACACTTAGATAAATCTTCAATGTGAGACAATAATTGTAGGAAACATTGAAGCACAAAATAGAAGATGGTAAAGCTACATCATTATAGTATGTTGAGTAGTATCCAAGGGTTAAATTAGAAGAAGTACAACATATGAGGTCTCTAATACCTCAGGAAACACAAGCGAAAGAGCTCATAGAAAAAACTAATGGAAATGGCCATTCCATTTTGACAGAGGCATATATAGCATCATGAGTAACCTTCCACTTTATCAGCTAGATTGTATGAAACTAAACCAAGTTTTATAGATACCTGATAAATCATCGATATTCTTTACAAAGGATTACATGAAGTTCAAATTGAGTAAAAAAAGGTGTAGCGGAGTCATTTGGTTTGGGACCATGATATGAGTCTAAAACAATCCTTTATCTTATGGATTGGAGTAGGAGGATGCCTCCCACAAAGGATTGTTCACTATAAAATCCAAAAACTGTGAGTTATGCTTAGCACAAATACAAAGCATAGAGAATATGATGACCTAGTGCAATTACACTAAGGCAATCTGAAGAAGGATCACTTGTCTGCTGAATAAAAAATACAATGCAACTGATTGGAGTAGAGTAATTGAATGGGCCTTAACAGTAAAAATGGGGAACAAAGAAAATTACAAGTTAGTAAAGATCAACCTTGTTTTAATGGTATATAACTTATGGAAGGAAAGATATGCAAGCTTACTTAGAGCTAAAACTAAGACTCATAAGGAGACATTCCATAGAATTAATGTAGTGTGTATTATCCACTATGGCCAGGGGACTGGGACTACAACATAAACTATCTCAAAACATGAAAGAAGGATGGATGTTAGAATAGATGGTAATGTAGGCTTATGTTAGCTACTAGCTTCTTGTATTTGATCAAAGGCTTTTTGTGAACATGCGTGGACTTTTGCATTGTACATAAAATTATAATTAACATTAAGAAATTTTAAAAAAAATGTTAAGGTGTAATTTTTGACTTTGATTAAACAATTCAAAGAGCTTTGGCCTGGTGATGGTCCTAAATTTTAGATGCTCGAATGATTAATTACACATGAAATAAACTTTTTGAATTAGCTTCTATGGTTGCGCGATAATTCAAAATTTTCATCAAGTTATAAACTAAAGGTTGACATATCGTAGAAGATAAAAATAATTCTAATTTTAATAATAAACTATTTGATTGTTAATAAAATGTAGATTTAATTTGTTAAATAAAATATGCTAGAGTGAATTAGATCATAAGATTAGAAGAATCAAAAGTTCAAGACTCTTTTAAAAATTTGGAGTGTGCAACTTACACAACACAATGATTGATGAGTACCTTGTAGAGTCGGAATCCTTCCTAAAAATTCATCGCTGACAATAGTAATAAAAAACTTAACTTGACTATTCTTAACGAAAATTGGGTTACATATGAAATAACTATTTTGTAATTCACATTTGAAACAACATAACTGCTTGTTCTTAAAAATGAGTCATGAATCTTTTAATAATTCAAATTTCACTTTAATTATCAAATTATCAAATCCTTTAAATTTGTTATCATTATTTTCCCTTTTCATTTTAAGTTCAAGAAAATATCATTAATTCTTTAATATATTTTTTAATTTTTTAAAAATAAACATTAAGTTTGGCTCTTATCTCAATTTCTAAGTTTCTTTCTATAAACTATTATAAATAAAACTTTGTTGGAAATTCATTAATTTTATGAAGTAATCTTGAAATTTCCTTTCCAAGATTAATCTAAATTTGGATCTAGTTTTCTTTTTTTAATACTTTAAAAAGTTTAAGACATGAGAGAAATATAATTTTAAT
>JANSVA010000005.1:38436086-38447433 GCA_025504915.1 Erythroxylum reticulatum | reverse complement strand
CCAATTCCTTCCCATCTCTAGGTAACGAGCAAGAGATAGAGTGAAAGAGAATCGAGGCATCACTCCAAAATTTGCATCTTTTCTGTTTTAAGCTAGATTTGTAACCACAAGGCTTTAATTGCATTTACTGTTCATGTATCTTTTTGTATTTTGGACATTTTGTGATATTGATGTATTGTGGCTGAAAATGCCCACTAAAGCTTTGTAAAAACTCTTATATTTTCATGTTAATGAAGTATGTTTGTGTTTTGCCGATGATATGTCAAATTTGTTCATTGCATTTTCAAGTTTTTCATAAGGATGGAATTTGTGTTCTAGCTTCGAGGGAAATACTGTATTGATCTAGGATTAATTGGATGAAGTTGTCTTCTTGGAAATTGTAGTTTATTTTTCTAGCTTTCCAATGATATATAGTATGAAATTTTTGCACATTGGAGTTGAGAGATATGCTTATTAGAAGTTTGGGATGTTGTATAGGATGGACTTTCGGGAAAGCTACAGTATTTCGAAATTTTGACCCTTATAGAGTCAAATTTTGTTTTTAAAGTATTCATGGAAGTTGTAGATCTAAAATTCTTCTTTAAAACGGTCTTTGAATGACCTTAATCTGATAATTATAATGAAAGTTATGCCCTTTTTCTGAAACAGGTATGAGGAAGAAAAGCAAAGGAGGAAGAATGAAGCAAGTCGCAATCGTGACGTATCACTTTGCTGATTTTCACATGAAGTCGCAATTACGACTTTGCACGATCACGACTTTACGGCCGCGCTGCAGCTTGTTATCGTGACTTTGCTGGTGTTCCTAAACCTTAACACCTCTCACTCTTTCAATTGTATCTTTGTCATCCAACCTCCAAATGACCTAATTTTTGAAGCATTGGATTCCTAACATATTTATCTATCTCTTCAGGAAAATGTATAGCTTTTGTTTTTGATTCAAAAAAGATTAATCAAATCAAAGTACGGGCATCAATTGGAAGAGCATGAATTGGATATTTTACTGAATATGCTTTAGTATTTTGATGATATCTTGATATTTAGAGCTCCAAATGAGATGATTATTGTTTCTAAACAAACTAGAGACATATAGATACAAATTATCTAAAGGCATATAATTTTAATTCAGTCCTTAAAACTTTCAATTTCTGGAGTGAAGTTGGGTATAGTGTACTGTTTCAGTGCAAAAACAGTCTGAAAATGTTTGGGCTATAACTTTCAGATTTTTAAACCAAATTGAATGATTTTAGTGTCATTAGAGACTTAATACAATGGGGAACAAATGTTTTGAATAATTCCAATTGAAATTCCAATTTGAGGTTTCCCAAAATCTGTTCGGAAATGGGAGAAATGAGTTCATTTTGATGATTGACTAGTGTGGGCACGTCATCCTTGTGGGATGTGCGTCCAGATGTCACTTAGGACGTTGGGTACCTGACTTGCAAGGGCGGAGTCCTAACACTTAAAAAAAATTAACTCCCAAAAATTCACTTATCCAAGCCTCATAAATATCTAAATCATGCTTAACTTAAAAAAAAGCATTCGGTGGCCAACATCTCTAAATTCTTTATGGAACTCCTGTCAAATCATCTCTTGCGTGTCATAAGATCTCCTCATTGACTTCCACCAAGTTAGAGCATTACCTTAGAATAATGAAACAATATACTGCAACCTTCTCTCTAAGGTACATTCCAGATAGTCTAAAACTAACTATATTTTCTGCCACCATACCTTAGCCTCCTCAAGATCAATAGTACTTCAAAATTCTACTCTACCCATTTTACTAGTCCGGTCATATTTGCGATCCATCATAAAATTACCTCCGATTGTAGTCTCAGTAACAACCTATTGCACCATCTGAAAAAGCTGCATCATTTATGGTGGCACTAGCACCTCTCCTTCTATTTGATCCGTTCAAGCATTCCCCTGATTAGGCATATTTGGAGTAAGGATCAACTTAGCCGATTCCACAGTCAACTTTGTGCTAGTAGTATCCTCTCCTAAAACCATCCTAGATAAGACAAAAACATATCATTAGTTTTTTTGTTACTTAATATGTCCCTAAAAATGTAAACCCATTATAATACCACCTAATATGGCACTCCAAACACTCTTAAACCTTAATTATTAAAATTATTCCAAACCATAACATTAATTACCTAACTTCTCATTAGTTTAAGAAAAAGGATGCTTGTTAGTTACAAAAGTATTGTATACAACACAACTACCCAAACTATCAAATTCAAAAATATATGCAATAAAAATAACTTTACTTAATTAATTTGCTGGCCCCACATAGTCTTCACTCTATCAATCACGTATACTGGGGTTATCGATATTCTCTCTATCTCCTAAAAAATACTAGAAAGGAGTAAGTTGCCTACTCAGTAAGAGTAATTAATATATAAATATAGAAATTAGTCAAGTGATTAAAACACACTAGAATAGATAACATTACTCAGCCTATCTAAAAAATTAACAAAAATTCAAATTTTATCAAAGCAATGATTAAGACTAATATTATTTATTACTGCCATTTATGTTTTATCGTATAATTAACTGAATTACTTAGGCCTTGCTTAACCTAGTAGATTTACATTCAATGGTCTACTCATCATAATCTCTCACCAAGTAGAAACCTAATTATATGTATAAATATTGAAACATGATACTTTAATTTCTTAATCTCAGTTGATACCCTAGTACCACTCTAGTACCTAGCCATCAATACAGGATATCCTCAAGACTTAGGATATCTTAGTACCACTACGATACCTAGCCATCGGCACAAAACATTCTCGGGACTCAGGATGTCTCAGTACCTGCTCCACAGATAAATACCCATCCATTATTTGCTCATATCTAAGCAACTTATCAATCTATGATAATCGAATGTAGCCTATCCTAGGTAAGTCATAGATTCACGAATTACAATGTGAAACACCTTGTACTTTGTTAATTATTTATGAAATAAAATAAATACAATTCATGTTATTTAAAAATCCATAAATGTAATTGTTTATCATTAATTTAACTAGTGAATAATTTAAAATATGATTTGTTATAAAACAATTAATTATTTTTTATTAAAAGTTTCAAGAACCATACACTATTCTAGGAGTATAATCTAAGGTTATCCTTACCTGAATTTCATACTCAACTAATTGACTTTCTATAACTCATTAGTCTGACTTTTCGACCTATACATTACAGAATTCTATTAGAGTTATTTAAGAAAAATTTTCTACTCAATTACACTAAATAATCCAACATTATTCCCTTTTCTACTTTATTATAATTATCCTTCTAAACCTAGCCACCATAATTAAAAAAAATACCCTTAACTATTAAAAGTCCTATTTTACCTCATTTGTTTTATTAATAAAAATACCCTTCTTAGAATTAAATTACAATTTTATGTACAGGAGTCACCTTCATTCTATACTTCTCTTGTATTTTACAACTTTCACTTTCTAAGCTAATTACATTTTAGACGACCATATGGGAAGACATTAGACAAGAATTTAATAAGAAGAATAAAAAATCAATTCGAATTAAAGTGATAAAGTTACATTTTCTAGCATTTAGGTGTACTAACAGCTCATTTGCAACTTAATACTTAATTAATTGGATTATAATAGAACTTTTTTTCTTATAGTTTGCATATATTTATTTATGACAATACATTAATTAAATACTTATTCATAAAAAATTAAATTCTAGATTGGATAATTTCATTCTCCATGGAATAGTCAATATAAGTTTTTTAATTTTCATATGATAAGAAAATGTCTTAGTTACATTATTTCATTTACAAAATCAAATAAAATATTTTAAATTGTTTCAAATAAAAAGTAACAAATAATGTAATTAAGCATTCATAATATTTAATATTAAATTAATAATTCAATGTTTTAGACTTATATTAAAATTATCTTTTGAAATTAATTAGATTTTATGGTAAATTTTCCACAATCACTTTACTCGTTTTGATAATTAAAACAATTTTTATATGTTTTAGAAGTTTTACATTAAATTTTAGATTATATTAGATTATTTAAAAATATTATAGTTTTAAAATAAATTTAAAAACAAAATTATAGTTAAGATGGTCTTTCTAAACCTTAACATTCAAAACATATAAAACTTCTCCTCCAAAATCTAGTTTCTTTATGATTTCATATAAACTTTTGTTTAAACCTGCTCGAATATTTATGTTCAAAATGTTACAGAATTATAATTTCAAACTTTCGTCACTACAATAAAGTTAACCTTTGGCTACATTTTATTTGGTGATGATTTCAGAATCCTCACTAAAAGTCAGCTTTTGGTGACGATTTTGAATAACGTCACCAAAAGCTTATCTTTTGTGACATTTTACAGAATCTTCGCCAAAATGCAATCTTTGGCAACTCTTTCTAGGAATTGTCCCAAAAGGCTCATCCTTTTGTAAGCCTTTGGTGAAGACTTTTGGTGATGAAGTTTTTAAATTGTCAAATTGTCGCCAAAAGCTTAACTAACAAATCACTTTCTTATTTATAATTATGAATTCACTAACTTTGACTTGATCATTTTGTGACTAAACATTATAGTTGAGAAAAAGCAAATTCAATATTATTGACAATGATTCTGAGTGTAAAAATAAATTTATCTACTAAAAATGTCAAATCATTTCAATAATTTATGAAACTATAAACTCAAAATTAGTTAATATTACATAGATTTATACTTTTTATTTTTATCTTTTAAATTATATGATTTGACAATTTTATATGATGTCAAAATTTTCAAATAGTTTTAACATGAAATTTGAAATATAATGATATATGATTCTTAAAGAAAAAACAATGATATATGGTAAGTAATATAATATAATGATATACATCCTTTGCACTTGAGTTTTTGTGATCTACTTTCATTGTTGTATTTGGGTTCTATATTTTGACGGGTTTTGTGTTCTGCATCTTGTGTGTTGTCGTTTAGTTGATGATGAATGTTTATTGTGATAATAATGAAGATGGTAAGATGGTGAATGCATCCAAAATAGGTTGATTAAGGCTTAGATGGATTAGGAAGCTTGTTTGAGTACTGTCTATAACATGTTTGACGAAAGTTTTGTTAGAGTTTGTTGCTTTTGTTTGAATTGTTTATGACAAATTAGTAGTATGTTATTTTATTTGAATTTTTTCTTCCTATAACATGCTATTTGTTTGAATTGTTTCTGAAAAATTAGTAGTATTTTGAATTGCTTCTGACATTTTCTTAATAATGTTAAGTTGATTTAAATAGTATGTTATTTAATTTAACATATAGAATTGATAATATAATTTATTGTTGTGGAAGCTACTACTATGAAGTTAGGTTATTTTTATTATCGATATTGGTTATTACTTACTAATTTACTTATTATAAAAATCATGCACTCCAAAATTGAGATTATAATGTTTATCTATATTTGAGCAACTCTATAATTCACAAAAAAATTATGGTAAATCTATAAAGATAAATTTTAGATGGTGTTGTCTTCAAATATCTACCATATTAATGAATTAGTATCATCTTATTTGGATTTTTCAACTAATTCCTTTTGTTTTAGAATGTTAATTTGCTTTCATGCAATATCAAGACTTCCCTAATTACATAATCCTTATAAACGTAAATAAAAACCATATATAAAATTTCAATCATTCTTACGAAGTTTTCATGATTCAAAGAGTACAATATGTATAAAAAGAAAATTCTTGTACGCTAAAAAATGACTACAAAATTTCAATCAAACTTAACTACAAACATAATCAATGATCCAAAACATATAGTATATATGAAAACAATATTTCATCATCCAATATGCAAAGCTATTCAACCAATATGCCTTCTTATCTATTATCTTAATATTAAAAGCCTCTAAAAGTGGAACTTAAGCCCAATAATATTCCATGTAGAGGAATCTTCACTACTATAAAAAGGTATGTTTAAAACTCACTACTTGTACATGATGACTTTTATATTGAGTTTATGCTTCTTATTCTTAGCAGGCTCAATTTCATTGTTTGATTAAATTAAAAATTAGTATGTCAACTTGTATTGATTTATCATTATGTTATTTAAAAATTAAATTGCATTTAGTAATTTAGTAATTTACTTTTAATTGTATGGCTAGATAGACAAAAGTTGGATGTCTCATCGAAATGGTCCATAGAATACTTAGAAGGAGTTAAGAGTTTCGTGCAATTTTTAAAAGATCAAATGGGTGTAGAATGTTGCATTTGTTACCAATGCATAGATTGCTTAAATATAAACATTCAAAGTCAAGATGTGGTATATAATCACTTGCTATTATGAGGCATAGATGAATTCTATACTTCATTGATTTATCATAGTGAATGTTCAAAAGGAAGTTGTAAAAAGGAAGTTGTGGTAGAAGTGTTAATACAGGTGCTGATGGTAGTAACAATAGTGATGTAGAAGATAGTGATATTAATGATGATGGTGATAAATGAGTTATGTTAATGCGGATTGTTGATAGTTGAGTTATGTTAATATGGATTGATGATGATTGAATATATGTTTGTAATGATGATTAGATGCATCATTATGTTAATAAAATTTATGCTTGTTTTTATAGATATTCAATATAATGGCACCTGGTAGAAAAAAAAGGGAAGGTGGCAGGTATCAAAATTATTCTTACCTAATAACAAACAGATCAATCAGTTCTTAGCCAACAGCAACATTCAACCTCATTCACCATTAAAGCAAGTCAACAACAACCTCATTCTTCCTCAAATCAATAATGAATCAACCAGTATATAGGGTCTGCAGGTTTGTTAATCTTCAACACTTTAAAATAGACTTATACTCAAATATATATTTACATGTTTAATACTTATTTTCTTATCATTATTCACTTTTTGTTAGGTTCCAATGTTAACATCAGGGAAAAAAAAAGAGATAAAGTTATAACCAAAGGTTGTGATTTGCAACGAATGAATGTTGCAATGACCAGAAAGTTGTCAATACATATTGATACTTTACAACGTCATCCTTCAGACAAGATTCAATAAGCAAAATTTTTAGTAAGTTAGAGATAAATGCTAGAACATAATTACCTTACCTAAAGCATGTTAAGGACTTGAAGGAGGACAATTTGCTAAAAAATGCTTTGGATAAAGTTTCGATAAATTTAATTTATTTAACTATATGCAATATTGTTTCACTTATTTTTATTTTAATTGCTCTTTTACTTATTGTTCACAAATGAAATTGAATATTGTTAATATCGATAACCTAATGTTTTAAACTATGTCACTTCATTGTTGAAACAAAGGAACATGTATCCTCATTATAGTTTGCATTTGTATTACAAATCTTTTTCTTCTGATACGGAGGCAAGGAGACATGTTTCGGCATGGATGTTTTCAAAATATTGGAACAATTTGTGTGATTATTGGGCCTCTTCTAAATTTCATATTTGTTTTCTTTCCCTTCACATTTGTTTCCATTAATCTTCTTAGATAATTTAATGACTATCTTTTTTCTTTATTTAGAAAAAATGTGAGAAGGCCAAGGTGAACAGAGGAAAAATGAAAACTCCTCACAGCCAAGACCCCAAGTTATTTGTTGTTGTGTGAAATGAATATGTAAGATCTTTACTTACAAGTTATAATTATATCCATAAACACTATATTATTTACTGTGCATTGTATTTTTTTTCCATAAATCAGAGTGAGAAGGAACTATATGGACAAGAGTGTAATAAGATCACACTCTACTCCCTCACTATAAGAAAAGTCAAGAGTGGATGTCAGAAGAAGCGCAAAATAATTATGTAAGTATAAATATATTTAAGTTTATTTATTTATGTAGTACTATCTAATAATATTTGAATTAAATAATGATTTTTCAATTTTAGAAAAAAAATGCAAGAGTTACTGCAAACATCAATATCTGAGGGAAATGAGGCAAACGTAGAAGACATTTGCAATTTTGTGCTTGGTACACAATCTGGATATATCAAAGATCTTGTGTTTGGCCTTAAGCCAATTGTTTTATCTTCATCAAGATCAATAAAAGTTCAACTTCTTAAAGAGGCAAACAAGTCGCTTAAGGTTAAATTACAGCATACTGAAAAAAAAGTTAGCAAAGCATGAAAAGTACCTAAAAAAGTACTTGGCCTCGATTATCAAAGCAACGAAGATGAAAATGAATGATATTAATTACATCTCTTATACTTTTTTCTTTTAATTCTTATTTTTATTATAATTTAAATTTAATACTTTTTCTCGAATTACAAATTTGAAGGCGAAGATGCAACGGGACCGAGTGATTTGTATTATATCTTGTAAACTAATCTCTATATTTATTATTTGTATATAAGTATTTTTGAAGTTGTAAGTAAAATCTTCTACTCAAACAAATTTAATGATATTTTATTGTTTTATATACAATGCTTCAAATCATCAATAATTTTTGTATAATTTTTTATATTAAATTAACAACAAAAATCTAAATATTATATGCAATAATATGGATTAAAATGTAACAAATAATTATAATTCAACATGGTAAAACATTTTGTTAAAATGTGTATTAAAATTTTGACTACATTTTACAAAATATAGCTAAAAACATATGGCTACGTTTTAAAAAAATGTAGGTAAAACTTTTTGACTATGTTTTTAAAAATTTACATAAAAACATTTGACTGCATTTCTGAAAATGTAGCTAAAAACCTAAAACTTTTTGGTTACATTTTTAGAAATGTACATAAAAACATTTGGCTATATTTTTAAAAATGTAACTAAAAACTTTTGACTACATTTTCAAAAATGTAACTAATAATTTTTAGCTATGAAAACTAAACATAACCAAAAAGTATTGATAACAATTTCTCAAAATGTCACTAATATTTTTTCAGCGTAGGCAAACCTATTAGCGACAATTAGCAAGAAAAGTCGCCTATTGTTTTTAGCTATGAAAATTTGGCTACATTTTTGGTTACAAATATATTTTGGGACTTTTAGCTACGATTTTTTGTAGCCAAATGTCTTGTTTGTTGTAGTGTGTATTTTAAATTATCATCATTATTTAAAATCTCAAAAAAAAGTTTTATGTTAAATTAAAGTTTCATTGATATTCGTATGATAATTTTCTATCATATTTTATTTAAGATCTACTTAAAATATAGAATCGTAAGCTTTAAGATTATATTCTTAAATCACTAAATCACTATAGAACACTACCTATAGAGGATTTTATAGATCATTCAAAAGTCCTTTTCCAACTTTTCAAAAAAATTATATAGTTTTAAGCAAGACCATATTTTGGTCCGTGAAACACCATAACATAAATTAAGGTTGTTCAGGGATTTAACAGGTTTGGTTTAGAGACTCCAACGTGAAAAGCTTAGTGACAAGAAGAACTTCCTAAAATTTTGAGAGCTATAGTATAGCATTTCTACATTCTTAGTGGACAAGTTCTTTTTCTTGTAAATTTTTATCTCAAACCCTTCCGTGATACTTCACTAAGGAACAAAAGTTACAATTTGTCATTCTCTATCAATTGTTCTTAACAACTTCTACCTTGTTGGAGTGTGGTCCATAGAAAATTGTTAACAAATCAACCACTTACAAGATGTAAATACACATTCTGGAAATGATATCTACAATAATATAATACGAATTACCTTTTAAGATGTTGGTGGGACACCATTCTGCTACTACTCTTTCCTTCATGTTTAGTTGATTCCCTACCGTTAATTACTAGAATTAAAATGCCAATCTAGTTTCTACTTCACGTCTTTCCTACTCCATACAATAGATTTGAAGAATTTTATGTACCATGAGTACTTCTCTATGATTATTCTTGTGACAGCTGGTTACGCTTTAAAATGTCTCAAACTGAAGCACTAACAGCTAGTAAAGGCTTGGCCAGCAAGCAGTGAAGATTCTGTACCTTTTGGTTGATCAATACATTACTTCAATTTTCAAAAAAAAAAAAAAAACCGCAGAAGATCACACATTATTGTGGTACTTCTGAAACAATGCACGTAATAAATTATCCAGGACAATTATTGATTCCTTAAAAATAAAAGGATAGATTTATTGTGCAGGTTTCTTAGAAAGTAAATTAAAATCAATTATGATAGCTTGCATGTAAGAGAGGAACCACGTAAAGAGCCGTTTTTATTCATGGCTTGCCACTGCCTGTTTTCTTTTCCTGAATCACGTTGACCTCAGCTTCAAACCTTGGCGAGAAAGCCACTTTTGATTTTCTGAATGGTATAAACATCAGTTTTGAATGCTGTGACAGATACTCCAACATTTCAACTCAGATACTACAAAATTCAAGAAGAAATGAAGCATGTGATTATGACTGAGAAATGTCGAAGAGAGCAGAAGGAGACAAGCAAAGCTCACAAAGGATTTCAGTTTCAGACACAAATGACTTGGACAAAGACACCTCCACGTGACAATAAACAAAAACATCATCTGCTGAAGTCAATACACCATCGTGATACTTACAAGATAAAGCAAGTTAAAATGCAGGCTTCATCTATTCAAAACGCACAAAGCAACAACATTACAACTGAAGCAGATGTTACAAAACGCAGCAGCTAATGACGTGAAACGCAGACTTATAACAGATGAATAAGTGACTCACGTGAGGCACACGTCTCTCTTCTTCATCAGCTATAAAGCACCATAGAAACATCAGTACATACACAGATTGTATTTTCTTCATTAACAGCATTCAATATTGGAGAGTGAGATCAAGAGTGAAAAGAAAAGGGTTTTTGGGAGTGTGCTAGAATACTTACAGTGAGTATTAGGAGAGTTTTTGAGACTCTTGCAAGTGATTTACAAATCACTCAAACTCTATAAATCCTTCTTCATTTCTTTCTTCCTTATTAGTGAAAATCTTACTACCATAGGTGGGAACCTTGGATGTAGATAGTTTTTACGCTATCGAACCAAGTAAATTGTGCCTTGTTACTTTTCTGCATTACATACCTGCAAAATTAACTATTGTTTCAAGTTCTTTGTTTTTGAAAGATTAACAGTAAAGCAGCATAATCCCAACAAAAAGTGGTATCAGAGCATTTAAGACCTCCTGGGCCTTTCTTGGACACTTCAAACATCAAAGAAGCATCAAGAATCATTCAAGATTAGTCAGTAAAGAAGCATAAACAATTAGTCAAGACCAGTCAATAAGTTCAGTATCAAGATACATTTAAGATCAGTAAGTGAGTGCATTCTTTAAGTTTCATTACTTTACAGAAATCATGGTAGGCAAAGAAATGGATGTTTTTTCTGGTAAAGAAGACTTTACCATCTGGAAACTCCAGATG
>JANSVA010000005.1:38394632-38406023 GCA_025504915.1 Erythroxylum reticulatum | reverse complement strand
AATACCCCATTCATACTTGCTAATTTAAAAACTCAATTCTAAAAATAATAAAACAATTAAACCAATAATAAGAGTAATATTAAAAAAATCAGGGCCCAACACAATCAATATACCATAAATATAAAGAAGAAGAATGATGAAGCTCTCACTTGAGAACTTTTTAAAATATAAGCAAGCATCGACATATGTTCACTTGAAACCATAATCCGTCATAAAGGAATCAAACTTCTGATTCCATTGCCTTGGAGCTTGTTTTAAGCCATAAAGAGTTTTCTTTAACATACAGATTGGATTTTCCTTGGTTTTAACTTTGAAACCTTTTGGCTATTCCATGTATATCTCCTCTTCAAAATCTCAATGCGAAAAGGCTATTTTAACATCCAATTGTTAGAGTTCAAGATCCAAACATGTAGTTAAATATAAAACTATTCAGATTGAGGTCATCTTGACTATTGGTAAAAAGATTTCATCAAAGTCAGTACCCATTTTTTGACTGAATCCTTTCACCACTAGCCTTACCTTATGCTTTACCAACTTATTATCGTCTCTCTTTATCTTGAACATTCACTTGTTCTTTAATGCCTTTTGGAAGCTTTATAAGCTCATATGTATTATTCTTCTTCAAAAAAATCCATCTCCTCCTTCAAAGATACAAGCAAGAGATCTTTGTCTTCACAAGATGCAACCTCTTGCACATTCTCATGCTCTCCCTCAACAGTAAGTAACAGATATTCAAAACTTGGATACCTTATGGAAAGTCTTTTCTCCCTTATCGACCTTCAAAGCTATTTTTGATCAGTTGTTGGATCCAATTGCTCGCCTTGCTCATCATCCTTAATGGATTCATCTTTGGTATTGTCTAGATGTGGCTTATATAGCTTATCAGTATTAGATTGCATCTTCACCACAAATATATTCTTGGTCACACACTTCATCTTCTTACCTATATATTGCTCAATAATCGAAGGAATTAGTGAGAACTAATAGTTTCATATGATGAGTTGCAATGTGATGATATTTCTCCACTCAGGAGATCAGCGCCTCTCTCGTGCTCTTGGAAACCACATCTCAGCTCCTAAACACCTTTTGCTTCTCTAAGTCGTAAAGTCTAAAGCCAAATTGATCATCACCATCTATAACAAAGATGCAAGGTATCAATTTTGAGTCAAGCTTCTATTGAAATACCTTACATCTAAAAACTATCAAATGATGATATGTGGGATCCTTGCCAATCTATGCTCTCTCAGGAATCTCAAAAAGAAAGAGTTCCGTTTATCATGTAGACCACTGGTCAGACTGCTTCTCCACAAAATGTCTTTGGCAATATAGACATTCTGAGCATGCAACAAACCTTCTCCATACAACAACCCCATTATATTGCAAAGTCCTTGGTTTAGTTTTCTCATGTTTGATGCCATGCAATGTATAGTATTTTTCAAACATCTTAGAAGTATACTTCCCTCTATTGTCTGTTCCCAAGCACTTCAGCTTCCTCTCAGATTCTCTTTCTACCATAACATGAAACTTCTTGAAAGTTTCAAACCCTTAACTTAGAGTTCAATATATATACCCAATTCTTTATCAAAGCATTATCAATAAATGTGACAAAATATCTATTACCTCCTAATGACTCCTCATCAATAAGACCACAAACATCTGAATACACCAACTCCAATAACTCTAACTTTCTTGTGGATCTTCTATTGAAAGAGGCTCTGTGTTGCTTTCCAACCAAGCAATGATAGAAAGGATTAGGCGTGTATTTTTTAACTGGGATAAGGGATTTTTCAGCTAGTAACTTAATCTCTTCTCACTTCTACGTCTCAATCGTTGATGTCACATATTTAGTGAAGTTTCATGTTCAGCTATGGATACTTCTCCCCCACCATACACCTTTAAATGTTTCTTGTACAATGAGCAATATAACTCTCCTCGGGCAACTGTCATTATTCCTTTGGACAATTTTCACTTCCTATCCCCAAAATTATGCTTAAAAAACTTTTGATATAACACATTCTCTAATAACATATTCAACTTTAGACTAAGGATGCGTCGTATATCTCTCAAGGTCAGTAAGCATTTGAGTTCTTTTGAACTCGGATATCACCTATATTGATTATCTTGGTAGAAATTTAGTTTCCCACCTTTACGCTTCCAAAAACACTACTCTTGTAGCTTGAGCAGTACTCCTTGTTTTAAATACAATGATAAGATTCTCCTATGTTTGTAACTTCCCATTACTTATGGGAAGGGTAGAATAGTAATTTTGAGTGGTCAGTGGGTGTTTAGAAACGCTTGATATGTTCATGCATACACATACATGTGAATAGTGAATTTTGCAAATAAAAAATGACTGTACATGCATTCATGACATTTCCCGGTATAATGACCTACGGGCGTCCCGGTGTAAACCCTGCGGTAAGGGGACGCTACAATGTTGATCAGTTATCCAAAACCAGCATTGCTGTTATAAAAGCATTCACTAATTGTACAAATTAGGGAATCCTCATCATTCGTGCTTGAAGCAATTACATTTGTACTGCTATCATCACCATTATTTTGATGATCTTGTTGTTTCTGATCCCTCTTCTACTTATATCAGAACCTCTTAATGTGTCATGGATTATCACAATAGTGGCATGTCTTCACATCTTTGTCACCTCTAGACTTTGAACAATCTTAGACTTGCCATGATCTTTGGGACCCTTACTCTTGTTCCTCCACCTGTTTTTTTTTTCATGAAAGCCTGCACGTTGTCAACTTTAATCTTCGTATTTATGATTTCTTCATTAAACATACTCTATTTTATTACATCCAAAGAGAGCACTTCTTCAAGAGATGAGTTGCTAATTGTATCCATCAGCGTTTGCTAGCTGTCCGGTAATGTACTCAACATGAACAAGGCTTAAATCTCATCATCAAGAATGATCTTTATTATAGTAAATTTGTTGATTATGTCTTGTAAATCACCTAGGTGCTCTGACATTGGTTTCCTAATCTTTAACTTCAAATTCACAAGCCTCTTAATCAAAGAGACCTTAATATGAGTAGTTTTCCTTTCATATAGACCTTCTAGCTTCTTCCATAACTCAGAAGGATCCGTTTCTTGAGACACATGCTTGAATATACCAATATCAATCCAATGTTTGATAGTGCCAAGATTTTTTTGGTTCATCTTTTCCTATTTTCTATCTTATATCTTTTCATGTTTTGAAGGAACGTCATCTTTCACACCTCTATCCACGTCATCTTTCACACCTCTATCCACATATATAGGATCAAAGAGATCCTTGCAATATGAGTAATTTAATGATGTTAATTTGACCATAAAGCTATCCTTCTATTACGATGGCTCTCATCCCACTTTTTGGGAGACAAATACATAACTCTCTAAAAGACCAACCAAATATTAACGATAAGAAAGAACTCTTCAAGTTGCAGTAACCAAAAAATATAGGAATAAAAACTAAATGATGAAACAAAAACCAAGATTTAATGTGGAAAACCCTCCCATGTAGAGGGAAAAACCAAGGGTCAAATTGACAAATAAATCCATTAAATTCAATAAGGATTTACAAGAAAAGTTTCTCTCTCACAGCCAAACAACAAGTTGTTTAACAAAGTTTTAAGATTGAAACCAATGTTGATATCACAATCAACAAATATTCAAACAAATCCTTAAAACAATAAAACAATGATGAGAATACAACACTCTTTACCCTCTCTCTATTTTTCATCACTTTTGGATGTTATGGCCACACTCACTCTAAAAACCTATGTCTTTTTCTCTGTTATATCATAGAATAAAATTTTCTACTACTTACACGGTCACTTACACAGCCCTGAAATTGACCGTGTATCTTTCCAACACCATCTTATTTGCAAACATATACAATTATAGAGAGTTACACGATCCCTATACATGGTTGTGTATCTTCATAAGTTTATAAAGACCTACACGGTTGATCTACACGGTCGTGTAAGTCAAGACACGAAACATAAAGTCATCTATGATCATCGAAAGTCTCAAAATAGGGTTAGACACTCAACATATCAATACTCTTTTGTGTTAAAAAGAAATTTTAATTTAATCAGCTAAACAAATGAGATCAATATGTAAAAAATGCAATTTTTGCTGCAAGAAAAATAGAGCAAATATTTTGATACAAGAATTAAAATGTTCATTGGTGTAATACAATCATTAGTTGACTTTATTTAAATAAAAAACAATGATTCAATGACTAAAAGATATAAGATTGTAATATATAAAAACATGTTATTTAGATCTCAACATTTTCTACAATGCATATGGATTGGATGAGGAAAAATAGAGTTAGATAGAAAAGATTATTATATATAAAGGTTTCTATTTGTATCAAACCAAAACAAAAGATCAATAGCAGTTAATTAATGAAAAAGAAAGATGGAGTAAATTCTTTGAAAAAAGTATTCTCTTAAACAATTAGGCTTACTTTTTTCAAACAAAAAGTAACTTATTTTAAAATTAAATTACTTATAACAAATTGATAATACAAAAAATTAAAATAAATTAAATTTAATAATATTAGTTTAATTTCAGATTGAGTTAGAGTAAAAAATTATTAATTTTAAATACTTTACTCAGAAAATCATTAAGTTAATTTTTTTAATGATATGCTACTCACCCCTAAGATATAATGTTATATTTTTTCTTCGAAAGAAAAAACATATAATGTTAACATTTACAAACGAAAGAATTGTAGTTACTAAGAGATATGACAATTATGGTTTTCCATGTGTACCAAAAAAGTAAATATCGACATTCATCGGACTGAATACTACTTCATTTTAGCTTTGCTTGTATCTTTGCAACTACAACATATCTTTGCACTTTAGGATATAAAAGAAGGAAGCATGAGGGTGTATTGCTAATAGGCCAATTTTCCTTAGTTAGAGTTTCCTTCCCATTATAATAAAGTTGACTTTTAGCTACGTTTTATTTGGCTAAAAGTTGGCTTTTGGCAATGATTTTTAATAAAGTTGCCAAAAGCCTATCTGTTCGTGAAATTTTACAAAATTGTCCCTAAATGCATGGCTTTGGTGAGGATTTATGGGAATCATCGCAAAAGGCTCATCCTTTTGAGATGGTTTAGCATTTTTGTCACCAATGGATTGTGAATCATCATAAAAAGCTGGATTTTTGGCGATGCATTTTTTAAATCATTGCCAAAAGTTCAAATAACAAAATCAAATTTAATATTATTGACAATGATTCTAAGTATAAAAATAAATTTAACTACCAAAATTGTCAAATTATTTAAATAATTTATGAAACTATAAACTCAAAATTAATTAATATTACATAGATTTATAGTTTTTATTTTTAACTTTTAAATTATATGATTTGACAATTTTTATGGTGTCACAGAATTTTCTAATAGTTTTAACATGAAGTTTGTAATATAATGATCATATATGATTCTTACAGAAGAAACAATAAATATTGAAATATAGTAAGTAAAATAATATAATGTGTGTGGTAAGTAATACAAGAATTTAGTTAGAAGTTTAACAATTCTTACAGATAAAACAATAAGTAAAGTTTCATGTTTATTCCATCGAAAAGGAAAAGAAATAATTATTTTTCTAGATTCGAAGTGACATAAGACTTGATAGAAAAGGTAAAAGAGTTCCCTATGTTTAACACTTGAGAATTAACCTAACACTCCTAAGTAAAGAAAAAAATTAGATAGAGATAGTGACTGACATAGTCACTCGTAATAATGAATCATTAGTAAACATAGATGAAGTGATTGGAAAAAAAAAGGATTTTGAGCTTGCAAGTAAGAGAATGTCCTATAGGAAGAAAAAAAATCCCTTATGGAGGAACCTGATAAATGATAATTATGACTTACAATGTTAGAGGATCAAATGCTCCTCATAAGAAGCTTTTGATAAGGGATAAGATCTTGGAAAATAAAGCAATCATTATTGGCATTTTGGAAACTTGGATGAAACATGAGAATCTCAACATTATTAAGCTACTTTTGGAAATTGGTAGTAGTTCACTAATCATTTATAATACCACAATGGCAGGATTGTAGTATGCTTTGATAACTCAAGCTCTTTGGTTCAAACGTATATGGAATTTGCTACTGATCAAATCATACATATGAAGGTGGAGGATAAAATGACTAGCACAATGGTCCATATATCATTCATTTATGCTCATAACATCATATATCAAAGATATGCACTGTGGAACACTCTCAAAGAAGTTGCAAAGAACATCAATACTCCTTGGTTGATTGCATAGGATTTTAACTTAATCATCATTCTTAATAAAGTTGAAGGGGATAGATAATTAGGCATGCCATGTCCTAATCTCAAAAGGTGCTTGAAAGATATACAAATCATGGATCTTCCTTCAAGGGGACATTTCTTCACTACGAAAAACAATCAAAATGATGGGTCACTAATCAGGAAAAAAAACTTGATAGAATCTTAGGGAATCAATATTGGCTCCAATCCTATCTAACCAACTACACACTGTTTGATAATAACAACTATCATATCACTTTATTATTATCGCCTAAACAAACTTTGAGATGATTTTTCAAAGGTTTCCTAAGTTTATCTATTGAAATAAAAAAATGAAGTATTGAATGATTTTCATACATTAGTGGCTACTTAAATTTCAACTCGTATTAAAATTTTTTGAACATAAAATGGTTAAGAATATATGTCTAATAACATGACTAATTATATGATTTTTAATGGAATCTTCCATCAAATAAGTTACGTTAAGAGTGTTAGAGAAGTGCTTTTAAGGGAATCACCTTAACATTTATTGTACAAATCATTTTATGATTAATAAAAAGCATTTTTTATTATTTTGATGTTCATACCTTTATGGATTTGATGTTAATCTTAAATTGATTTAATGAAGTCCTTGATACAAAACATAGCATGTAGGAAATCATGATGAGATCATGAAAATGAGGTTCCTATTATGTGTAATTATGTTAGTATCTAAAATTTCCCTAGTCATAGGATTAATGAGATGGGATATCATTAATCCAGATAGACTAACACAAGTTATACTCCTTGATTAGATAAAGCAATAGATCTCATAAGTTGTAGATATTAGATGTTTAGAGTTAACATGTGGATGCTTACTAAGGATAGTAAGTATATTAGATTGACCTACTATGAGACAATCATATAGATAATCTATTCCAGAGACAACGATAGTCTTATCATAGCAATGGTGTAAATATCGTTTGAATTGAGGTACTCAAGGATATCTCAGATACTGATCCTATGCTTTGACTCCATTCATCGGTGCCTTTTAGGGGTTACTCATAGGGTACTGATTGGGTACAGCTTGAGATATTCGGAGGTAATTGAGTAGCCAATAAAGGATTTTCCACTCATGATAGGAGATGATACCCACAACTTCTTATTGGGGTCATTACCCGAGAGTCTCTGTCTAGAGAAAATATGTGTCATTAAGAGAGTCTTCAATGATACATAGATTAATGATCCTCAGCACAAGATCTAATAACACTTGGACTAGATGTGACGTAGTCAGTCTAATGGGAGTTGACACTTTGACCATACTTTGAACCAAATGGGGTATAGATGGTGAAAGAATGAATTGCATGGCAACATTGCGTATGGAAGCGTGGTTCATAGTCAAACCACTGACTTTCTAGTCAATTAGGGGTTACAACGTGTTACTAGATACTGCTCTTGACTTACTTGAATTAAGTGTTAATTCAAATGACCAACATAACCTCTTTTGTGCATCTTGTGTAAGACATAAGTGAAAAGAAAGGTTTTTTTTCTTACACACATGCTCTTTTTCTCTCTAACTCTCACAAGAATTATTGTCTTTGCTAGCACAAAGAAAGAATTCTAGCCATTTCTTAGTAAGGTTTCATCCTTCTATCTTTGTGTGGACTTTTATTAACGACGGTCTACATTGATCGTTGTGGTTTACCATAACCCAATGTGGAGAAGATTAAAGAATGAAGGAGATCGTTGTAAAGGTATGTAAACATATTACATTTCATGTTTTTGTTTTCTATATCAATATGCATGAGTAGATCTTTTTTTTTTAGGTTCTGTTTTATTTTCCGCTGCGTATATTTAATATATATTATGTATGAGATTCATGATCGGAACCTTACAAAGAGACCCCAAAAATTGAAGTGATTGAACACAAAAGTAGTGATTTGTTATAAAAAGCCCGAGCTATAATGATTCAAATGAGTATTCCAAAGTCTTTTTGGTCTTATGGAATCCTTACTGCTTCCTATCTTATAAATTGCTTACTAGTTGAGTACCAGATTTTCAATGTCTGCTTAAAGTTTTGCAAGATAAAAAGATAGATATATCTCATTTATTTTTTGTTGCACTTTTGTATGCATCAAAGGCTCATCCGAAAGCTTCATTTATAAGTTATCAAGTGGATATTCCCTAGTTATTCACAAACAAAGAAGGGTCACAAATGCTACAATGTTGTTGCTAAGAAGCTTTATGCTATCATAGATGTTTGATTTATGGAAATCATCCCACATTTTTTAGTTCTAGCCAGAGGCAGATTTTTCATGAATTATTTCCTTTGCTAAGTGTTGAATATTATCATAAACATTTAACCATCAATCTTTTATAACAAGATAACGACTCAAATGGCATATGAAAAATCCTATTATGAGTTCCATTGATGACATTCTAATACCATTGGTTACATACTTCAAAAAGCTCTTAGTGATTTGAATATGTCGAATTCATCCATTCATATGGATAAGGAATAACTCCTCAATTTAATCCTCTATGGGATCGACAACCTTCTAGAAAAACACAAGATTGCTTATACTACTAGGTGTCCTTTAACTCATTTACTAACTTATTAAAGATTGTCATCATCACATGTTGCCTGTTTTATAGCTATCTCCAATGTTCATGAGCTTAAAAATTTTGAAAAAGCTCACTCTTAAAAAGTTTAGAGGAAAGTTAGAAAGGACAAGTAAAACCACACTTGATGAAAATAATACTTGGAGTATAATGCCCCTTCCCAAAAGTAAACATGCAGTTGACAACCAATGGGTGTTTAAAATAAAATTTAATTTTGAAAGATCTATTAATTAGTATAAAGAGCGCCTTATGGCTCAAAGGTTTACTCAAAATTTTGACATTGACTACAATAAGACTTTTGCTTCAATTGCCAAAATGACCAATGTAAGGTTTCTTTTTCCATTTTAATAATGGATAGTATTTATCTCAAATAGGTGTAAAGAATGTAATTCTACATGGTGATTTTGAAGAAGTTTTCATAAAGATTTCTCCTAGACATCGTCAATATGGTAATTCTAACTTGTTATACAAGCTTTCCAAGTCTATTTATAGATTAAATCAAAGTCCTTGTGCATGGCATGTGAAGTTAAGTTCTACTCTTGAAGCTCTTAATTTCTCAAAAAGCTCGATTGGTCCCTCTTTATACATTCAACTAGGAAAGGTTAATAAACTGATGATTCTTATCTATGTTGATGATCTCAGTATTACTAAAGATAATACCAATTCTATTGCTTAGTTGAAGAAAAATCTCAAGTAAGAGTTTCCAATTAAAGACCTTAGTCTCTTGAACTACTTTGATGACATTGAAATGGGGACTTCTCATAAGGGACTCTTTTTTAATCAACATAAATACATCCTGGTTCTGCTTTAATTAGATGATGATATGCTCAACCCTATATGAACCTACTCCTCTTGAAAGTAAACAAAATCTTGATTTAGTGTAGGAAGATCTTCAATCACTAAGTTATTTTTAGAAGATTGTGGGAAAACTTATACATCTAACTATCACTTGCCTTGACATTTCTTTTGTAGTAAGTCTTGTTAGTCAACATATAAATGCACCAACTAATCATCATTTGTGTATGCTAAAATGCATTCTACAATATTAGGGATGATAGGACATGGAATGGTTATGAATAAAAATGAGCATACTAATATAATGAGCTATAGTGACTCGGATTAGGCTGAAAACATTCTTGATCATTGATCTATTATAAGATATTGTATGTTTGTTAGTGGTAACCTTGTCTCATGGAAGAGTAAAAAATAACATGTGATGGTCTGGTCTAGTTCGAAAGTAGGAAATTGTGTGATGCCCTCAACAAGTTACAAGATGGTACGGCTCAAAAATCTTCTTAACAATATGTGGTGCCCTTTTAATACTCCTATGATTTTGTTCGTGATAACTAAGCCACCATTTATATTGCAACCAATTATATTTTTCATGAAAGGAAAAAACACATTAAAGTGGATTATCATTGCATTCATCAATAAGTTTAGTATAAACTTATTAGTACTCATTATGTGAGAATTAATGACCAACTTACCAATGTATTTATCAAAGGTCTATCAATAACTCAATTTCATTGATTATTGACCAATCTTAGATCCATAAATCCTTTAGATCTAACTTTAGTGAGAGTGTTGGAATATATTTTGTACTTGATTGATTCTATATATTTACTAGATGATTGATTTAAGCTAATTATTTGTTACTAATTATGCTTTGCCTATAATAGATGTAACAAATTATGTATAGCCATAGAATTAAGAGTTGACAGTTGTGTCAAATATATTTAGGTTTGTATCTTGTCAAGTGTGAGACCCCATGTCTACAAATTTGCATCATGTAGAGTACAAGATCTTATGCCTACTCCTTCTCGAACATGAGACTTTATGTTTATGGCTCTGCATACGAGACTTTATATGAGTGAGTATGCATCTTTTGTGACATGAGACAATGTGGTAATAAGTCTGCTTATTTTTTTAATGCGAGACTGCATACAATTCTTCCTCTTTTAGAGTGTGACCATATATGACTAATTCTACATCTTTTGCAGTATGAGATTGTGTTTTAATGAATTTACATATTTTGAAGCACAAGATCAAATATGAATAAGTTTGCATTTTTTTTGGTGTGATGCATTGTTTTGTTGTGACCCTGCATATGAATGGATATATTTCTTTTCTCGTTTCTGCTAACATCTTGTGAAAGAAAAAGTGCGACGCAGTTTATAAGCCTACATCTTAAGGAGATGAAACTGCATATAAATGACTTGGCATCTTTTATAATGCGAGCCCATGTACTAACAAGTCTACATTTTTAAGCCGAGGTGATATAAAGAAATGCATGTCTTATGGGATTGCGTTTTCCATAGGACTGATGGGTTTAATTTGGGATTGAAGATATAGTTTAGGAAAGAAAAACAGAAAGATAGAGTAAGGAAAGAATTTAGAGAGAGACATATTTCCAATAATGTTTTATGATCCTCTCTATTAAAAATACAGCTAATATATATAGCCTTTTAGTTACAGAGGAATTAGGAAACT
>JANSVA010000005.1:38374938-38389223 GCA_025504915.1 Erythroxylum reticulatum | reverse complement strand
AGAAAATAAGTTCGACACCGATCAACGAACCCTAAACTCGATCATGTTCTAACATTTTGGTATCAGAGCCAGTACTCGAGTAGTATGCCAGGGCGGATGCTGGACCTCCTAAAGGGGTGGATACTTAGGGGTATCATTTATCTGTTGGAGAGGAGAACAAAACATGCCTTATAAGGATGTAGAAACCTCTTCCTTGTAGACACGTTTTTTCCGTAGAACCCAAGAGTAGGCTTCGGGGAGGAACAAAACCTTGAGGGCACGAGGCCTAAGAGACCAAGGCCCAAAGTGGACAATATCTACAAACGGGTAGTCTGGGCTGTTACAGCTTATCCTTATACTAGATGCAAATTTTTCCTTCAAAAAATTGCTACAAGTGATCCAACATCATTTTGACATTTCAAGCACTTCTTTCCACAATACAATTTCCGGTCACTTGTTTATTGGTCAGGCTTGTAAAATCAATAGGAGTGGATTCAAATATATGAGACATTCAGGTTGCATGGACATTGATCTTGATTGTGTTTCACATAAGGCCTTCTTGAAGATTGATAGTCACAAGAACCGTCTGCTTTGTTTGACAAGAAAGTTCAAGGAATGAATTGTCATGCTTGTGGAACTTGTTGCAGTTTCGGCATCTTTCCCTGTGTCAAATGCAATTATAATCTGCACTTCCATCATGCTCCCATCTCACTTTCCATCAAGCATGAATGTCATATACATCCCCTAACCCTTATCGAGTTTGATAATGCTAATGGGTACACTATTATTATGCTTGTGAAAGTAGAAGAAACCCCGAATTACTAGCTTATTATTGTAAGCAGCTATACATGAGTACGATCTAATTTATTAAGAAATTGAGGTGGGAGAGCCGATCCCATTCGCGACAAAACATATACTAAACTTTTTTATATTTAATTTCTTAAATTTTAGTATTACTTAAAAATTTATAACATAATTAACCCATAAGGCATAATAAAGAGTTACTGTAACATTTAATAATTTTTTGAAATTAATTCAATCTTAACTATCATAATTGCACAAGCACTTGACCTTTAATAGTATGTTGAATGCATTAAAAAAAACCCTATAACTATTGTAAAGAAGATTAAGCAAGATGTGCTAACTCTTTTGAAACTTAATACTATTTATAATAAGACTTAAACTTTTTAGTAATTGTTAAATAAAATTCTAATTTCAATTAAACTTTATTTAGAATTATAATTAAATATCAATTGGTTCTAAATAAGATCTAATATTACATATTGGTCTTTATTTATTAAATATCTCTTATTAAATCTTAAAGTTCCTTAAACTTTGTAATCAAGTTTAACTTGATTAAAACAATTTTACTATCTTTAACTCATTATTTATGTATGATTCGTTAAGTTCTTAAGTATGTTGATAATTGATAGAAATTATAATAATAAATCATATTAAAGATTAGATAAACTAATTTCATTTAATTTATTTCTAATTCCTTAATTAAATACTTTATATGTATATATTAAGATTGACATATAACAATTCACCACAACCACCCAAATATTTAAGAATATTAAATGATTTTGATTAACATTTTTGTGCATGATTTTTTTTGTATAATTCAATACTTTCATCATACAATGCTCTGGTTAGATATAGAACATATAATTAATGTTTACTTAATTTGAGTATAATCATATCAGTATTTCATCATTGAAAATTGATTTAATTAACGACATTTGTAAATTATTTTATAAATTCTCATTCCATCTTGGTAAATTTTTGTTTGAATGAATATTAATTGGAAACAATGACTATGATCAATTATGGATAATACATAAATATAATATGAATCTTATAAGTATTATCTCATCACAATTTTATTTGTATGTGTATAAAATTAAGAATATTTTTTTGACTATTATGCTACAAAAATATAACTAATTGGAGATTATAAACTAACGTAATTATCATTTAAAAGTAAGGTTAACCAATTCGTCAACAAGCTACGTGATTGGAATAAAGGTTCTTAATCCCATGCTAGTCTATTTGAATCAAGTTTACATCATTAGTTCCTTTATCGTGTCAACCATGCTTAGGCTTTTCCTGGTGATTCCTCCATCTCCTTTATGGCATCCTGAAACTGAGCCGCAAAGCACAAAGGACCTTATGCACCTAAGCCCCGACCTTTCCCTTATCAGGTTTGATGATGCCATTGATGAGGTCAGTGAGGATCGGAGAAACTAACAGCAAGATTGAAAATTATCCAGACTAAACAAGTTGAAAATGTGAAGGCTGATGACCATCTTAAACCAATTTGGATGAAAAGATAGCCGAACTTGAAGCTGAGAGGGACGAACGTACAGAAACTCAAGAATCAAGATGGACCGGAGCATTGATGAATTCCAGCATCCATTGTATGATGTGCCATAGAAGGGCAAATGATGAGGGACAAGTTTAAACTTACGTTTGAGCATTCAAGGAATTATTAAAGATCACGTTTTTTTATTGTCTTATTATCTGGATTAAATACACATTCAATTTTACAAAAGGAAGAAATATTTTAGCCCTTTAAGTGAAATTCGACCGTCTACATGCTTCAGTCCAGAAGAAACAACATTGTCATATAAATGAAGGACAGAGAGCCTAAAAGTTCATTAACTTTCATGTGAAAGACATCAACAGAAACAACCTTGTCAATATTCCCTTGTTAATGACAGCTACATTGGCAAATATATATAGAGTTATAACCCTGTCGAAATCTAGAGGCCTGAAAATAGCAAAGGGCCTTTGTCCATTTTCTTTTTGTCTCTCGCCATTAATAAGTAATTATATGAAACCCTTGATCTGGTACTACAAGACACTTAATCGCTCCTTTGGTGTCACTTTCAAGCAAATAGCTGGTCTTAGTACATTCATTGTGCTACCCACGCAAAAGAGGCTCGTGTGGAGAGACAAAGATTCCATCAACCTATCAAATTGGCATTCCCTCTTACAGATGTCTGCAAAGAAAAGAGAACCCTTGTGTGGAACGGCATTGCATGCACGAGTTTTACGCATGGGTATTCAGGTTGACAATATTACGTGCAACATGGTCATTAATATGTACTCTAAATGTGGGTTATTAGACTCCGCTCGCAAAGTGTTTGACGCAATGCCCGTTAGAAGTTTAGTATCGTGGAATATTATGATTGCTGCCTATAATCAGCATGGGGAGAAGCAGAAGGCTGTTCAGCTTTTCCTGGAAGTGCAGAGGTCTGGAATCAAATACAGTGAATTCACCCTTTCAAGTGTGCTCTGCGCTTGTGCCTCAAACGGTGATATCTCTGAAAGTAAGCAATTGCATGCATTTGCTATTAAGGCTGCCATGGATACGAATGTATTTATGGGTACTGCATTGCTTGATGTTTATGCTAAATGCAGTTTGATACAGGATGCAAGTCGCGTTTTTGAAGACATGCCAGAGAGGAATCCTGTTATGTGGAGTTCAATGGTGTCTGGCTATGTCCAAAATGAGCTTTATGAAGAGGCTCTTGTTCTTTATACCAAAGGACAAAAGGAGGGTCTGGAAAATAACCAGTTTACTCTATCCTCCGTCATTTGTGCCTGTGCTGCTTTGGCAGCTTTGATTGAAGGGAAACAGGTGCATGCTGTGATTTTCAAGACTGGGTTTGGTTTAAATAGTTTTGTTACTTCCTCTCTCATAGACGTG
The DNA here is from genome assembly GCA_025504915.1 of Erythroxylum reticulatum. Lineage (NCBI taxonomy): Eukaryota > Viridiplantae > Streptophyta > Magnoliopsida > Malpighiales > Erythroxylaceae > Erythroxylum > Erythroxylum reticulatum. The sequence continues at coordinate 38,385,529 of JANSVA010000005.1, read as the reverse complement.
TATGCAAAATGTGGTGGCGTCAAGGAGGCCTATACTGTGTTTTCGGATATAGAAGGGAAGAATATTGTTGTATGGAATGCCATGATTTCTGGATTTGCAAAGCATTCTTGCTCCTTCGAGGTCATGATTTTATTCGAGAAAATGCAACAGGGGGGCATTCTCCCGGATAAAGTGACCTATGTTTCGATATTATCAGCTTGCAGTCATATGGGTCTGGTCGACAAGGGTCGAAAATATTTCAACCTTATGACAGGAGAGCACAATGTCTCACCAAAAATTACTCATTATTCCTGCATGGTGGATATTCTTGGGAGAGCAGGACTAATCCATGAGGCTTATAAGTTGATTATGGAAATGCCATTTGATGCCACACCTCCTATATGGGGTTCGCTTTTGGCCTCTTGCAGGAGTCATGGGAGTGTAGAGTTAGCTGAGATTGCCGCCAAAAACCTGTTTCAAATGGAACCTGATAATGCAGGAAATTATATTTTGCTTTCAAACGTTTATGCTGCCCATAAAAGATGGGGGGAAGTTGCAAACACAAGGAAGTTTCTCAAAGAAAATGAGGTGAAGAAGGAGACGGGTAAGAGTTGGATTGAGATTAAAAACAGAGTTCATACATTTGTAGTTGGTGAAAGGAACCATCCTAGAATCAATGATATATATATAGAATTGGATAATTTGTTTGAAGAGATGAAGAAACTAGGCTATAAGTCTCAGGCTGAATATGACCTTCATGATGTGGAAGATAACAAAAAGCAGGAGCTTTTGAGACATCACAGCGAGAAACTGGCCTTCACTTTTGGCCTAATGTGCTTACCTTTCACATCTCCAATCAGGATAATGAAAAATCTGAGAATCTGTGGGGATTGCCATTCATTTTTGAAGCTTGCTTCAAGAATTACAGGCAGGGTAATCATCGTAAGAGATGTGAATCGTTTTCACCATATCAAGAATGGAATTTGTTCTTGCAAGGAATTTTGGTAGCTGTTAATTTGTCCAACAAAATAGTTACTCTCAAGCTATGTGCTTTGCATTGTTCGTTTCTAACCTGGAGTTCAAAATGAACACTTAAGTGAGGTCGTGGGTTCGAAGCCCCCTCATATATGCAGTTGTTTAAAACTTTGGGTCAGAGCTTTGCCTTTCGCAAGGGACCTATCCGGCTCAAGCGGAGATTAGTCTAAGTGTGGATGACTTAAAGGTGTCTTCCCATAGTTGGGACCCGCTTAGGACATCTCGTGGGCAACCAAAAAAAATCCACCGAAAATATCCACAGTATCTTTTTCTATGTCAAATTGTTGAAAAATCGAGACGGAATCTAATCCATATTTTGATTTCCTGATCAAGATCACTTTAATTCTATAAAATAATTAACAATTAAATAATAATAAAGCACGAATTTTATTCATATCTTATTCTGAACCTTGATCATAATCTTGTTGTATCTCTCAAACTATTTTCGAAATTAGCTTATCTTAACTACTGTAGCTACATAAATGTTTGGCCTCTAACGATGTCTACAAAATAGGTTGAGAGAATTCTGTAATTGTTGTAGAGAGAGTTAAGCAAAAAGTGCAAGTTTGAGCTTAAGCCTATTTATAATAGGTTTTAGATATTTTACTAATTTAATAGAAAATAAATTAAAATTAAAATTAGAAATAATTCTAGTTAAATACTAATTATGCCTAAAGATGGCAAAGGATAGGCTAGGCTCGGGCTCCACTAAGCCTAACCCAAATTATTTTTTTAAATTAAAATGTCAAAACGACTCAATCCGACCTTAAGCTTGGTCAAACTGAGTTTGACTCATCGATCTCGTGTCGGGCCGGGCTAGGCCAAAGCCTTATTGTCATCTCTAATTATGTCTAAATCCAATACCTTATATTGATCCTTATTTATTAAATAGTTCGTATTTAATCATAAAATTTCCCAAACTTTACAATCAAGTCTAACTTGATTAAAATATCTTTACTCTCTTCAATCCATTCTTTATGTGAGACTCATGAGGTTCCTAAATATGTTGGAATTGGATACAAATTATAACCCAAATCATATTTAGGATTAGATAAATTAAACTTGATAAAACAAACACATATAAAAGGGGGTGAATTATATGTACAAAAAATTACAAAGTACTTTCAAATGATAATATCATACTAAACAAAATAAGACTATAGATAGAAGGGTCTTATCAACTTTCAAAAAGATCATGTTAACATTGAAAATGAAAAGATCCTATTAATTGTTTAAAAACGAAAGGAAACAGTCAATTAAAAGAAACCTGCTAGAGCTCAAAAGAAAAAGAGCCTTTAATTGATAGGAACTTGCTAACGCTTAAAATAAAAGGAACCCGTTAATCAATATGAGCCTGTTAATGCTCAAAACCAAAGGGACCTCTTGTGATATAAAAACAGAAGAAGCCTATTGTAAAACCAAAAGAACTTCTTGAAAACACAAATTTACAATGCAAAATTTTAAAAGTTAGGAAGAGAGAAAGAATAACACAGTTGTTTTATACTAATTCGGCTAATAACGAAACCTACATCCAATTTTCAAGTATCCAACTTGAGTATTTCACAATAAGAATCTAAGTATTAAATTTAACGAGCCTCTATAAGCTCACAAGTACATTTTTTTCAAAGTTCTCTAACCTTCTCACTTGAAGTGTTTAACAAGCCTCTATAAGCTCTCAAAAATAAATATAAAGTAAGCTCAATGTAAGCTCTTAAAGAATAACAATTCCTTTCTTGATATAGTGTTTTCACTTTCTAAAGAAGGAGTTTGATATAACTTTTAAGAATGTTGATGCTACTAAAGTATTTCAAAAATCTGTGTACTTCACAAATATAGTGGCTCTTCCTTAAGTAAACATTTTCTCCAACTAGTTGTTGCTTCATTTATATTCTAAGTTAACTTTGTATTTAATGAATCTTCGATATTATCTTTGTTGAAATCTTTGATATTCAGACGTTAAGATAAAAGTTATGTCAAAACTTCCAAAGCTTATTGTTTAAATTAGTATGGTCCTTTCAGATGTTATGGAACCATTTCTAATCAGGTAATTTCATAAAGAAGATTCCTGCAAAAAAATAGAAACAATTATCCTATGATTTTATTTCCTTTTAAAGATCATATTGTTGCTTATACAAGGAAATAAATCCAATTTGAATTTTGAAATATTATAAAGTTATCATCAAAATTATTAAAAAATAAACTTTTAGCTAACAATCTCCTCCTTTTTGATGATGGCAAACAATAATAAATATATTTTCAAAATTCAAATAATTGCAAAGGATTTCAAAAAATACTTGTAAACTTGATATGTTCTTACTCACAGTTATAATTTGAAGGAGCTTGACTTCTAAAGAAAGGAGCCTATTGTTTGTATATCACAGAATTAAACTTCATAAGTTCAACAAAATTTTAGCAACAATTAGCATAATATATCACACATATATATCATCAAAAACAAATATATCATCAAACTAGAAGGGCCTTTTAAACTAGAAGGAACCTACTAAACTAAAAGGAGGCTTCTAAACTGAAAGGGGACTTTTAAAATAAGAGGAGGCTTATAAAAAAACATATTAGAAAGGGACTACTAATGTCTGCAAAGATAATTAGCATAGAAAATTGAAACAAAATTAATATGAAAAAGATCAATGGTTCCTTCTAAAACATGATCTCTAAGAAAATGATGTTTGATTTCTATATGCTTAGTCCTAGAGTGATGAATAAGATGTTTAGAAAGATTTATTGCCTTAGTATTATCACATAATATAGGAATATGATTAAAGTTCAGAGAGAAATCTTGAAGTTGATGCTTCATCCAAAAGATTTGAGCATAATAGCTGGCAACTGCTATTCTGCTTCAGTTATTAAAAGCATTGTGCAACTTTGTTTCTTTTAAGACCAGGAAACTAAACATCCTCCAAGAAATTGATAATAACCACTTATGCTTTTTTGATCAACTTTATCACCTGCATAATCTGCATCAAAATATCCAATTATGTTAAATAAATCAGTTTTTGGATACCATAATCTGAAATCCATAGTTCCATGAAAATATCGAAAGATCCTCTTGAATGCTTGAAGGTGGCTTTCTTGTGGATTGATTGAAAGCGTGCGCAAAGGCACACAATAAGCATAATATCTGGTCTTGAGCTTTTAAGATTTATTAGTGACCCAGTCATTCCTCTGTACTTTGTCTCATTTGTAGCCTTTCCTTCTTCTTCTTTATCAAGTTTAGCTACAGTATACATAGGAGTACCCATTGGTTTGGCATTCTCAAAATGGTACTTCTTAATGAGTTTTTTTGTGTATTTGTCTTGGCTAATGAAGATCCCGTTTCTTTTTTTTCGATTTGTAAGACGAGAAAGAAGGATAGTTCTCCCATCATGCTCATTTCAAACTCCTCTCGCATTAATACTGAGAATTCTTTATAGAAAGATTGATTAATATCACCAAATATTATTTCATCAACATATACTTGCACTATAAGTAAGTCATTCTCCTTTTTCTTAATAAATAACGTTTTATTTACCTTTCTTCTTTCAAAGTTATTCTCAAGCAGAAAATTACTTAATCTCTCATACCATGTTTGAGGAGCCAGCTTTAGACCACACAGCTTGAGTTAACTTCATCACGTAATCAGGATGGTTTTCAACTTTAAAGCTTGGAGGTTGTTTGATAAACACTTCTTTGTTAATATATACATTTAACAAGGTACTTTTGACGTCCATTTGGAATAATTTGAAGTTTCTATAACATGCAAAGGCAAGTAAATTTTTGATCGATTCCATTCTGGCAACAAGTGCATAAGTTTCGTCAAAATCAATACCTTCTAGTTGATTATAACCTTGAGCTATAATTATATCTTTGTTTCTTACCACCTTACCATTTTCGTCAAGTTGTTTTGAAATACTCAACAAGTTTCAATGATTGACTTGTTTTGCGAATGAGGTACTAGATTTCAAACTTTGTTTTGTTAAACTGATTCAGTCCGTCTTTCATAACTGAAAACCAATTTTCATTAGTAAAAGCCTCTTCAATTGCCTTTAGTTCTAATTGTGAATTGAAGGCAACATAATTGTTTTTGAAGGATGACATGGTTCTTAGACTTACAGAAGGGTCTCTTTGAATGTATTGATGTGTATCTTGACCTCTCTATTCTTTTGGTGTTCTTCGTTGCATAGGCTCCTGCTAAGATGAAGGAGCCTACTCTATCCTAACTTCAGAAGAACCTTCTTGATCTTGTAATTTCGAAGATACTATAGGTGTAGTTTGAGTCTGCGATGTTTTTTTATGAGTTGAAGGATGTTCTTCATCATCTAAATCAGCAGTTGTTGTTGAGGTAGTGCTTCATCAAATATCACATGTATTGATTCTTCTATCCTCTTTGTTCTTTTATTATAAACTTTGAATCCTTTATTGGCAGTACTGTAACCCAGAAAAATAACTTCATCTAATCTCACATCAAATTTTTCAGGATTGTCCTTTCTATTATTTAATATGAAACACTTACAGCCAAAATTTTTCTTCCTTTCCACAACTCGTAGGAGGTATGTATTAGAATAGGTCTTATAAAACATATGTTAAGTTTGTAACAGGTAGTAGATACAACTTCTGCCTAGTAACCATGAGGTAGACCATTTTCACACAATATTGTCATGGCCATATCAACGAGAGTCCTATTCTTTCTCTCAACAACTCCACTTTGCTAAGGAGTCCTTAAGCATGAAAAATTATAAGATATCCCATTTTTATTACAGAAATCTTCAAATTTTATGTTATTAAATTCTCCTCCATTATTGCTTCAAATTAATGTAGTGCAGTACTCTTTTTCATTTTGGATTTTTCTTCGTCTTTCCTTTTAATATGTGATATTTCACCTATCATGTGTCTCGAACAATCACTATCAACTATCCATTGATCTTATCTTGTCCCTGTTCTAAAACATATTTGTAGAATATATTATCTCATTTTAGGTACTCAAATTTTTCTAGGTCCTTTTAGGTTAGTAGGTTGACCTTTTGGTCTCCAAATATACATCTGAGATAATTTCTTTATTTTTTAAAGTTACAAGAATGACAAATATGACCATGTTTGCCATAATAATTGCACAAAACAGATGAATGAGAATTATTGTAATTTTTTTATTTATCAGGTTCTTGTTGTTTTGACTATGGCTACTGTTGGATTTAACAAAAAAATTGTATGGCCTAATATTATTGTTTTCATTATATCCAATTACAGCCTTATTAAAAACACCTTTATCATTCCCAAGTAATGCATCAAGATTGTTCCTTCCATTAACAAAATTAGCAAGAACTTTTTCTAGAGAAGAAACTTTTTTCTTCTAACTGTTTTAATTTAATATAATCATTTTCAAACAATGCATTCTCTAACTGACTTATCTTTTGCTCCAAGAATTCCTTTCGGAGACTTTTTGCTTATTGTCATTTTGAAGGTATATAATTTTAGACAACAAATTCTTATTCTCATATTCTAGTGATTTAATCTTATTCGTTAAGGATGCTTCATTATTTTTGGGCTTCTTAACCTGTTTGAAATATTAAACTGTTAATTTTTTGTACTAATCATATAAGTCATGATAAGCATCTCTTAATTCATTAATTTCAATATCAGAGTCAGAATAATATACCTCATCATCTCTTGATTCGGCTATAAAGTAAACGTTGGTAACTTCTTCAGGCTCTTCTTCTTCAAAGCTTTCAAAATCCTCATCTAACCAAGTTGCATTCATAGCTTGCTTTTTAGGTTTTCTATTTTCTGATTTGTCCTTTAGAAGAAGAGGAAATTCTATTTTTTTATGTCCAGACTTCTTGTAGTGATAGCATATGATTTGATTGTTTTGTGTATTATTATTACCGCTGCTCCCTTTTGATAGGAACTTGTTGTTTCCATTTTTCTTGTTTCCTTCTCTTTTCTTCATGATCCTCTTTTTATAGAAGTAAGCATATTTTTTGACTATGAAATTGAATTCTTCATCTCCATCTATTTGCAATTCAGTGTCATTTTCATCTCACTTTGATGGATTTTATTCATCATCTATTTTTAGTATCATTCCTCTTTTGTATGAGAATCCTTCATCCCACCTAAGCTTAGCTTCATGGATCATTAAGTTTCCTCTTAACCAATTGAGTGAGATAGTGTTGAGATCTTTTACAACCTCTAGAGTTGTCACCTTAGGTCTCTATTCTTTTAGTAGTGATCTTAGAATTTTTGTCACAAACTTATCATTGAGATATATCTTATCCAAGTTCTTCAAGTGAAACTTTCGAAGAATTCATCTATTGTTTACCCTGTTTCATGCAAATAGTTTCATATTGATGCACAAAAAGACTTATTCTATGTTTCTTTACCTCGTTCGTTCCTTGAAAGGTGACTTGTAGTTTGTTCCATATTTCCTTTGCAGTAGAACAGTAAGATATCTTTTTATACTCTTCTGGAGATAATACACAGATCAAATAATGTCTTATTTTAGCATTTAGTTGTGTGTTTCTTCTATCAGCGTCAAACCACACTTCTATGTCATCAGTAGCAGAAGGTGTGACTCCAACTTTAATAGCTTGCCAGAGTTTGATATCTACAGATTAAAGATAAATAGTCATTATCTCTTTCTAGTAGGAATAGTTGTTTCCATTCAAATAAGGAGGCTTTAGGACAGATTGTCCTTCAAGGCTTCTCAAATTGTTTGCCATGATCTATCATATGCTGTAAAACATAATAAATGTGAAACCTCTCATTGATACCAAATCATAAAGTAAACACACGCAAGAGGGGGTAAATTGTATGTAAAAAAAATTCAAGGTACTTTTAAATGATAATATCCTACTAAACAAAATAAGTCTATAGATAGAAGGGTCCTATCAACTTTCAAAAAGATCATGTTAATGTTGAAAATGACAGGATCCCATTAATTGTTTAAAAATGAAAGGAGCTTATTAATTGAAAGGAGCCTACTAGTGCTCAAAAGGAAAGGAGCCTGTTAATTGATAAGAGCCTGCTAGCGCTTAAGAAAGGAGCTTGTTAATCAATAGAATTTTGTTAACGCACAAAACGAAAGGGACATCTTGCAATATAAAAATAGAATAAGCCTATTGTAAAACCGAAGGAGCCTCTTGAAAACATAAATATATAATCTAAAATTTTAAAAGTTAGGAAGAGAGAAAGAATGACACAATTGATTTATATTGGTTCGACTAATAATGAAGCTTACATCCAGTCTCCAAGTATCTAACTTGAGTATTTCACTATAAGAACCAAGTATTAAATTTGATGAGCCTCTCTAAGCTCACAAGTATATATTTTTCAAAGTTCTCAAACCTTTACAATTGAAGTGTTTAACAAGCTTCTACATTTAAAAGTATCCATTAAAAATTTTCTATCAAGAAATCTTTTATATCGATATTATTATATAGTACTTTTGTCGACACCATGATATGTATAACAATGGACTGTCAACTTGAAGTCATATACTTTTAAGTGCATTGACAATGATATCAAAGCTTTCTTTTCATTTACAAAAAATTAAGGGTATCCATTGAGAGTATTTATCAAATACTTTTCTTATTAAAATTCTAATATAAAGATAATCTTGGTAGATTGCCTGGTTTGTCCATTAAAGATATGTTGGTATGATTTTGTGTAATATTTTGAGAATCCAAGCGAGACAAGCAATGAAATTGAATTAAAATCAAACTTACATAACAATATATTAGAAAACAACTAAAAATAATTAACTAGCCAAAATTTCAGTTCTTTTTTCATTAAATTGAACTACAAAGTTGAATTAACCCACTGTTTACACTATTGTAATATCAAAAACAAGGGAAGTTAGGACATCAAATAAATTTGTTATTTTTGGTACCTTCAAAGTTAGCATAAAAAAATAGTGCTTACAATTGATAATAATTAAACCTATCTTAAAACGAGTTACAATGACCAAAATCTTGGTTGGGTCTCATTATATAATTTAGAAACTTTCTTTTGATGGTGAATTAGGGTTTTAAAAATGTCTTCAAGTTCAAAATTTTAACTTTTTTTCATAAAAATAAGGAAAATGTTTCACCTTTATTTATGTATATTTGGTATTTTATATTTATTGCAATTAATCTCTTTTCTAAACAACATAAGAGAATAACAGAAACAAGGATAAAAGTTTTAAGCTGCAATTAAGTTATTTTATTATATTGAGAAAAAGTTTTGATATATTGGGAGTCGTGTAACTTTTGAAATAGCTTGTGAGATTACAAGGCTTATAACTATGTGAGACAGAGTTATAAGTATCCAAAACATGTAAGGTTTGTCTTAAAATACGAGTTGTAGTCGTTTACTCTTCACCCACTAAAAGAGAGTAATAATGGATTTGAAATTATTGAGTTTATTAGGGAGTAAAAGTAGGCCAAGGAGGATCAAAACCATTATAAAGAATAGGTGTTAATTTCTCCCTTTTATCTCTTTAGCTATTTATATTGCTCTCACATAATTGATATTATTTTTTCATACAGATCTTGCTCTATAGGATTGTTGCTTTAATATATTAGTCGACACCTAAGACTACAATGCATCAAACTCGAAAAGACTAAGAATACTTCTTTGTTACCTTTATCATTCGCCTTAGTTTGGTAATGAAAGATACCAAATCCTAAGTGATTTTTTTATAGTAATATATGTGCTTATTTTATCATTACAAAGTGTTATTATATTTTCATACAAGGTGTTTGACAAATTTCTATTCTGTTTTTTAGATTGAATAACCCAATTAACACCACTTTTAGGTACTTTAAGGTTAACAAATGGTATTAGAACCTAGGTTTCATTACATATCTTATTAGGAAAAAAGTAATGAAAACATAGGATTTTCTTTTAGGTAAAAGGGACGAAAGATTTGTAAGCAACCATTTTGTGATGGTATTAATTGTAACGACCCTAACCTTAGATAGTGATCAGTGCCAAAGGAGCAGTGAACTCAAGGTTTACAAGCCTAAAATATCATTAAATCCCTACATCTATAATAAAGATAAAATTTTAAAATGATCAAACTCATAATTGTAATAATCAAACAGTTTTAATAATATACAATCCTCAATTTGCTACAACATTGAGGTGGTTAATACAAGGAAAGTCTGAAATATACAAGACTACTGCGACTTTAAAGTCAAAGGTCACTAACAAACATACATCAAATCGTCGAAGAGGAAGAAGATCAATGAAGTACGCTGTTAAAAGAGATCTGAAAATAAAATGCTAAAAACATAGTTGAGGCGAGTCAAACCTCGCTAAGTGAATTAATACTATAGTTATGCTATGCACTCCTAGTATTTTAAATGATACATACATACATACATACATACATACATATATATATATATATATAATGTACCATAAATACAATTTCATAACATAATGATTTTTTTTCATAAATATGAATGCATTTCCCATACCAATATCATGTCACATAATCATCACAATTACAAATAACAAATAAGCAATGGCCAAGGAATTTTATCAAGATTTGGATCACTGAGCAAACCAAGGACGTCAGCAAAGGACCTTTATGGACTTT
>JANSVA010000005.1:38363900-38374838 GCA_025504915.1 Erythroxylum reticulatum | reverse complement strand
CATGTCACATAATCATCACAATTACAAATAACAAATAATAGTGGATGACTGATATATATATACATATGTATACTATACCAATATCATGTCACATAATCATCACAATCACAAATCACAAATAATAGTGGATGACTAATGACTGATGCTATAATATATCTCTTGCCCACATATTATAGCTGTAGGGGCTCTCCTGTTCCACACGGGTTACTTGGTTCAATGTAGTGGACTACCGTCTGAGAGCTACACTCAACTAAACCACCACAACCTCTTTGCAATATGATTGTTGCCTGAGAGTAACCTCGACCGAACCGCCATAATCAAGTTACCTCACATGTACCATATATCGGTTGGCGTTCTAGAGCAAACTCGATTGAACCACCCCAACCGCATCATATCTCAATCAATAGATCCAATATTAACCCAAATCTATACCTGAATAATTGACTCACAATGCACACAACTTAATGATATGCACTAGGTAACTCATACCACAACAATCCTCCACATTATGACATATCAAGACAAACATAACATTGCACAACAAAAAGATGCATACATGTGTCAATCCATATGTATGAATGTCATGCGTGCATATGATAATGATGGTGATTTCCATCATGAATATGAAATTCTATTGCATATTCATAACCATGAATATTAACTCATAAATAGAATACACTCCTTCGAACCGAACCTAGTGTCTTGAAGTGAAGGGTTCTACTCCTGATTGATCTATAGAAAGAAAAATAGTAATGACCATTAGGATTTAAAACCTAAACCAATTTTAGACACCTTAAGAATAGGACCATGACTCAATATTAAGGAGTTCTATTTTCTATTGACAAACGACGATACCACATTTTACGAGTAGCCTATTGAAAATTTGACAGAGTTTTCCCTATAAATGAACATCCTCCTTCCAAAAGAAGGGTCATTCCTGCAATGAAAAGACACATTTATAACCACTAATAACAACAGCTCAATTTGGGCCTCCAAACTACATGTCCATGCCCAATTGAGTCTATATTTACATTAAAAATATAATAAATCCAATTATAATTCAAGTATACAAATTTCTTACTCATACACCCTCATTTATACTCAATACCCAGATTATCTCTATATTAATCAACAATAACTCAGTTTAATCAAATTCATGCATTTTTATAAAAATGTAACTGTTTCCAAATTTTTTATCTCACAAATATGAAGATTTTCAATATTTTGCTTTTATGAAAATTTATCTACATAATATTTGAGAAATTTTAAAATTATGTTCAACTATTTTTGGTCTGGTCAAAAAATTACCACCATCATCAGAGCGTGGATACATGCGCCAATGCCGGAAGGGCAGTGACCTTCACCACCCATATAGGAATGACTAGCTCACTCTAGAAATCCAATGGCACTAGTCTCAAACTCCTCCCGGCTTGCAAGAATCGAAGGATTAAAGCTCATAGGTGACCTATTTCCATTCGCCGGTAAAATGGGCCAATTGGGGTAGTATTAGTTTTTCCAAAAAAATGACTAAAAATAGGAGATCAGTGACTTACCTAAATGAACCAAAACTTTCTGTGGTGATTTCTCCAAATTCAGGTCATTTTTTAAGAATCAAGTTTAGGGGTTTCATAAAACATCTTGAGAGCTTTTTGTAGAGCCTTAGATTGATCAAAATGGCACACCGGATATGGTTGTTGGACGGTGAAGGTGTGCGTGTTAGAAGTTTAGAGTGAATAGTAACTAATAAGGAAAAGGGTTTAGGAGAGAAATGAACTTGAACTTTCTTAAGCTCAACTTATACTTTTTATAAGCTTTTCTTATTATTGGTCCATTATGAGTATTTTAATAAAATTTTGGATCATTACATTCTCCCCCTTACAAATAAATTCGTCCTCAAATTTTTAATCTCACCTCATTGTTGAAATAGATGCAGGTACTGACTCTACATATCCCATTTTGTCTCCCACATATAGTCATCCATCGTATGATTACTCCATAACACTTTCACCATTGGTATCTCTCTTTATCTTAGCTAACGAATATGATAATCTACTATGGCAACATGTTGTTCTTTATATGTCAAAACGTCATCAATCTTCACATTACATGGCCGAAGGATATGAGAAGGATTCGAAATATACTTTCTCAACGTCAACATATGAAATACAAGATGAACTCTAGACAACTTAGGCGGTAACAATCTATATACCATTTCACCCACTCTAGATTTAATCTCAAATGGACCAATATACCTTGAAGCTGGTTTAGCTTTCTTATGTAACCTCATCACTCCTTTCATTAGCGATATTTTCAAAAATACCATGTCACCTACTAAGAATCTCACATTTTTCCTCTTTATATTTGTGAAACTCTTTTGTCTACTAAAAGTTGTTTTCAATCTTTGTTGAATAATAGGGATCCTTTTAGAAGTGATTTGTACTAACTTAGGTCATGTCAATTTTCATTCACCAACTTCCCAACATTGAGGTGATCTACGTTTTCTTTCGTACAAAAATTTATAAGGAGCCAGTTTAATACTAGCATGATAATCATTGTTATAAGCAAATTTAATCAATGGCAAATGCAAATCCTAGTGACCACCAAAATCAATAACACACATCCTAAACATATCCTCTAAAGTTTGAATAGTTCTCTCAAAATAACCATCTGTTTAAGAATGAAAAGCAGTGCTAAAGTCTAATCTTATACCCAAAGCTTTTTGTAACTCTCGTAGAAAAACTAATGTAAAGTTGGAATCCCTATCAAAGACTACAGATTATGGTACCCCATACAAACACATAATTTTCTTAACATATAACCTGGACAACTTATTAGTAGAATAAGTCTTGTTGATAAGTAAGAAGTGTGTAGACTTTGTTAGTCTATCCACAATCACCCATATAGCATTGTATCCAATATTAGTATGGGGTAATCTAGTCATAAAATCTATAGTAATCATATCCCATTTCTATTAAGGAATGGGCAGTTAATGTAATAATCAAGAAGGTCTTTGGTGCTCAAGCTTTACTTGCTGACGTATTAGGCACTTAGACACAAATTTTTCAATATCCTTTTTCATTCTACTCCACTAATACGTGCCTTTGAGATCATGATACATCTTGGTGGAACCTCGATGAATGCTATAAGCTACAAGGTTTACCTCCTCCATAATTTCCTTTCTTAAGTCATAAACATTCGGTACATATACTCTAGAACCATTCTTAGAATACCATCACCATCCAAAATAAAATCTTTAGTTTGATTCTCTTAAATCTGCTTAACTATCTTATATAACTAAGTGTCTTTAGACTGAGCAACCTTGACTCCCTCTAAAAACATTGATATAACATTAAATTATGCTAGCAAATATCCTATTATTAATATATTCCATTGCAATCGTTGGTCAACTAACTCGTGCAACTCTTTAATTAAGGTTCTCCTTACAGATTTGATGTGAGAAAGACTACTAGATGATCTTCTGCTTAAAGTGTCAACTACTACATTAACTTTACTTAGGTGATACAAAATAGAAAAATCATAATCTTTTAAGAGCTCTATCCATCTTCATTGTCTCAGGTTTGGATCCCTTTGCTGAAAAATGTATTTCAAACTTTTATGATCAATATAGATCTCACAAGTTGCACCATAAAGATAATGTATCCAAACCTTAAGTGCAAACAACTTAGCTGCCATTTCCAATTCATAAGTAGGATAGTTATGTTCATGTTTCTTTATTTTTTAAGAGGCATAAGCCATTACTCATCTGTGTTGCATAAGCATACAACCCAAACCAACCCTAGAAACATCACAATACACTGTGAATACATCTAACCCTGAAGGGAAGGTCAAAACTGGAGTTAATGTTAACTTGTCCTTAAGTTGTTAGAAACTATCCTCACATGCCTTTAGCCAAACAAATTTAGCATTCTTCTGAGTTAACTTAGTCAAAGGTGCAGCTATTCAGGAGAAATCTTGGACAGATCTCTGATAATAGCCTGCTAAACTTAAGAAACTCCGAACCTTAATAATAGTAGTAGGTCTTCGCCATTTTATGATAGCTTCCAGTTGGATGCCATCTTTAGATATTATGTGTCCCAAGAAGACTAGATGATTCAACCAAAGTTCACAATTAGAAAATTTAGCATACAACTGATGCTCCCTCAATGTTTGCAAAACCATTCTTAGAGGTACCACATGTTCTTCTTCACTCTTAGAATATACCAAAATTTCATCAATGAATACATTGACAATCATATCCAGAAAAGATCTAAACATGATATTCATTAAATCCATAAAGATAGCAGGAGCATTAGTCAACCCAAAGGACATCACCAAATATTCATAATGATTATACCTAGAACAAAAGGCAGTTTTTGGAATATCTTCTCCTCTGGTCCTCAATTAATGATAACCAGACCTTAAATCAATCTTAGAGAAAATCTGACCCCTTGAAGTTGGTCAAACAAATCTTCGACTCTTAGAAGTGGATACTTATTTTTTATCGTCACTTTATTTAATTCCCTGTAATCAATACAGAGGTGGAAGCTACCATCCTTCTTCTTTACAAATAATACTGGTGCATCCCATGGAGAAATACTAGGTATAATGAATCCCCTATTTAACAATTCTTATAATTACTCCTTAAGCTCGTTTAACTCTGCGGGAGCCATCCAATAAGGTGGAATCAAGATAGGAGTTGTGCCTGACACTACATCAAAATAAAATTTAATCTCCCTCTTTGGTGGCAAACCTAACAACTCTTTAGTAAACACATTAGGAAATTCACATACAATTTGAATATCATCAACTGAACCTATCTATGTTAAAGTATCCCTCACTAAGGCCAAATACCCTTGACAACCTCTTCGAAGCATCTTTTTAGCAGTAATGGTAGATATAAAGTTTTGAGGAACTTCCCTTTTATTACCTCTAAACCAGAATTTAACATCATTAAGAATCCTAAAAATCACCAACTTCTCCCAACAATCCAAGGTAACAAAGTATTGTGATAGTCAATCCATACCCAAAATCATATCAAAATTCATCACATCTAATCATACTAAATTAGCCACTAATTCTCTACCCCCAATTGACACTAAACAAGAAGGTAAAATAATATCTGTATTCAGGGATTCACCCAAAGGGGTGACTATTAATAAAGGAGTTACTAATCTGGTTGCATTCTAACTAATCCTTGACATAAACACAGGGGATATAAACAAATGAGTAGCACCTTAGTCAAATAAAACTCTAACATCAGCATAACAAATTGATGTAGTACTTGCAACAAATTGCATTAAAGGTCTGAGCATCTTGTGTGGTGAGGGTGAACACTCGAGCCTATTCTCCTCTTCACTACTTAGAGGTTGAAGCCTACCTAAAATTTCTAATATCATACCTACCTTTAGTCTGGAATCTACCCCCAAACCTACCTCCTTATCTAGGACCTTATTGGCCCTCAATCTTAGATTCACTTTGTTACTGTGCCTGATGTTGAGGTTGATCTTGATGTACTAGTTATACTAAGCTAGCACGGGAACCTTGAGAAAACTATCTTTGAAATCCAGAATTAGGGCACTCTCTAGTAAAATGCCTAATATGATCGCATCGAAATCAAGCACCCGGAGGAATATGACAAGGTCCTTGATGGGCTCTATCACAATTCTAACAAGCAATGCTTCTAGAGTGAGAACTACTATATCTAAAGCTTCGCCCACTGCAACTGCTACTTCTACTTGCTCTAGGTCCAAATCTATTTGATCTTGTTGGATCCCTATAACCATCTATTTTTCTTATGTTCACATAGACCATGACCTAGTCAAGATTGTCCATATTGCTCCCTACTTACACCTATTTGTAGCATCAACAATGGAGAACTATAACTTTCATCCCCAAAATCACTAGTCTGGTAATTATCAAGAATGGTGCCCTGTATGATGTGCCGCCCCTCGATCTCTCTAGCCTCATCTATAGCACCCTCCAAATTCTAACCCTCTGAATGAAGTCCTACATATGCAGGACCCAAACTAGTAATGTAAAGTCCCACTATCCATCTCTGATCAGTCATATCCTCTATGTATCTCATCAGTCGATAAAACTTAGTAACGTACTCCTTAACCGACCTATCACCTCTCCTAATGTGTAACAATTGCCACCTATAAGCATCTCTTTGTGATGTTGGACCAAATTGTCTTATGAATCTCTATTTAAACTCCTCCCAAGATAAGATACTCGTAATTAACTTATTAACTTGGATAAACCAGTCCAATGCAAATGGCTAAATTGATAATTCAACAATGTGAATCCTTTGTGAATCCGTACAGGCCATTCTAATCTGAGACTCGATACCATTAAGAAATTCCATGGCATCCTTTGTACCATTAAAAGCAATCATACAAATCCTAGTATAATGCAAGACAACTTCTGCATCTGTCATACCCTGGACTCTATTTCGAGCTATTTGTTGCATTAAAGGGATATTCTGAATTATAGCAATTATAGTATTTTGTAACCCTGCAATACTCACTGCTAGAGTAACGACATCTACACCCTGCATTACTGGCTTTCCCTGAGCTTGAAAATATGGCTACCATATAGTGACTCTTGGTCTACCCCTACGCCTTGCCTGCCTGGGTGGAGATAGAGCCATAACCTCTTTAAAAATTGATTTTTTATCTGCTGCTCCTTCGACCTCACGAGTTCGTGCTAAAGTTTTTTTTCCTCCTTATGATCAACGAAAAAGAAAATCTTTATATACAATAAAAGTCATAATGGAACTACAAAATGATGGAATAAAGAATAAAGACAACAATTTTAAACAAACATGATCCTAATGCGACAGTGGTTCAAAGAGAAATTTAACTCAATTAGATGAACTTAGCATCTTAAATTTAAAACTGAGCTCTGATATCAACTTTATCATGACCCTAACCTTAGACCGTGACCGTTGCCAAAGGAGCAGTAAACTTAAGGTTTACTGAACCTATCAAGCCTAAAATACCATCAAATTCCTATATCTATAATAAAGATAAAGTTTTAAAATGATCAAACTCATAATTATAATAATCAAACAATTATAACAATACATAATCCTCAATTTACTACAACATTGAGATAGTTAATACAAGGAAAATTTGACATATACAAGACTAATGCGGCTCTAGAGTCAAAAGTCTCTAACAAACATACATCAAATCGTCGGAGAGGAAGAAGATTGGCGAAGTACCCTATTAAAAGAGATTTTAAAAAAAGATCCTAAAAAATAGTTAAGGAGAGTCAGACCTCGCTGAGTGAATTAATATTATGATTATGTTATGCACTCATCCATAAATGCAATTTCATAACATAATGAATTTGTTCATAAACATGAATGCATTTCTCATACCAATAACATGTCATATAATCATCATAATTACAAATCACAAATAATAGTGGAGGATTGACAACTGACCTTATAACATACCTTTTACCCACATATCATAGCTATAGGGGCTCTCATGTTCCATATGGCCATTTGGTCCAATGTAGTGGACTATCGTCCGAGAGCCATACTTAACTGAACCGCCACAACCTCATTACAGCATGATTTTCTTCCGAGAGTAAGCTCGATTGAATCTCCATAATCATGCTACCTCTTATATACCATACATTGGTTGGCGTTTGAGAGCAAGCTCGACCGAACCACCCCAACTGCATCATATCTCAATCAACGGATCCAATACTAACCCAAATCTATACCCGACTAATTGACTCACTGTGTGCATAGCCTAGTGATACCACTAGGTAACGAATACCACAACAATCCTCCACATCATTACATATAAAGACAAGCACAACATTGCACAACAAAAAGATGTGTATATGTGCCAATCCATATGTATGAATTTCACACATTCATATGATAATAATGGTGATTTCCATGATGAATATGAAATTCTAATGCATATTCATAACCATAAGTATTAACTCATAGGTAGAATGCGCTCCTTTGTGCCAAACCTAGTTCTCGAAGTAGAGGGTTCTGCTCCTGATTGATCTATAGAAAGAAAAGTAGGAATGATCATTAGGATTTAAAACCTAAACCAATTTTAGACACCTTACAAATGGGACTATGACTCAATATTAAGGATCTCTATTTTCTATTTATGAATGATGATGTCAAGTTTTACGAGGAGCTTATTGAAAATTCCATAGAGTTTCCCTTGTAAAATAGACATCCCCTTCCAAAAAATTTTTTGCGATAAAAAGACACTTGTATAACCAGCAGTAACCACAACTCAATTTGGGCCTCCAAAATACATGTCCATGCCCAATTGAGTCCATATTTACATTGCAAAAATTTATAACGGTTAGTGATATACTCCTCTATTTTAGTATCAAAAGAAGAAATTGTTTATATTAAACTCAAGGAGGTTAAGGAAGGTGTAATTTGTCAGTTTACGTCCTTGTAGCTAATTGATTGATTGTAATTTTATGCATAAGATTATTATTTTAATTAATAAAGATATGTAGTATGTTAATTATATATGATATTTTAATACTAAAGATAAAATCCTTAGAATAATTACCATACAATTGAAATTATGATATTCAACTTGTATTTATGTATTATTCCTTGTTATAGTTCCATTAAGATGTGATATTGATGAAATGGTAAAACTAGCATATATTATGTTTCTTTCTTATGAAGAAAATAATTGTCCTCATAAATTACATTATTAAGGTACTTAAACAAACATATAGGTATCTATTAGAGAATAAGTTTACTAAACTAACCTAATTATGAGGATCATAAATAGAATATTACTTGTATGTCTTAGATTTCCTTGCTATTATTGTTGTATAATTAATCTTTAGACTTCAGATAACCAAGGTATCTCATGTGGAAAGTACTGTATTTTGATGCTACTTATTCCCTATTTTTATTTATGCTAACTCAGATGGTAGTATTTGAATACAATATAAATCATATGAAGATAGTTGAGTAAGTTAATAAAAGATTCGTCATTTTAAAATAATTAGAGAAAATGTTCGATAGTTCTTGATTAATAGTTATTTAAAGAATTCTCTGCCTAAAGTGAGTTGTGATTTAAAATTTTAGTTTTTAAATATCAATTATACTCAAGTACTAATTAGTAAGAACAAACAAGATTGAATTAAAAGCCACTATATTCATCCTTTATGTCCAATTAGAACGTTAGATAACGAAAGGATTAAATTATATATCATAACTATGCAAAGATAAGTTAAGTTAAACCACTTTGATATTCCTAATATTTAGGTGGTCATAACATATTATTAGACTTTAATCTTGATCTATAATTATATATTATTTAATTAGAGAACAAAGACAAATGAAAATGAGTTTTAGTTTTTCTGATTCTAATTATAAATTAGAATTGCAATTTATAATCATTGTTAATATATTAGAAATCTAATAAGTCATACATAAAGAACAATTAAAAAGAGAAAAATCAATTTAAATGAAGCAGGACTTAATTGTAAAGTTTGAGAAACTTCGTAATCAAATGATTTCTATTTAAAGGAAATCAGCATAAGGAGCTACATAATTAGAATTAGAACTTATAATCACTGTCAATATGTTAGGAACCTAATGAATCATACATAAAGAGCAATTAAAAAGAGAAAATTCAACTTAAATGAAGTTAGACTTAATTGTAAAATTTGAAAAACTTCGTGATTAAATGATTTCTATTTAAAGGAAATCAACACAAGAAGCTAACACTCCTATTTAATTCTTCTCAAACGTTGAGTTTCTTTTTCTTTACTTTGTAGATATTGTTAGAGGTTGGATGTATGAACAGGTCACGAATGACACATCGAAAACATTTCAAAAAAAAGTTCCAATAAGATATAATTCTTTTATTTTATGATTCCTGCTTTTTCAAGTTATCCGATTATTAAGATTTCATTAAAAGATTTTATGTTTCCATTATGCTTGTGATTCAATCACAATTAGTTTCCAGCATAATCTCCGTACCACTTTTAGTTTGTTCCTGCTGATATAAAATTAAAAGATTTTGTTCTTTGTAAGATTACAAATAATTTATAAACTATTCATATGAAATATTTGATTACTTATGATATTTGGAACATTCATTATCAGAGAGTCTTACTAGTTTATAATTTTTATATCATCAAATTGATAAATGTTTAGTATTAAGTTAGCAGTGAATTTAAAAATCTAAAATTTATTATTAGGTGGTGATTTCTCTTAAACCCAATAAATGAACTGTGTGACGTGACTAAAGATTTAATACATTATATTTTATCCAATATGAAAATGGACTGAAAATTATAATCTTTAATATGATACCTATTTTGTTTTAACTTTAAAAATAAATATGTCTTGTCTTCCTTTCTTTTTTTCTCCCTCTAAAAGTCTAAAAAATGAAATAAAAATATTTGATTGGAGATTAACAGCCGTTTGAAAATTAATGAATTGGATTTTATTCATTAATTTTATGTAATTGAATTCAATTTATGCGTTTGGAATGTTAAAAAATAAATAATTAGAATTCAACTACATAATTGAATCTCATTTTTTTTTATGAATTCAATTCACATGATATGAATTAAATTCTAAATTAAAAAGCCAATTCTTTTTTAAAATATTAATTTTTTTTCTAAATATACAAATTATTACAAAATATACGTACTGATTACATATTATTTTTAGTTAAGGTTAAAAAATTATATAAAATAATTGAATTTATTTTTATTATAATTTTAAATAATGTAATTGAATTTAATTGTAATATTTATAAATTTAATCTAAACGGTATAAATCGAATATAATTGAATCTAATTACTCGAACGTCCGTTAGCGAGATCGGAACTCCCCCGCTGTCGTTTTCGTCGTCTGAGAGAAGTAGTTGCCTTTCTCTCTCGATCTGACACAACGATATTATCTTATCT
>JANSVA010000005.1:38327204-38348912 GCA_025504915.1 Erythroxylum reticulatum | reverse complement strand
CACGGATTTGACAAAGAAGGATTTCATTGGAATGCGAGGGCTTTAGAGTCCATTGAGGCTTTAAAGAAGATATTGACTACATCGCCGGTATTAGCTCTCCCTAATTTTGCCCCTCCCTTTGAGATTGAATGTGATGCCTTGGGAAAAGGAGTGGGTGCAATGTTAATGCAAAATAGAAGGCGCATAGCCTACTATAGTAAGGCACTTTCAGAGGGGAATCTTTCCAAATCGGCGTATGAGAAAGAATTAATGGCCTTGGTGTTAGCTGTGCACCATTGGCGTCATTATTTGTTAGGAAGATCCTTCGTGGTGTTTTCGGATTAGAAAAGTCTTCGACACTTGTTGCAACAGAGGGGGACCACTACGAATTAGCAATGTTGGATGGCTAAGCTTTTAGGCTATCATTTTGAGGTTGTTTATAATCCCGGCCCGGAAAATAAGGCAGCTGATGCATTATCAAGGATCTATGATGAAGGAGAGCTGAAAACTATCATCTCTTATCCACAATGGATGGAGGGCCAAAACCTACAACAGGAGGTGCAACAAGACTCTATGTTATGTGGAATTATTATGGACCTGCAGCAGAATCCTCATTCTAGACCTAGGTTTGTATGGCAACAAGGAGTCTTAATATACAATGGGAGAGTGGTGATTTCAGCTTCTTCGGTGTACATCCCAATTTTTTTAAAGGAGTTTCATTCGTCTCTGATGGGAGGACATTTCGGTTTTCTAAGAACCTATAGGCGAATCGCAAGTAATTTGTATTGGATCGGCATGAAGAAGTGTGTTCAGGAATTTGTAAAATCTTGTGACACTTGGCAGCGGTAAAAATATGCTGCCACATCCCCTGCAGGTTTGCTACAACCTTTTCCCATTCCGAATCAGGTTTGGGAAGACATTGTGATGGATTTTATTACCGGACTTCCTAAATCTAAGTGATATGAAGCTGTGCTGGTGGTGGTGGACAGATTGTCTAAATATGACCACTTATCCTACTAAAACACCCATATACTGCAAAGACTGTGGCTGAAGTATTCGTCAAAGAAGTGGTTCGCTTACATGGCATACCACAATCCATCATCAATGATCGAGATCCTCTATTTGTTAATATGTTCTGGAGAGAGTTATTTCGTTTGCAGGATACAAGGCTGAAAATGAGCTCCGCTTACCATCCAAAAACGGATGGACAAACAAAAGTCTTAAACCGGTGTTTCGCTTCAGAACAACCTAGAACTTGGTCTTTTTGGATTGCATGGGCAGAATTGTGGTACAACACCACATTCCACATATCTACGGGCTCATCCCCATTTGAGGTGGTTTATGATAGGAAACCTCCTCC
Organism: Erythroxylum reticulatum; assembly: GCA_025504915.1. Classification (NCBI taxonomy): domain Eukaryota; kingdom Viridiplantae; phylum Streptophyta; class Magnoliopsida; order Malpighiales; family Erythroxylaceae; genus Erythroxylum; species Erythroxylum reticulatum. The sequence goes on along the minus strand of JANSVA010000005.1, from coordinate 38,347,573 downwards.
ATTGGTGCGATACTCACAAGGGGAAACGAAAGTAGAGGCTGTAGCTAGAGAATTATTGGATAGAGATGAAGTATTGAATCAACTTAAGTATGATCTGATCGGGGCGCAGCAGCGAATGAAGAAACATGCAGACAAGAAAAGGACTCTGCAAGCTTTTCAGGTGGGAGAGTGGGTTTTCCTCAAGCTTCACCCCCATAAGCAAGTGTCGGTAATTAGGCGTATGAACCAGAAGTTATCAGCCAGATTCTTTGGCCCATTTCAGATTGTGGAAAAGTATGGGGCTGTCACCTATAAGCTCAGATTATCCCCACACTCCAGGATTTATCCGGTATTTCATGTATCCCAACTCAAGAAGGCGGTGAGAAACTATTCAGTGGAAACTACTCTACTTGAAGGGCTAGAGGTGGAATTGGAGGATATAATCGAACCAGAAAAGGTGTTACCTAGCAAAGAAATCACTAAGGTAGGATCCGCCAATGGTTGATCCAATGGAAAGGCAAACCTATGGAGAATGGACTTCAATCCGCCAATGGTTGATCCAATGGAAAGGCAAACCTATGGAGAATGCTACATGGGAAGATGAATTGGTTATTCGCAACCAATTTCCTCATCACAACCTTGAGGACAAGGTTGTTCTTCCAGAGGGGAGCAGTGTTAGGACTGATAGGGGTGGGGACAAAAAGGAGAATGAACCTAGGATATGGAAAGTGTACTCGAGGAGAAAGAAAGAGGGTAGAGGGGGGAGTTAGTTAGGCACTTAGTAATAGATGAACTGGCATAACAGAATGGTGAGAGTTCGGGTTTTGTGCGGAAAGGAAAGAGGAAGGCGATAGGCAGAAAAAAAGAAGTGACATTCTAGGCAGAGAGAATCCATATTCTCCCTGAGGAGCATTTCTAGCTCTGGTATAGGAAGTGGTCTGTGTAAACACTGGTTATATTCAATAATATACTCACCTTTAGCATACTAAGCTAGAGCTTTCTACCATTGTATAAATTTCTAATGGTCAAATGCCTTGCTGAATGTTATTATTTTTATAATTTCACATTTTCTGATTACATATTTGTATGCGTTACTGATGGTGGAAATTTTGACAGGTGGCTTATACCTTTGATGCTGGACCCAATGCTGTTCTAATAGCACGCAACAGAAAGGCTGCCTCGCGGTTGCTGCAGAAGCTGCTCTTCTATTTTCCTCCAAATTCAGATGCTGACTTGGACAGGTGTCAAAATGTTAAAGTCCTGTGCAATGTTGATCTCATGATTAAATGTTTAGGAGGCTTCCAACTTTCTGAATCTTCAAATTTGCTTGTTTTTGTCTCCAGTTTTGTTCTAGGTGATAAATCACTAATAAAAGATGCCGGGATTGAAACAATGAAGGATGTGGAAGCTCTGCAACCACCTCCAGAAATCAATAATACCCAGACATTTAGAGGAGATGTTTGTTATTTCATTTGCACTAGGCCAGGAAGAGGTCCGGTTTTGCTATCCGATGAAAGTCAAGCTCTTTTAAGCCCTGAAAATGGGCTGCCAAAATAGAGTGGATTACTTGTTAGGCAGGGAGCTTTTCAGTGGTAAGCATGAAGCATCCTATTCTGATGGTTGTTTGCAGTCACTTTTTATTTACAGTTGATGTTGTGTTTTTTTGTCCTGTAATTTATTTTGTTATTTTTAAGTTTGTTTAGCTTTATTAAACATAAAGTTGTAAACAGTCAACTTTCCTTCTAGCTTCTTATGCTGTCACTCTTGAATTGCCTCTTGTGGTCTTTCAAAAGTATTGTGTTTCAGTAGAACTTAATAAGCAATCCATTGATTATCATCTGGCACGTTTGTATCTCTTGATGTAATCCTCAGTCACGGCTCTGTTTATTTTTGACCTTGTTGCTTCCACATCAACTTTCCATCTGAGATGCTTAATCTTTTGAAAGCAAACCTCCAAGATTATGTGATTTCCAAGTGTATATGGTGACTGGAAGTGTTGATAATGGTATAATATATGACTGGAAAAAGACTTAGTCGGGTTGCTGGTTACCCAATTGCTGCTTTGTTGGGGTTAAGTTTATGAAGTTGCAAGTCAATAGAATATTGGTATTCATTGTGGAAAATTTGCCAAGGTAAGAATAATCTGTCCAAACCCTCTTAACCCCACTCGTAAACTCAGCTAATAGACTGATCAATATTCCAAAATAAGGTTGAAGAATATATATATATGTATAATCCGAAACTCTCAAGTAAATATCTAGTGGTTGGAAAAAATTAACTAATGAATTAACTTATAAATATATGCTAACCAAGTAAGTGAATGCAGTTTTAAGGAGAATTATGTATTAATAATGTAGGAAAAGGATATTAAAAGAATTGTACTGATAACTTTTTGTTAGATTATAGATAAGAATAGTAGTTGAATGGAATAAGAAGTAATGGCATATTAGTAAATCGTGAATTCAGTGAATAGATGCATGAGAAAAGATAAAAAAAACTAACTCAAATTACGCAGCAACAAATTTATCAAGTATGAAGTGAATGTGGCATAATAACTCTTTAAGTAGAATATTATATGTACTTGAATTATGCAAAGGAAGTAACACTCAAGATGTACTTCACCCACGCTAGTGTGTTGAAGTATGAAGAGTTGTACTTCTTTTGTCATTTCATGGACATTTTGCTTTGAGTTGAATCTCTCCACCATCCCATTTGTACCTTCTTCATTTTGGAAAAGAAATAGAAAGACATAAAAATAGTTGTTAGCAGCTAACCGTATCCTCTCCGGTCCTTTGCAAAAAAGGACAAGGCAACAGAATTTTCCTCTCCTGTCTATTCGAGAAAAGCACAAAGCAACAGAAGTTCCGTAGTTTATTTATTAACCTGCAGGCCGTACGCTTGCCGTTGGAGATAAGGCTGCATATAAAGCAAATTATTTACAAGCTTTAATTATACTTTATGATTTTTATATTATTTCTACGCTACATAACTAGTATGTAAGCTCGTGCATTCATACAGTTAGTGCGGTGGAAAATTGGTCCTTGGATGTTTTTCAACCCTATCAAATGCCCAACGGCCAAAATAACATTGGCCACACAACTTACACCAGCCATTGATAATTATTGAGCTGGGTTGTTGCATTGGGATTTGGGATGGATGAATGAATATTCGCTTTTGAAGTCCCGTGTCCGATTCTATTCAATCAACATCACAACCGTCACGTCCTACTTCCACCCAACTGATGTCTGGTCAGAAATCATGATCTGGTATGTAGAAAATTTGAAAAAGGATCCATTTCTTAAGGATTAAAACAGACTGATCTTGCAATTTACGAACTACCTATTCACTATTTGATTCTTTTTTCCAATCTCATCAATGTTTCGAATAACTCAAGGAGAACCTATGTCGAAGTACTGATGGTTTAAGCAATTAGTTTAAGATTTGATGATCTTTATAATTTAGTGACAAAATTATTACATCACATTTTATATTTTAATACTAAAAATACCTTGAAATAATTAATGTATAATTAAAATTATGATGAGACATAATTGTGAGATTCAATTTACGTTTACGTATTATTCCTAAATTTTCCTAATTATAATTTCATCAAGACGGGATATTGTTGAAATGACAAAAATAACACACATTATATTTCTTTCTTATAAAGAAAGTAATTGATCACATAAATTAAAGTACGAAGATACTTAAATTGATGTGTGGGTGATTGTTAAATAATAGGTCATTGAATTGACCCGACTATGACAATCTCAATTGAAATATTACTTATCTGTATATTTTCTCGTAATGATAGTTGCGTAATTAATCTTTAGACTTGAGATTACTAAGGTATCTCATGTGAGAATTACTGTATTTTGATGCTATTTATGAATTGTCTTAGGCTAATTCAGTCGGTAGTAATTGGATGCATTGTTAACCATATGAAGATAGTTGAGTAAATTAATAAAGAATTCGTCACTCTAAAGTAATTAGAGATAATGTTCCACTGTTCTTGATTAGTAATGATTTATGGAATTCTCTAGCGAAATTAAATTGATATTTAAAAAGGTGTTTTCAAATTTCAATTATAATCAACTACTAATTGGCAAGAATGAATATGATTGGACTAAAATAGTAGACATTATATCTATATGCTTTCCAATTGAAATATTGAATAACGAAACGATTAAATTATACATCATAACAATGCATGAATAGGTTAAGTTAAACTACTTTGACATTCCTAATATTTGGGTAGTCATGACATGTTGCTAGACATCAATCTTGATCTATGATTATAAATTGTTTAATTGGAGTATTAAAGATAAATTAAAAGGAGTTTTATTTATCTAATTCTAATTATGAATTAGAATTATAATTTATAATCATTGTCAATATATTAGGAATCGAATTGGTCAAACATCAAAAAGTAATTTGTGAAAGAAAAATCAAAATTTTCATCTTAATTATAAAGTTTGAGAAACTTTAGGCATCAAATATGAGATATTTGATTTTATTAAAATTAATTTAATTATAATTAGAGTATGACTTTAATTGTAATTAAGGAATTTAATTTTAATAAAATTACAAAACCACCCTAATGATTTTTCTATTAATAGGAAGAAAAGATAAAGGAGCTAGCCCTCTTACATTCTTCCTCTTAAAAAGTGTTGAGAAGTTGTTCTATAGATACCATTAGAGGCTGGACGTTTGAACAACTTATGGTTGACAAATTAGGAAAAGTTTCAAAGGACTTTCAACGGGAACTCGAACAAGGTACAATTTCTTATGATTTTTATTTTTATTTTATTCAATTTAATCAATTATCAGGATCTACTCAGAATTCGTAAAAAGTTTTGTTTTTCGTTACGTCTGTGATTTGATCACGGTTAGATTCCAACAGTGGTATCAGATCCTTCGTTAATTGTTTAACTTAGATCATATGCTTGATTGTTATTAATGTTGATAGCAAAATTAAAATTTTGAATCTGTTAATACTACTGTGCGACTGTTCTTGTCTGTTATGAAAATTTAATTAATTGACAAAAATATGATTTATATGTTCTGGAAACAAGCTTATGTAATTTTGAAAATATATATGTGTTTTCGCCTTTATTTATTTCTAGAAATTGTTTCCACGAATGCATTTGTGTATATTCTAAGTTTGTGCGTGTTCTATTTCTAGAATGCCCACATATGGAGTCTAAAACCAATTGTTACATAGAGATGTATATGCATTTAATTATTAACGTCTATGGATAATCATTATATGCATTCTGCATATTTTTAAAATATAAAACTTTTACCTCACACCACCGCAAGCTGTATATTTTCAATTGGAGATTTTTTTTTCTCTATGTGTGCATTTGTTTCTTGAAAACATTTATTTTGCATCTGCGATATTATGCTTATGTGGGTTTCTGAAATCCATTTTACTGCTTGCATTACATCCACGAACATGCCTTGGGTATGTACGAACTAGATGGGCGATTATAGCCCATTTGTAGCATCTGGTGACCCAATGGGTCGCCTGCGACGCCACTGACAGGCGTCGATCGATGCTACTGGAAGGTGTCAGACAACGCCAGGTGTCACACATGACGCTAAGCATGGTGGCTGACGGTGTAAATGTGGACTTAATTGAGAATAGACATAAATTTTGAAGACCAAAATTGAGTTGTGGTTATTGCTGGATATAGAAATGTATTTTTATTACAGGAATGACCCTTCTTTTAAAAAGGGGATGTCCATTTTTATAGAAAAAGCTCTGTCAAATTTTCAATAGGCTCTTCATATAGCTCATGACCTTGATTGATTATAATATTTCATAACAATTGTTTTAATATATCCCGTTTTGTAAACTGTGAGCAATTTTGGGAATTGGTTGTAGGAACTCATTTATTGGCAGTATTTACATTTTGAAGGAGATTGAAGAGAAGTGTTAGCAAATATTCAAATGACATTCATATCCTTATAACTATGGATGTCAACAATGATTTTTCACACATGGCGAATGCCATTTGTAACAATTTCTATATTTCTTACTCTAGGTTCGTCATCATCATCTTCTTTCACGTACTTTAGGAAGATCCTTCTACATGTCGGATGGGGTAAGTGATTTTGTTTTTTTACTACGTTTTTGTAAACTTGGTTTAATTTGGATATTTGTTTGCGGTTTAAACTTCCCATTTGAACTTCTTACATTTTTAATTAAAATGGCCTACACGATGTGAAACTTGTTTATGTTATGAATTTCAGTTTATCATTGAATTAATATAGGATGAGTTTGACTTATATTATAGTTCCAATATAATGATATGATATCTAAGTTATTTCATTGATGCTCTCTGAAATAATTAGCTTCTCTTTACTTTTCATGTGCAAATTTTTACACGTATCTTTTTAAAATTGTTTATGTTAAAATAATTTATTAAAATAAGTATTTATATTTTTATGAATATTTATTATATTTGGCACTAGTACATATTTACTATAGGAGTTTTAACATTAATTGTCTTCTAACATGTATGATTACAAACATTTATGTTTGATTTTAAGTTTACAAATATTTTAGATCTCAACCCATAAACCTTAACCCATAACCTATGATGGAGCTCCTGTGAGGCTTATCGGTGAAAAATACGAGGAGCCTATGAGTCACAACGAGAACTTGTTATCTTGATTCACATGTCTTATCTTATATGTTTTGTAATCTTTGGCTAATGTGAATGATACTAACTATGAATTCACTGTTTTAAATTAACAGTTTTCTAGAAATGAGTTTCCGGGATAGATCTTGGATGTATAGACGATTAACCCCTGATGGTTTCATTAATCCTGAATTTGTTGAGAGAGTTGAAGCTTTTATTCATTATGCATATTCTCAACCTACATCTATGGATGGACCAATGATCAAATGTCCATGTAAAAAGTGTAAACACAAATGTTTCCTTATTATTGATGAAGTTAATGGGCATTTGCTGAGAAAAAGATTTGTTCCAAATTATTTTGAGTGGACACGACATGGGGAAGCATTGATTTCTAGCACCTCAAGGAGTAATTAAGCACAATCGTCTGTCAACTTAAATGAGTATAAAGGGGGGATTGAATTTAGAACAAATTATGTGGATGGTACTAAAAATTTGTGCATGCAAAAGTACTATATTTATCGACGGAATTCCTTAGACCGTTAGTAAATTGTTCGATATTTACTGATCGTTCTTCTTTTTCTGTTGGTAATATTAAAACCTTTACGATTATCTTAGCTACGGTTTACTGACAGAAAAACCATTTGTCAGTACAATTAACTGACGGTTATGTCTGTCTGTAGGTATATTTTACTGACAGCAGGACACATAAAAGTCCGTCGTTAAAATTACCTACGACCATATTAACGACGCCTTTGTCCGTCGTTTTATTCTGTCGGTAATTATTATTACCTACATAAGTCTTCCGTTTACTATCATGTTTTTCGTCGGCAAACCATAGACTTCTTGTAGTGTTTCTTTTTTATAAAGAAAGTAATTGATCTCATAAATTAAAGTATGAAGATACTTAAACTAATGTGTGGGTAATTATTAGAGAATAAGTCACTGAATTGACACGACTATGAGAATCTCAATTGAAATATTACTTATGTGTTTGTGGATTTTCTTATAATGATGATTGTATAATTAATCTTTAGACTTGAGATTACTAAGGTATCTCCCGTGGGAATTACTGTGTTTTGATGATATTTATGAACCATCCTAGGATAATTTAGTTGGTAGTAATTGGATACAAACCGTATGGAGATAGTTGAGTAAGTCAATAAATGATTCGTCACTCTAAAATAATTAGAAATAATGTTCCATTGTTCTTGATTAGTAGTGATTTATAGAATTCTCTGGCTAGAGTGAATTGACATTTGAAAATGTGTTTTCAAATATCAATTATAAATCAATTACTAATTAGCAAGAACGATGGATCAAAAGAGTAGACACTATATCCATATTCTGTTCAATTAGAATATTGAATGATGAAATGATTAAATTGTACATCATAACCATGCATGGATAGGTTAAGTCAAATCATTTTGACATTCCTAATATTTGGGTAGTCATCATATATTGCTAGACGTCAATCTTAATCTATAATTATAAGTTGTTTAATTGGAGTATTAAAGATAAATTAAAAAGAGTTTTAATTTATTTAATTATAATTATAATTACAATTTATAATCATGACCAATATATTAGAAACCTAATTGGTCACACATCAAAGAGCAATTTGTGAAAGAAAAATCAAAATTTTGGACTTAATTATAAAGTTTGAAAAACTTTAGGAATCAAATATAAGATATTTGATTTTATTAAATTAATTTAATTATAATTAGAGTATGACTTTAATTATAATTAAGGAAATTAATTTTAATAAAATTACAAAACCACCTTAATGATTTTTCTATTAATAGGAAGAAAAGATAAAGGAGATAACACTCTTACATTCTTCCTCTCAAAAGGTGTTGAGAAGTTGTTCTGTGAATATCATCAGAGGTTGGATATTTGAACAGCTCGTAGTTGACAAATTGGGAAAAGTTTCAAAGGACTTTTAACGGGAACTCGAACAAGTTACAATTTCTTATGATTTGTATTTTTGTTTTATTTAAGTTAACCAATTATCGAAATCTGCTCAGAATTCGTAAAAAAATTTATTTTCCACTATGCCTATGATTTGATCACAATTGGATTCCACCACTTAGATTTAGAAAAATGTATAACTAAAAACATAAGTAAATTTGGTCCCTCGTAAAATAAGAAGAAAAAGACTGATCGGAAACGAAGGAGCTTCTGCTTCTAACAGGTTAAAGGAAGATAATTAGTGAGATACATTTGCAATAATATAAAAGCATCCTAATTTGTCCTTGTCCCCAGCAAAAGAGTCTTTACAATTGTTTCACACATCCCAGGTGCATATGGCAGAAAGTGTCCAGAGCCAGGAACCTCATGGTAGTGAATCCACGGGAGTCTTGAAACTATATATCTCTGCAAACTGACAGGAACCAACCTATCTTCATCTCCCTGCCAAAGATGAACTGAGCTTTGGTTGTTAGGAAAAGGATTTTCAATATCTGTAGGTTCAAATTCCCATCTCCCAAAACCGACCATCATGTCACGGTGCAGGGATTCATGTTCTCCTTGCTGTGTTGCCAGTGACTGGAGAAAACGCACCAGCAAGCAAGGAAAATTCGTTCACGTACCTTTTGTTAAACCCATAGTAAAAGAGACATCGACAAAAATGGAACTCTTAATTACCTTTTGCTTTCCCCTTGAAACCTTTGGAAGAAGCTCCAGATCCTGCCTGGATATAACTTCCTTTCTGCCATTTATAATGCTTAACGCAGGAAACAATTTCTGGGTGTTCCACCAGTACGTAAGCCATGGGGCATAGTGAGCAGCACGTAACGTCCACTGGTCCTGTAATAGCTGTCTGTAATATGCTTCATTAGCTAATTTGGTTGGAAGACCAGGCCACCAATAGTTTATGACAGGAGCAATTAGTGTTGCTCCTTTCAACCTGCAATAAGCTCAATACATACTCAGTTCAGAACAGGTAAGTGCTTCATATGAAATTGACACACATTTCTCTGCAACTATAATAGTAGAGGCAGTCTAGATTCTTCTACTTTATACTAATCAACATAAAAAGTAACCATTCAATTCCCCTTTTCCATTTTCGTCCAGTGGTCCATATATAGTGTATGATGCTGTTCCAAGTTTACCATTCTCAAGCCACAGAAAAAGGGAAGTAGGACTTCTCGTCTTACCTCTGAGGAATATACCTCAGGCAGCCCCAAACCGCCTGGCCTCCCAAGGAGATTCCAATAACGTAAAATTTGTAGCCAAGTCCTAAATGATCAGCAAGCTCTTCTACATCCAAAGCCAAACTTTTGGGCGTTCTTTTCGGATCTGGATCACTTTCTCCATAACCTGGCCGATCAAAAGATACAAAGTACACCCCTAGCTCCTCCACAACTTCCTGAAAAATGAAAACAAAATAAAATATTTCCTTTTGGTCCTGAAAATGAAAGTAGACACATATAGGAATAAATTACAGATGGAATGTCCGTCACACTCAACGCATCATGTCTGGTAGAGGTGAAGCCATGAATGAATATGAGCTTATGTCTGGCAGTCTCTTTCGATAATCCGTACTCCTTATAGGCCAAATGCCTTCCATCTCTGAGTTTGATTCTGGGTGCTGTGACGGGAGGGCCATCTCGGGTGCCACAAATCATTGGTGGTGGAGGTTGGATGGACATGTATGCCCATGCTAACAGTCCAATCGACAACACCACTATAATTCTCTTGGACATCCCTATGACAAAAGTTGGATAAGTTCTTAAGAGACGTACCAGTGTTATGCGCATCAACATAGAGCTTCACAAATAAACAGAGATGTCAAAAAGGGTTATGTAAATAGAAGATCGGCTTCCCCATTCTGTTAATTTCAATGAAATTCAATCCTTTCTTACACTCTGTATCAGGAATATGCCTCGTTAAAATGCGTCCAATGTACTCTCTGCGAGCCAGAAAGCAATCTGAGAATTGTCAATGTTAAATGAAACATGCAGGATTATGTTGGTGGCAAAAAGAGAGAGAATCGGGGACACTTGCAATACTAAGGAAAGAATGTAAAGCGTTTCCAGTTTTGCAGCTTCAAGTATCTGGAGTTCAACGGAATGAGAAGTTATATTTTAAATGTTTCTTTTATAGCAAAACAAGTTCATATATATTTCGCAACATCAGCAAGTTTCACAGTTCGATAGAAACTAAGTCAACGCAATGATCGGAGATGTAAAAGGAAACGTACCAGAGAGAAAACGCCGTGACAGAAGCTGGGATATAGCTAGAGACAGAAGGAGAAACTGAGAAAAAGAGAGAACTTTGGTGAAACAACTCGACAACTTAACTTGCTGACAGCTCCCAAGATACCCTTACGTCTCTTAAATTATATTTACAGGGGATTCATGAAATCGTGCAACCATATTCTTGCTAACTCATGCCTGACGTATTTGTTTTTGTTCAGTAACATCACCTACCAAACTTCGTGGTCCTGTATAAATATAATTGCGAAAATTAATTTGTAATTTTCTTATAATAATTGAATTAATATATTGATCATGATAGTTATAAATAAAGGGTATCAAAAATTATAAAAAAGATGAAAATTTCAATTCTAATTTTAAAATATCATCGGTTAGATTTCTTTGTATGTTCATATCGGTTATTTAGTTCGTCAAAAATAATGCTAAAATTTCATTTTTGTTTAAATAATAAATTAATTTATATGGCAAGTGTTGGAATTTGGTAATGCCGAAAGTGGATTTCGTGGGGTGGTCTGGGTCTGGTCCCACAAGTGAGCTTTAAAAAATACCTGCTACCTACTTGTTACATTCACCTTCATTCAATTGGTAAATAGCGTGTCTTCGAAGTTTTAAGGCCTGGATAAATAATTTTTTTTATTTTGACTGTTTATATCTAATGATTTTGATATAATTAATTCATGTACTCTAATTTTATATGCTTGAATAATTGCATGATCTGTAGATTGTTTCAATAACTACTGAAGGAGTTAATATAGAAGAAGTTGACTAAGAGTTTTGAGGTACAAGGTATATGAGTTTGTAATAAGCACTACCGGAAAAATATTATTTAGCGACGGATATTATTGACGGAAAAGTTAAACATTCCGTCGGGAAGACAATTTAGCGATGAAATTTACCGATGGGCCAAGACGTCGTAAAAACAATTGTAGGTAATAATTTCCGACAAATAATAGAATGTTTGTCAACAAATTTATCGACAGATATTTTATATAACCGTTGGTGCATATATCAACGATTGTTTATACGGTCAACCGTTGGTAAATTTTCGACGGTCAAAATTTGTCAATCGGTAGATTTACAGATGATATTGGTTATTTCGTTGATAATTTATTACAACATTACTGACAATTATATTTGTTCCGTTGGTGAGTATACTGACGGTTATTCTGCGGCAAATCCTGTCGGTAAAGTTAGCGACGGAATTGGTTATTCTGTTTGTTACTTACTATTAATATTACCGATGGTATTTTATTTTCCGTCGGTAAATTACCAACGCACTTTTGTTTTTTTGTTGGTAAATTAACAAAATTTTTTTAAAAAAATTCCATCATTAAGTTTTATTTGATGATCTTATGGTCAATGCATAATTTAAACAGTTATGAATTATCTGTGTATAATATTTTGATTTGTTTATACATTTAATTTATTTAAACAAAAAATTGATTGATTATATAAAGTTAAAATTTTCTTAATTGATAATAAAAAATTAAAATTTACATAATAGGTATTTGTAATTCAAATGAAACGATTACAAGTACACTATTGATTTGATGACCGCAGATGTTCTGATTACTGCAATGAGTTGCTACTCCTTCCCTTCAACTCATCCATCTTATTATGGAGCTGAGCTATGTAGTCCATCAACTGTTGTAACTGAGTTGTCAATGTTTGCACTGTGCTCCGAAGCTCATGAATTTCATTGATTGTCGACCGCCTATTAGATGTTGTTGTACTGGACGTGAAGAATTGTAAATAACATGTGTTTGTAAATGAACCTAAGTTGAATATCCTTCCATGACGTTCCCTACCACCCATTGCATGAAGATAAGTTTGAGTCTCATCAACATCTTCGGATTGGTGAGATTGTCGTTGAATGCTTTTTTGTATTTGATTATATCATAAGGCAATGTTTATATTAGTAAGTGATAATTATTAAGCATTAATATTAAACCATAAATTTCACATACATTTAGTTCTCTACATCGGATGTTGACGAATGTCACATCGTCATGTTTTTTAGTGTGAGTGTGCAAAAAGAGCTGGTGGGGTGTAGGCCTCATGTCCATAAACTTTTCCTAAATAAGAATAAAATGTTATAGGTGAACCAGAATTTACAAAAATTTTGGCAGATTTTTCTCTATTTTTATGATATTAACTTCCAGTTGAACAAAGAAAATAACTCAACAACACAGCCATATATAGCACCAGACATTTATAACATTATCATTCTCTACACATATTTTCATTCCAAAATTCACACATCAATTTAAATTGAAATACAACAAAGTAAAAAAATCAAAATATAAATGTAAAGTGTAAATACTTATAAGTCTCTCTGCATGCTCGTGGTGGGTAATAGATTCTCCCGTATGTACAGGAAGACTCTCTCCCTTCATTCCTCCACGTCTGTTGGTAGAATTATGCTCTGAAATGGACGTTGCCTCAGGTGATGTCCATTACTGCTGTCAAAGACTCCATATTTATTCAGAAATATAAGACGGTCGTATACCATCCTTGTATATCGCACCAACAAAGTCCCAGTAACGTGTACGTGTGAGCGCTTCAAATTCAGAATATCAAAAAAATTCTTTCTGAAACAAAAGAAAAAACATTTGATAAATACTTATAATGTAATAATATTTATCTAATTAATGTATAAAAATCAATTAAAAAAGAAAATAATATTATTTTTTGTACCTCAAACTTTTGATAGTAAAATTTCTTTGTAGCCTGAGAGATATTCGTCCATACATAACCCTCAAGATTAATCTTCTCATTGAATTTGGATGTCATGTTTCTTAAGTACGGTCCAAACGGAATTAACCTAATATAAAACAAACAATTTTATACTATTTTTAAAATTTAAACCTATAACTTAATTATAAACATATTGTGTTTCATGTATTTTCATTTACAGATTATTGATAATTGTGATGTAAGTTCTTTCATCAGGTCCCTCAGCTCTAGGTTGACGGCCGCCTCCTTCATTCATATCGTTTACCCTTAATATCTCTGTCGCTATAGGGTAGTGGATGATGTAGGGGTGGTAGATGATGTAATAGTAGGTACGGAAGGTGATGCCTCATTTACAAGTGTAGTAGCTGGAGGGTGAGGAGGTGATTCAATTCTAGCTGCAGAATGTGATGCTTCACCAGAACAGTAAGTAGTTTCGAATTGATGTCTGAACCTTGGTCGTATTATATTATGGTTTCTCTTTGGTGGCATATTTCAACCTGAAATTCATATTTGATTGAAATTTTTAGAAATATAACAATTTGAATTCAATATTTTACACAATATAATGAAAAGGAAATAATTGATTTGTCGAATATAATATTCAATTACAAACACAAATTAATCGCTATCATTATTTAATTGTAAATCAAAATCATCTTCCTTTTCTGAAGAATTGGAATCAAACTTAGGCTCCTCTTCAGATCTCTGGCCCTCTTCATCCTCTTTAGATTAAATTTTAACATATTCATTAGATGGATCATTCAAAGGCTCATTATCGTCATATGTGACGAATGCATTTATTTCATAAACATCTTCCTAAAATGCTTCACTTTCAATTCTTTGTTCTCCTTTTCCATGTGATTCAAAAATACCTCTAGGTTTAACTTTGCAAACGACCAACCAATCTGACTTATCTCGTCATAAGCTAAGAAAAGGGATATAATATACCTGGATCGCTTTCATTGCCAACACGAAACATTTAAATTATCTAAATCTTTTTTGCTTGTTGATTTTAACTAGATTGTATCAGCTATGCACTTTTGTATCAACATTTGGAGTTGAATCAAACCAGTCACACTTAAATATCACACTTGGTTTTATTGACAATGTAGAGTACTCAATTTCAAATATCTCAATAATTTTGCCATAGTAATCCATCAATTCTTCTTGTATGCAAACTTCACTATTTATTGTTGCCATGCTATGACCATGATATTTGTATCCATTAATGAAATACACCAGATATGATTTAACAGTTTGCAAAGGTCCCTTCACAAGATCACACATGAACTTGTTCTTTATTGTATTTTCTAAGGCCTAATCAAAAGAAATTATCATATTAAATAGTATAATGTCATTTGAACACTTAAATCTTATAATTCAATTATTTCAATATTTGTAAGTGAAAATTTACATATTTCTCGAACCATTGAGGAAAGTATCTGATGTCATCTTGTGTTTTGTCGGGCATTAGCTCGCATAACAATTCCTCCTATAATCTAAAAACATTATTATGTATTTCAGTTATGAATAACATTAAATTTCAAAACCCAAATAATCAATTTCAACTTACTACACGAAAGGTCAAACCTCTTGACATTTCAATAAAATGTAACTATGGGCAGTCTCAATTTCTTCCTCTGTTAACATCTTTCTTTTTGAACGTCCATTATTCGTCCAGGATATGTGAAAATGGATAAGTTATCATCAGCATTACTCATTCTTCCCCCATCGTCATTATAAGGAACTTTTCTTTATCATCAGCATTACTCGTTCTTCCCCCATCGTCATTATAAGGAACTTTTCTTTCTCTTGTGTGAACATACGACTCAAAATATTGTGAACAAAATATATTAGCTTCCTCCAATAAATAAGCATTATATATCAAACCTTCAACTCTAGCCTTATTTTTGACATTTTTCTTCAAGTGATGCAAATACCTAGATTAGTGAATAGGGTTATTACAATTTAGTTGTTAAAACATGTTATTACTTCAATTATAATCATTTTTGTTGAATTACCTCTCAAATGGATACATCCATTGATATTGAACTACATCGGCTAGTTTAGCCTCGTGTACTAAATGCACAGGTAGATGCTTCATACAGTCAAAGAAGTTTGAAGGAAAAATCCCTTTTAACTTGCACAAAATTAATGGAATTTCGCTTTCTACCTTTTCCATTTCAGCCAACTTGATTTCAGATGATGTTAAACTTTTAAAAAATAAACTTAGTTATGTTATTACTTCCCAAACTTTATTCGGTAGCAACCCCCGAAATGTAATTGGAATTAGCCTTTGCATAAACACATGACAATCATGATTTTTCATCCCAAATAATTTGTACTTCCTCATATCCACACACCTTGCCAAGTTTGAAATATAACCATCGGGAAACTTTAGACTTTTCATCCATTCACATAATATTTCCTTTTGTTTTTTGCCCAAAGTGTAACATGCTTTCGGATATTTACCAGTGATCTTTATGTAACTCATTCCTTTTACAAAAGTTTCACATCAGGTCATGATTTTGCATGATCTTTTGTCCTCCGTTCAATGTTTATTATGATATTGAACAAATTTTCAAAGTTAGTTTTTTCAATATGCATCACATCTAAATTATGATGTATTAAATTAGTTTTCCAATTTGACAAATCCTAGAAGATGCTTTGTTTTCTCCAACCAAAGTTTTTACTAATGCTTGTATTAACTTTATCAACTTCAAATTTTGTAACTTTCAACAAGCCTAATTCCTCAATCTCCTGCAATATCTCTTCCCCAGCTTTGTAAGGGGGAGGAGGTATTTTTACCATCCTATTCTTAATGAACTTTTGTTTATTGGGTCTAAATGGATGATCTGGAGGAAGAAATTTCCTGTGGTTGTCAAACTAACATGTTTTGCCCCTGTTTGGAAGATAAAACGCATTAGACTCATTGCCATAATAAGTACAAACCAATTTTTTTTGCTATGTTCCATCCAAACAACATGGCATATGCTGAAAAATTACTAATGGTCTACAACAAAGTCATTCTCAACACAAAATTTTGTTTTAGAGACACATCATATGTCTCAACACCATATTCCTAATGATACTGCAATTCAGATATCAGTGGTTGTAAGAATACATCAATTTTATACTTTGGATTTATAAGCCCTGGCACAATCACTATCAAGAATATATATGCCTCTTTCATACACATCCATGGAGGCAAATTATAAGGAGTAATTATGGTTGATCATGATGAATATTGCTGGCAGGATTGACTAAAAGTTTGGAATCCACTTGTCGACAATCTCAACCTAACATTTTAACTTTTAGCTGCAAACTTATAATGAGTTTCATTGAAATGTTTCCATTCCAGTGCATCTGATGGATGACTCATTATTCCATCTTCTTGTTTGTGTTCATTATGCCATCTCATGTGAGATGTAGTAATATCATAAGCATATAGTCTTTAAAGTCTGGGAGTTAGCGGGAAAAAATACATCTACTTCCAGGGTACTAATTTTTGTTTCATATAATGCTTTCTAGGCTTGAACCTAGATTGACCACAAAACTTGCACTCTTGTAATTCCACATCATCTCCTCAATCCAACATGCATCCCAATTTGCAACAATCAATCTTTTCAAAATGAAAATCAAGACCCTTAATAAGTTTCTTCATATCGTAAAAACTATCAACTATTGTATGATCAGGAGGCAATGATTCATTATACCATCTAAGAATTTTATCAAAACTATGATAAAAAATATACCTTTTAGATTTTATGTTCAATATTCGAGCAATTGAAGACAATTGAGTCATTGTCTCACAATTTGGCTATAATTCTTAGTCAACTGAGTATAGTAAGT
The DNA here is from genome assembly GCA_025504915.1 of Erythroxylum reticulatum. Classification (NCBI taxonomy): domain Eukaryota; kingdom Viridiplantae; phylum Streptophyta; class Magnoliopsida; order Malpighiales; family Erythroxylaceae; genus Erythroxylum; species Erythroxylum reticulatum. The sequence goes on along the minus strand of JANSVA010000005.1, from coordinate 38,330,139 downwards.
CAAAAACCTATTTTGCATGTGGGTTTGGTTCTTCTTTAAGATTTTCTATATTTTCCTGAAAGGTATAATTGACTGCATCATAAATCATTTGCATGTAAGGATTTTCATTTGCATCCATATTATTTGTTCTAAATCCAATCCCCCTTTAAATTCATTTAAGTTCACTAACGATTGTATTCATTACCCCTTGAAGTGCTATAAATCAATGGTTCCCCATGTCAAGTCCACTCAAAATAATTTGGGACAAATCATTTTCTCAGCAAAAGCCCATTTACTTCATCAATAGGAAGGAAATGAATGTGTTTGCACTTTTTACATGGACATCTAATCTTTGGGCCATCCATATATGTAGGCTGAGAACATGCATAATGAATAAAAGCTTCAACTCCCTCAACAAACTCAGGATTAATGAAACCATCAGCTATTAATTGTCTATACATTCAAGATCTATCAACATTACTCATTTATGAAAAACTTTTAGATTCAAATTGGGATTCCATAGATAGTATCCTTCATGTTCCCCAAAGTTTATAGAACATCTAAACTTTACATAACATTCCTTAAGTATTAACCAATTGAATTAATCACCTACAATTGATTTCAAAACTATGGTATGTGACATTGTTTACACTTGTGAATCAAGAAAATAAGTTCTCGTTCGGATTCCTAGGCTTTTGGAATTTTTCACCGATAAGCTTTACGGGAGCAACATCATAGGTTATGGGTTAAGGTTTATGGGTTAAGATAAAAAGTTAATTAATAAATGTATGGATTTTGAGTTCCTCTTTAATATTTTTGGCAATTATCTTGTACGTATTCTCGAATATCACAAAATTATTTATTAACTAAAGATCTTTTTTTTTCTATTTCTAATCATATATGTTAGAAGAGATTCCAAAGACGCACTTAAGGACGTAAAAGGGAAAGGCAACAGCTGCTTGCTTTGGTACAGGAATCTCACAATTACTGGCGTGAGTTAATTTATTAGTAACATTTCATAGAAGTTAAATGTATTTATTCGTAAATTTTGTATAGTACTCAATGTTTTAATAAAGCAAATAATTTAACTGTTATTTAAGTTATTAATTAAAATTAATAAATTTAAATGATATGAAATATATTATTAATAACATAAAATGAATTACTTAATTTATAAAGTTGGAATTTTTAATTGAATGGTTTAGCTATTGTTATTGACATTTAAAATAAATGTTAGAAGTTTGATATTTTACCTAAATTAATTATGTACTAGTACCAAATATAATAAGTAAGGATAAAAATATGAACAATTTGATTAATAAATTATTGTAACATTTAAAAATTATCTAATATGTTTAGAAGAAAATTATTATTATATTAAAAAAGATGTGTGTAAAGATTCACACATCAAAAGTAAAGAGAACCTAATCAATTCAGAGAGCATCAATGAAATAACCCATTGACAAAATTAAGATATTTGAAACTATAATTCAAGCCCATCCTATATTAATTCATTGATAAACCCAACTTTAAGAATGTAACAACCAAACATAACTAATAAGAAAATGTATTAATGATAGAGATTAACAATACTTAAAATTTAAAGCTAATAATTTAGATTAACAATACTTAAAATTTAAAGCCACAAATTGAAGTTTATACCACAAACAAGTTTCGGTTGGTACAAGCCATTTACATTAAAAATGTAGCAAGTTCAAATTGGAGGTTCAAACCACAATCAAATACCCAAATTAAACCAAGTACACAAATAACAAAACTCACTTACCTCAACTGACACGCAGAAGAAGTCAATGGAGCATTTGAAGGAAGAAGATGATAGAGCTAGAGTAAGCTGACAACCAAAGAAGATAACCAAAGCAAAGAAAAGAAGACAATGAGAATCAAAGCAGTACACAAAACATAGTAACGAATAAAACTCAATGACATTGTAAAAAACAATCAAATAATAAAATGTTACCTCAACCGATGTTTAAAGGAAGACGACAACGACGACACGCGACGGGTGAGCGATGACAATGAGCAACGACGAGGAGAAAAGATGGTTAACTATACATGAAAACAAAATATCATCCTTAAATGATATGTTGTACATCTTCAATTTCTCACATTTTATAAAAAGATTAGATATGAAATCCTAAAGTAAGCTAGATAGGAAATCCTAAAAGCCAGAATGAAGTTCCAATTGATAGAATCAAAAGCTTTGAAATAAATAATCTTCATATTGTAACTTTAGTTAAGTGTTTTCTTATAGTAGTTTATGGACTTAGATCATTTCATCATGATTTAAAAACCTAAAAATTTAACAAAATAACTTATAATCATGATATATATTCTTATATTGGCATAAATGAGTGATGCAACACCTAATATTAAGTGCATGTAAAATGACAATTTAGCAATTGTTAAAATGTATGGATTTGGCATAAAAGGCTTGGATATGCAAGTATGGAACTTATCTCTAACCTTAACTCTAAATAACCTTTCACTAAACTTCTAAGGGTAAAATTTAATAAGGACAAGATTTATGGAGCTTTCTAAATAGGAACCAAACCAAAAGCTCTTTTAAGAGTAAAAAGTTGATAACTTCCACTATACTTTCACAACTACTTCATATGTATATATTTGGACTAGCTAGAGTTGCTAGTCCAAGTGGTAAATTTTATGTTTTTATTATAATTGATGACTTTAGTAGATTTACTGGTGTTTTATTCTTAGCTAAAAAAAAGATTTACTGGTGTTTTATTATAATTAGGTAAGTAAGGTAATTAGGTAATACTTCCTTCTAGAAATTTGTCCCTATTTGTCTTAGGTTTTCAATGATACCAATTTCATCCAATTTTGGTCAGTATACTGAAAGCTATGCCCAAAAGATTTCAGACTGTTCTTAAGCTTCAACAGAATTCTTATCTCAACTTCCAATCAGATTCTGAAATTC
>JANSVA010000005.1:38268071-38301096 GCA_025504915.1 Erythroxylum reticulatum | reverse complement strand
CATTTTAATATTCTTTACTTGTTCAATATGAAATTTCTAACACACCCTCTTAGCACAGAGTAAAGCTAGATATTTGATGAGCATATTGGATAAATGGCTACAACAAGCCAAGCACCGCCTCAAATCATTGAGACAAGAGAATGTTAAAATGATTTATAAATATATGACAAGCCTCTCTTTATAATTAAGGTGAAATTAAACCCAACTTTATCAGTTTGAGAATTCAATATTGTACCTCAAAATTAATTTTCATTCAATCGATTTATTGAGAGAATTATACAATATGATTAAGGTTGGATAATTAAGATATCGCTCGTATAAACTCTAATTAATTTATTAATTAAAAATTAAAATTATACTATAAAATTAGTTTATTAAAATTCATGATCCTGACCTCCCATAAGTCTAGTTTTTATAAAAAGTAAAGATGTTAAAATTGATACCTTCTAATTTGCTTGCCTTTTTTTTCTTCTTCTCTATCTTCTCATTAAATAATGTGTTTTATGCATGCACTGAATGACAAACACATGTATGAAATCTGCCACAAATGGCCAGCAAAAGCAATAAAACAAGGTGCCAAAATTCTTTTGTTGTTGGCGAAAGATGAACTTCAAAATTACTCAGATGCCTTTTGATTTTTCGAAGATAGAACTTCGTCTGAATGAGGTCATATTAACACAGAGAGAGTAACATTTAATTTAATTGATCCAACATGTATGTTATCGTTGTTAGTAGAATGAAAAATGTGTCTTGGCATGACTATAGATAGAACTTGATCAGTAAAGCATCTATAATTCCCTTCACCATATAATTAAACACCCAAAAATGGGATTTAGTTCTATCTTAACTGTCCTATGTATTCCAATGACGTATTTTACTTAAAATTTATGAGTTGCTGATATGCGAAGAAAATCTGTCATATGGGTTGGTAAAATTTGCTAGTAAAAGATCAAGTATCCCTAGCTTTATTCCTTGAGTGATGGCATACAGACAAAATCTATCATTTTGGGAGAAAATGAACCAAACAAATTCACGTAATACCTTATTTCCTCCACAAAACTGTGGAAGTATTTGCTGCACATCCTGAGGGGACAAGGAAACATTTTCTGATCAGGGTTCAAGTCAACCATGAAGATGGAGTGTAACATACACTGATCCTTAGGCAGCTGTCCGTAGTACGCTTCTTCTTCAGTTAACTGAGTTGGAAGACCATCCCGAAAATTCAATTTTGCTTTGAATTGAGCACCAACTTGACATATCATAGATTAAAAATGAATGTTATATTCAACGCATACGTGCCTGGTGGAAAGTAGACTATTACAATACCAAAGGCAAATTAGTTTGTGGGAACATTTTCCAGTTAGTGGAAATTTACTTGAGTTACTAATAATAATATTTCAGTGAAATACTTCTCAATTTCTGAGTATCTATCAGAATGTTACATAGGGACAGCTGCAACTCAAATTATTAGTAATTTGTTAAACCTCGGTGTCATATTTTTTTGAAACCGCAAAGGTTTACATTTTGATATTTAGGTGAGAAGTGAGAACTTTGTATCCAAATAAAAGTAAAAAAATGGTAGGAGAATATTTGTAGACGTCCTCCAAACTCCTGCAATCCCAACTATTCAGGCTACTTTGGCAGTTTTGGAGGTATGATCCTTACGAAGCCAGAAGTTAATAAGAAAAGAGTCCATGATGATCTGCACGTTCTATTTCTGTTAGTTTCTCAAGAATTTTTACAAGCAATGCACAAACTCAAATATGCAAACCTGATTTAAATGGGCTGCAACACAAGGAAGAACCAGCATTCCTGATTCACCAAAAGCACCACCTAGTTGTTCCACCACTGCCACCAGTACAGGAAGAGTTTTCTAGACAAACATAGAAGGTAACAAAACCTCAGCAATCGTTTAAGAACAGAGAAAGGGAAACTATTCTGCAACCAATTTCCCTTTACTTTTGTTGTTATACAATCAACAGCCTCCAGAAGAAGAAAATCAATTTATTTGGAAAAGATTCACACGTTATAATAGAACTGCAATTCCTTTTGGAAGCTGAAGAGAAGAAGTCTCTGACCTGGCTTGCTACAAGCACAAAAGCAGTGGCATTTTCTTTCTTTGCAAAAACTGATTTGCCGCCACCAGAGAAAGCTGAGAGGCCTTGTACGGCAACCACATTAAAAACTAGTAGAAGAATATGCATCAACCTGCAACATGTAGAGAGAACCTTACTACCAGCAGAACGTGACACTGAAGCCAAATGTTTATTGGCAACCACAAAATATAAACAACAACTCGCATATCTCATGCTTTTTCTTATTTCACAATTTCTTCTATAAAGCTCGCTCAACCGTGCAATTGACAGTCAAAGCTCTTATTAGCACCACATCTATAAAAAAAAAAAAAGGCCAAGAAGCAGAATGATTAATCTTGCACAATTCTGTACAGAAAATTTTGAGAAGTTTGAGGGTGAAAGAGGAAAAGTTGGTACCTATGTTATAGATTTAAGTAAGCACCTAAGAATAAAATGTGAACTGATTTGATCCTGTTGTCAGCACTAGAAGACTAATAGATTTAGTAGTCACTAGTGAAAATGGAAACAGTTAAAATTTTGAAAAGAAAATGCAGAAAAACATACGCGCCAAGCCCGATCGCTGTAAGGAAAACTGCAGGCTCTACCATCAGCAGCAATGACCTTGACCTGCTCACTTGTATCCATGGCACCTGGAAAAGCATCACCATAAAATTCAATACGAAAGAAAATGTATCCTTGGAAGGATGCCAATATGAACTAACACAACTGTTATTTCATAGCACATACACAACTGTTATTTAATAGCACATTAATTACTGTCTCTTTTCGTTCAGACAGTCCAAATATTTGGATGTCTAAACCCAAATATGGTTCAGCCTTATACTAAATATAATAGCACACTATCACATGTAACTATTAACTCCCTGGATCTCAATATTTTGACACTTTGAATAGCTAAAAAGTGCAAAGGAATATATAGAACTTACTAAACTGAGGCAAATTGCACTAATCCTGGATAAAAGCTTGCGGTTTTGATCAACTAAATCTGCCAAACCTGACATGCAATTCATCAAAGTTAGAATTTCTAAATACTCTGCAAGCACCAGAAAATAGCTTAGAGTGCCATCCACAAGGAGGAGCTTCGGCACTATATCTTCAAACAGTCCACAAGGCTGCACAAATTAAAATTTGAAGCAATATTTAGTATTGCCTTTGCAACAGTTAATTTCCTCTGTGAGCCACCAGTCACTCATAAAAGATCAAAGATAACAATGTTTCCTCATTCTCCTGCAAGACTTGCTCTGAAGGGATCATGACTGAAGTCTAGCCCTTTCTTATACTTTAAATTGCTAGCTTCAACAAAAAAAGCTCTCTGAAGTGGTGCTAGCATAAGTCTTAAGTGTCTCACTACCTTTAACATGTGTGTCTGGACCCATACAATACAATTATTCTACCCTATGCAGGAAAATGGCCAAGAAACTTAATCAGAATGACAACTATGGAAAACTAACCTTTGAAGGATTCTCGAAAAACCTGTAGGTCAGGAAGCATTAATCAGTGGAAAGGGTAAGCTCACAATTACATAGGACAAACACAATTGATATTTATTACTGATACATATATTTCCTGTTATTGATAAGGAGTAAGGACTGAAGCAAGGGGATCATATTGAGAAATCTTCATACACATGTCCAAGCAATGTGTGGGTATGTTCATGCAGTGCATATAATTCTTGCAGCCATTCCATAAAAAAGAAGGAAAAAACATCATTCACCAACTGTAATCAAAGTAATGACAGAAAATGAGAAAGTACCTTCCCCAGTATAAGAGGAATTAGAAGTGTAAGAACAAGATTTCTAACTAGTTGCTTTGTTGGAACTGATACACCAACCCCAGCAGCTACAAATTTTGAGATAGAAAAAGGAACCTGAGAAGTTTTTTAACATCAAATCTTAAGGTAGCAAGTTATTCGTTTTAAGCAACTTCATGTCTGCTAAAGAGATAGGTTCTTACAATCAGAATTCCTAAAAGATTTGATATCACTGTCATTGCAAGAGCAAGGGCAGAGTTTCCCCCAGCAAGCTGCATTTAGAAAATGAAACCTACCGTTGAGAGTGAAATCTAATTCACACGAAACTAGCCAACAAAATTTTTTTTGGCAGTAATCAAACCTGAGTTAATGCCACTCCACTTGATAATGTAGTTGGCATGCAGCAAAATAAGGCCAGTCCTGTGACAAATATTAATAATGAAAAGGTTGCAACTACACCAAAATACAGCTTACGAAATCTCAGAAACCCTTCTCTCGGTTCAAAAGATATGAAGATACATGTGATTTAAGTTCCAACTGTACAGATTAGAGCTTATAAAATCCTGCTGCCACAAAATTTTGATTGTGCAATGTTATAGATTAAAGAAAATCAAATCATTCAGATATAATTATATTAGCTAGGATAATATTATAGTTGATCATAGGAGAGAATTCGTAAGTTTGTTGCTCCTAAAATACTATAAATATGTATCATTACCTTGCATATGTATCAGATACAAAAACTATTTTCCTTCATAACATTCAACAAGAATCAAAATGCTGCATCAACGTCCACATTTAGCAGGAGTTTATCCAAAACCCATGCAGGGAGCCCTAATGATGCCTTAACTTTTATGCCTCTATAATAATGTTGGATGAATGAAGTTTCTCCATCTCATTCATGCTTGCATAATCAACAATGCAACACCTATGTAAGTTATTCGTGTAGTCAGTGAGAACAAAGTTGATTTGATGACATAAGACAAACAAAAAGATCTGACTAAACCAATTAGGAAAATATACACACCTCACAATCCAGACGCATGCACAAACACAGACAAAAAGGCAAATAATTCAATTACCAGACCTGTAACAAACTGTTGGGGTTGAAGCTGAATTTGCAAAATAATCCTCGAGAAGTATGGTGTAAAGAATAAGATAGACAACTGCATCAAAAGAGCACCAATAAAACAAATTACTGTTACAATGGGTGCAACACGTAAGTGATACATAAGTTGAGACGATTCATTCAGGAAACAAAAAGATGCAGGCCAAAGGTAAGACACAATCCTCTCCACTTCTCCTTCCTTCTCCAGTTTGGTAGCGTCTTGTAGAACTTTAATAGAGTTGATATCCATTTCATTAAAAGAAATACACTAACTTCCTTTGATCTTTCACGCAACAAATAATTTATTTGACAAAAAAAAGAAAGATGGATGCGATCAGATTCATCAAATTTCTAGTTTATACAAAGCATCAAAGTGAGCACATCAAAAGTTTCAGTACATAATGATTCAAGGGCTAATCTTATGGTCATTATGCGATCTTCACCTTTATACTTAACTTCATTTCATTCTCATGTTTCTAAGCATAAAATTATTATCCATATTTTAAAGCAACAGCTATACCTAATCAGCACAAAGCCTAGAAGGGCAGATTAATAACAATTGGGTGCAAGAAAAACATCAAAACTCCTCCATCCAAAAAATCCAGGTTAATAACAACCATAAATAGGCACATCAAAAGTTTCAGCACACAGGAAGACAAGACATAATTTCATCTTCATGCTTCTAAAAATGGTTTTTGAGACATTTTGCATGAACTGGTACTGTTTATTAGCATATAGTCTAAAAAGCAAAGAGAGTATAGTAGTGGGCCGACAGACAACATCAACATTCCTTGTTACTTCCAAAAGGAGGCTTCCTCTAATCAAAAAACTTCTCCTGACTTTTCACCAATGAGATGCCAAGAAATCATATCTATTCGTCGAGTGTTTATCGCAATGTACAAATTTTAAATAATAAGTTCAGTAGATGGATGGTAGAAGTAGAATGGGTGAGAATGTATACAAGCATTTGCACTAGGATTTGGACGGTAAAAAGCATGTTTCAAAGTATACCACATGCTACTCCACGAAAGGGACATAACTGCAGACAACAGTCAATTCCCGAGTAATGTTAATACTGGAAAAGAACAAATGATTAGCAAAATTCTTCATCGTTTTCAAGGATTTCTGGAAAATTTTATCCATCTACCCAAAATAATTCCAACACTAGTAATCGATTCCTGAAACATAAGGTAAAAGTTCAACACACTATGGATGAGATTCAATTCAATGTGTGTGAAAAGATGCTTAGTCTATTAACGTAGCACCAGTAAGATGATATCTGGGCACATACCTTCCCCTCTATTCCGTGTAACTATGTAAAGAAGAAGTGAAAAAGCAAAACTTGGAAGTACTATTACTCGTAGAGACTGAACCTACAGAACGGTAATAAGCTGAAAGAGATTGAAGCTCATACAAGCCCTGATACTCCAACAGGCCATGCTTTCACAGCGGCACCGATATCCCCATTTTTCAATGTCAAACCTGTTTTATTATCATCCAACAATTCGGAAATTGTACATAAGGTCTTTAGGGAGAGGAGAAAATTAAAGGACGACATACTGATACTCCCTAAAAAAACTAGGAACTATAAGAGAAGCATTAACTGCCCAACCTGAAATAACAAATATGGCGAAAGTGCTAAACTTTGAGAGGTGGTATCTATGAGCAAGACAGCCAAGACTAGGATTTGCAAGTCCCAACGATACTCCGGCAATAAGAGCTGCAAAACCCATCACACTCAAAAGAGTAAGCCAACCAATCTTAGTAACATTTAAAAGTTGCAAAACATGAAAATAAAAATCGAAACAAGTGAATGAATGATTAAGAAAAACATCACATACCCAATGGAAGAAAATTATTCGCCGCGAAATTCAACAATGGTTTGGCACAAGCTAACCACTTAGTCACGGCTGCCCCCGCGGATTCATTTCCATTTCCATCGACCTGACAACCCAATATATAAAAGAGTATAAACCAAATAAAGAATAATAGAAATCGAAACAGGGAGTATTGAGAGTAGTGAAGGAGCGAACATGATGAGGGCGTTCACTAGCTCTGATTCTGATGGGAGAAAAAAGGGAACAGCGACGGCCACCGTCGAAAGAGGTTGATGACGGAAAATGGAAGTGGCAGTGACGGAATCGGGTGGGCGGGAGCGAGAGCATAAGTGCTTGGGTGGTTCCCGCCATGAAAGATAGGCGCAAAACGACCCCGTTTGACTCTCTCTGGAAATGGAGATCAGTACACAGAGAAGCTGCTGCTAGTTGTGTGACTGACTGCTCTTACGTTTAAAATATCAATCTATTTTATTAGGTGTGTTTGTTTCTGTAACGTCGTCGTCGTCATCAACTGGAAGTCCCAGACTCTAACGTATAGCCGTAATTCTCTTGGGCTTACTTAAAACAAAACAAATTGTACAGCATGAATAAAGCCACTGATCTGCAAAGAACTCATAAATAAAATTTATACAATCCATTAAGGGTTCTTAAATTCTTTGAGAAACATAGCATTTTGGGAAATAATAATTGCTTTGCACCAACAACAATTTTAAGGCATAGAAGATAATTGACATTAGTAGTTCTGAATCATGTGATTTAAGTCGTTTTACAGGCATGATCTTGTGGATATTGGAGACATGTGTACACCAGTACAAAATGACTACATTTACATCAGAGTTGGTTTGTTTCACTTTGAATGGTGCTTGAGGTGGAGGTGGAGGTGGAGCTACCATCCGATTTCCTAGTGGAAAGTTTCTGCTGCAGCTCCGACCGGAGAGCCTGATTCTCCTGGTTTAGGCGTTGTGCTTTCTCCCGAAGCAACTCATTTTGCTGGATTATATAGCAGTTCTGCATGTACAGCTGTGAATTTACCTTATCCATCATTACCTGAAACCACAAAAAGAAACAGAGACCTCATAACCTTAACCTTCTCAATTCTGTCATATGCATTTGCCTATTTAAATGTTATATCTTACGCAAGACGAATTATAAACACCAAAACTGACCTGCTTTTTATATTGAGAACAAATATGTATATGTATGTATGTATTTATGTATGTATATATATATATATATAAATACTATGAGAATGAGACAGTAGTAGTTAGCTTAGCTAAGTGGTATAAGACAAGAAGGATTGACAGGTGCTGAGGAGGAGGATGGTTCACTCAAAAGGGAAAGCCATCATGTCTGCCTTTTTCCTGTAGGAGGAGTGGATTATTCGTAAGGCTTTAACCGCATCATTAGCATTGTTTAACAGAAAGAGTGCACTTTTTTTGATGGAGTTGTTAAAGCACTGCACTGCGCACGTAGAAGGGATGAGGAGGGTAGGGGCGATCACGGTGCACGTAAACAAGTAACCAAATCTTTTTATGACCAGACGCAACCGATTATAGACAGTAGACACACACGTTGTTATGCTCAAACTATAAACATAGCTATTCTGAACAAAAATAAAATGCCTCTACTTTATTGTTTAATGTTTTGGCAAATCTTTAGTCTTCCCTTGTAAAAGTTGAAAGAACGAGAAAACTGAACACCATTAATGTTCGATTTAATTGTGAATAAACGGCCTTAAAATGACGATAAAAGGGTAGGTTTTCAACGGTATTAATAATAAAATCTGCAAAAAAAAAGGGCAAAAATATACTTAACTCCCCCTGTATTATCCCTTGTACATTATCTCCCTCTCTATTTAAAAAATAGACGTCGAGTTTAGAATTTTAAAAGACTTTTCTACCCCTGCATTATGATAACATCATCATATTTATATATGTTACATTTTTTGGACAAAAATACCCTTTTAGTCTTTTGTTAGACTAAAATGTATTAAACACTCATTTTTTTCTTTATTTCATTATGCCCTCTATTTAAAAAATAAAAATTATTTTAATTATAAATTACATTTTGACTGTTAATAAATAAACAAGGAAAATTATTAAAAATAACATTGTTTTCACAATTGTACTTTAAAAGACTTTTCTACCCTTGCATTATGATAACATCATCATATTTATATATGTTGCATTTTTTGGACAAAAATACCCTTTTAGTCTTTTGTTAGACTAAAATATATTAAACACTCTTTTTTTTGCTTTATTTCATTATGCCCTCTATTTAAAAAATAAAAATTATTTTAAGTATAAATTACATTTTGACTGTTAATAAATAAACAAGGAAAATTATTAAAAATAACATTGTTTTCACAATTGTATCTCATGACCGTTAATTTATGAAAATTTTTAAAAAGAAAATTTATTTACAAAACAAAATTATAAAAAGAAAGAAAATTTATTGAAGGTATCATTTTTTTCATAGTTGTAAGTTCTAACTTTTAATTGATAAAAAATTACAAATTTTTGTTTATGGTTTACCTTTTTACCGTTACTTTAAAAAAAGAAAAATATTAAAAAATAATTGAAAATATCATTTTCTTCAAAATTGTACAGCCTGAGATACTTTTATCCTTAAAAATAGATTTGGAAGTAAGAAATATTTTTCTATTCAAATGAAAAAAATGCAAAAATCCATTCTAACTCTTTAAAGTAAAAAACAACTTGAAGCACAATAAAACAAATATTGACAGATTTAAAAAAAAACATAATAACAATCTTAATAATATTATTAGCTTAGCAATTCTTCAAAAAAAAAGGCAAATAATAACTTGTTTTTGCTTTGATCCAAATAGAAATATCAAAGTTAACCTTCGATAATTACGAAAGGACTATTAATATTTCACAAGATCAGCTTCAAAAGTTACCAAAGTGCTATCTATATTTCAGTTTTCCAGGATTAGCATATGAATAATAACTTAAATATCTAAGCAAAAGACAATCCGTAATACTGAAACTACAGTCAAAAGCTAGATTCTTTCAAATCAAATAGTTAGTGGTGTTTTTCACTTTCTAGACCACCATCACTATAAAAATGCACTCCAACAGAAGAATGTTGATTGGTCAACAAGTATTCACCACGTAGGTTGATGCATCTCAATCTACAAAAATTAAGTGTACAAATATGAAAAAAATGTGAAATAATTATGGAAACAGTTAAATTCAAATAATAATAAAAACATACTCCATGTGCAGGTTCTAGTTGTTCACTTATTATAGGTGTAGTTTCTGATTGTTCGCTTGTTCCACTAGTAACAACTCTTCTTTGAGAATTATCAAAGTCCTAAAAAACGCACACATGCTAAAAGAGAATATATATTGAATCATACAATAACAAAGGTTAAGTAAGTGAAGTAGACATTGTCAAAAGGAACAAATGAATGCATGTTTAAAAACCCAATGTCATTCCAAACTCCTATCCTATACAAAAGCTCAATTTTCTTTGCCCAACCATTGTTTGGCTCTCCACTTTGTAAATGGAATGAACAATGTAAATGGAATGAACAATGCAAATGCATACCTTTTGTCCATCTGAAGTGAAGACAACTATTTTTTCTATTGGAGAGCTAATTTGTTGAGTTAATAGGTATAAAAACCAAAACCAACTATCTTTGCATTCTGATTCCACACAAGCTATAGCTAAATGGTACATTTGGTTGTTTGAATCTCTTGCAACTGCATGCAATAAATGACCCCAAAACTGTTCTTAGATGGCTCCCATCTAAACCTATCACAGGTCTACAACCCTCTAGAAATCCATGTTTTTGTGCAGAAAACATAACAAATCGTCTTTTAAAAATTGAATTTCTATTTATTAAAAGGACTTCATATTGTACAACAACAAATGATCTAGGATTCCTCTCTACTATTGTAGCACAATAAGCTCTCAACCTAATATATTAATCTTTGTGCTCACCTTGATCAATTTAAATACTTGTCTTTTTGCTCAATAAGCTTTAATGGGAGTAGTAATAGAGATTTTATTATTTACTTAATAAGTAGGGTACAACAGTAGTTAACCTCTTGACAAATAGTACCAGACCAATATAATAGCTATTCACCAAGAAGAAGAATACCCCCTTCTCTATACAGATTCCTCTATATTTCCCATACCTTCTCATACACAATCTCTCTCCATATCTAACTCCTAACAACTTGTCTACGTGGCATTTGTCCCCTTCTCCATCTTACCCCTACGGATGTAAGTTTGGTTGGGCTTAGTGGGCCGTTTACTAACACTAACTGGCTGATCACTAGGAGGAATGCTAACAGTTCCCTCCTCCTCAGTAAGCACCTTGTCCTCAAGGTGAATGGAAGGGAATTGCCCTTTTATGAATTCTGCATCTTCCCAAGTTACTTCTTCTATTGGTTTGTCTTTTCATTGCATAAGTCACTGGAGAATGCTGCTGCCCTTGGACTTAAAAATACGTGAAGCTAAGATTGCCTCTAGTTTAGTCAAGTTTCCCTGGACCATTTTCAACCTTTAAGGGAGGCTGTGCTCAACCAAATGGTTGCCCAAGGCCTTCTTCAGCTGAAAAACATGAAAAATCGGATGAACCTTGGATGAAGAAGGAAGTTGTAGCTTATAGGCGACTTATCCCATCTTCCCAATTATCTTAGAAGGCCCATAATATCTTACTGATAACTTAGGATAGATCCTTCTTGCCACCGTGAGCTGTCTATAGGGCTTTAGTTTCATAAACATCAAGTCACCTACCTGAAAATGCACCTCCCTTCTATGAATATCAGCTGATTTCTTCATCATAGATTGTGCTCTTACTAAGTTGTGTTTTAGTTGTCGTAATGCTTCATCCCTATCAACCAAGGCTAAAGATACGGATTCCACTTGAGTTTCTCCTTGAGTGAAATCCAAGTCTTGAGTGAAATCCAGCAGGGTAGGTGGAAGACGACCATACATAACTTCAAAAGGAGTCCACCCAGTTGAAACGTAGTAGTTAGTATTATACCAATATTCAGCCCATGCTAACGAATAAGACCATTTTTTATGTTGCTCGGAGGTGAAGCAATGAAGATAGTTTTTTTAGACACCTATTAATCATTTCGATTGTTCATCCATTTGAGGATGGTGAGAGGAACTTGTCTTCAATGTTGTTCCTTGTAACTTAAACAACTCCTTCCAGAAATTGCTAGTGCAGAGTGGGTCTCTATCAATTATTATGGAGTTAGGAAATCCATGTAGCCTCACTATATCTTGGATGAATGTTTCAACCACAATTTTAGCTATGTAGGGATGTTTAAGGAGTGAAAAATAGGCGTACTTAGATAAAT
This sequence comes from Erythroxylum reticulatum, assembly GCA_025504915.1. Lineage (NCBI taxonomy): Eukaryota > Viridiplantae > Streptophyta > Magnoliopsida > Malpighiales > Erythroxylaceae > Erythroxylum > Erythroxylum reticulatum. The sequence goes on along the minus strand of JANSVA010000005.1, from coordinate 38,288,962 downwards.
GATCAACTACCACCAATATAACTTCACAACCGTGAGATTTAGGAAGCCTTGTGATGAAATCCATGGAGAATTCCTCCCAAATCAATTGAGGTATGGGTAGGGGCTACAATAGACCGACTGGAGACATTGCCATATTTATTTTTCTGACAAGTGACACATTCATGCACAAACTTCTGAATAATGGATTTCATTCCCAACCAAAATAGGCCACAAGCTAACCTTTTGTAGGTCTTAAGGAAACCAGAATGCCCTCCAGAAGGTGAAACATGATACTCATCTAGAAATTAAGGTATTAACGCTGAAGAGGATGAGAGCACCAATTTGTTTTTTTGAAGCAGTAAATCATCTCTTAGATGGAAATTAGGTTTAGAATTAGGATCTTCTTTGAGTGCTATCATAATTCAGTGTAGCTTAAAGTCCTCCTTGAGCTCTCTTTGTACTACATCCATATCAATATGGTGTGGCATAGGTACTCCACCGATTGTTGTATAAAAATGCATTTCTTTTTATTTGCCATTAGTTGATTATCCAATAGCAATTGCAACACACAAGCTAAATGTTGATTCCAATCTGCACTATAGATCAAAATGTCGTCAAAGAAAACTAAGATGAACTTTCATAATAAAGGTTTAAAGATTGAGTTTATGGTAGATTGAAATGTAGCTGGTGCGTTCATTAGACCGAAGGGCATCACTAGGTACTCATAGTGTCCCTCATAGCTTTGGAACCCTGTTTTATAAATGTCCTCCTCCCTAACTCGGATTTGATGGAAACCTGACCTTAAATCCACCTTAGAAAAACATTTAGCCCCGTTTAACTCCTTCATTAGCTCATCCACAATTAGAATGGAGAATTTGTCCGAAATTGCGATCTTATTTAGAGCGCGGTAATCGACGTACATCTGCCAAGATCCATCCTTCTTCTTGACAAGAATAACGGGACTTGAAAAAGGGCTGATACTTGGCCTTATGACCCCAGTTTCTAGTAAATTCCAAATCTGTCTCTTAATCTCATCCTTATAATGGTGTGCATGTCTATACGGACGACTGTTTACTGGCTCTGCCCCTTCCTTCAAATTAATTGCATGGTCATACTCCCTCCTCAGTGGTAGTCTTTTTATTTCCTAGAAAATCGGCCCAAAACTGGATAAGATGGCCCTCAATTCCTCTTGTTGACCTTCATCCAAAGTTCCTATCTCTTCAGCTAAGGTTCTGCCCATTCTTAAATACCAAAACAGTTCCTCTACTTCCAATCCCTGATGCTTCAAAATTTGTTGTAGTGCATGAGAAGAAGTGTGCATGTTGATTCCCTGTAGGGTAACCTCAATTCCCTCTCGATCAAATGACATGTACATATTCTTCCAATCAACTTTCACCACCCCGAGTGTTTCCAGCCATACAACACCCAGAATTAGATGAGGCCCTTCTATGTCAAATACATATACATTCACACTAAACTCTTCTCCATTTGACTCCAATTTAATCTCCTTGCAAACTCCTCGTGAGAAGGAGCAATGCCCATCTCCCAACCTAACTCCGAAAGTTCTAGTTAATGTAACAGTGATTCCCATAGCCTGAACCAATCTTCTAGAAGCAAAATTGTGGCTAGCTCCACTATCAACCATAATGAAAATAGGCATTTCATTTAGCTTACCTATTAAAACCATAGACTTCGGGGTTGACGATTGATCCTTCCCTAATTCTCTGAATTCCACCGAATTACACACTAATTCCCAATCTTCTTGATGTTCCTCTACCATTGGCGCTTCTTGGTTATCCACTCCAACGCCACCTTCATCACCCTCCTAAATTATTAGCTTGAATTTTTTATCTAGACAGTGGTGGAGTGGATCGAAAGTCTGCCCACACTTAAAACATAACTCTTTGGCCCTTCTCTCCATAATTTGTTCGTAAGACAAATTCCGAGTTCTCCTACATTATTAGTTCCCTGGTCGGTGACCTACAGTGATGGTGCCTCAATTCTTATCGGGTAACTCCTTCGCTTCAATCTTCGTATTTCCAGCTGCATGGAAAGGCTGAGCTGGATGGTGAGTGTTGGAATTTCCTAGTCGGGACCCAAAACTCGAGTGAAATCCTCCGGGTTTTATCTTACCTTCTCTAGGCCGAATCACTCCTTCACCAACTAATTCCCTTTTGACCTTTCTTGCGATAGAAATGAGCCAAGCCCGAGTAGGAGAATGGTGGGTATGTACTATGTTGTTCACCTTTTCACATAACCCTCCCAAAAAACAACTCATATACCATTCTTTAGGAAAATGATCAATTTGTGATGCCACTTTCTCAAACTCGTCAATATAGTCATCCACTGAGCCTTGCTAGGAGATTGATTTTAATTGTTCTATCGGATCACTCTCATCCTTGCTCCCATAATGTTCAAATAACGAACATTTAAACCTCTTCCATGTCATGTGTGGGTCGAACTCACGTAGAGTCATAAACCAATATAGTGTTGTTCCTTCTATACAAATCTGAACTATCGGCAAACGTAGCTCTGATGGAATCTCGTGAATCATCAAATATGACTCATCTCGCATGACCCATGTACATAGGTCGTCATCGTGGAACTTTGGGAGGTTAACCTAACGTGTTGCAATTTTATATTCCTCCCATGCACGTTCTGTAGTAGCTGAAGAAGAGTGATCATCTTGTCGACAAGTACCGACCCCCTGTGGACCACTCACAGGTCTATCAATACCATCGGAGTTTAGTACGGGTTGCGCAAGTCTATCATTCTCAGCTGACGATGACGCATGCATATGATGGGTGAACTCTGGTAGACCTTCTCCCTTACCCACAACTTGTTTCTGTGGATTCCTTCCCAATAACGTCTGAAACCCATCTCTCAGCTCCGACTGTAAGAGACATTGAGATTTGGCTAAGGTTTCTACGTTATCCATCAGGGTACTGAGCTACGTCCATAAGTCCTTTAATGTGATATCATACGATTTAACCATTCCCTTTTTTAGATGAGAGAGATGATTCCTGTCTCCTAAAAGACGCCTCTACTGCAGATACTCTAGCTTCCATCCTAGGTTGCATACAATCTCTACCCTCTTGGTCTCCCAATGAAAGCACCAATTGATGGGAGCAGTAATAGAGATTGTATTATTTACTTAATAAGTAGGGTACAACAGTAGTCAACCTTCTGGCAACTAGTACCAGGCTAATATAATAGTTGTTTACCAAGAAGAAGAATACCCCCTCTTTATACAGAATCCTCTATATTTCCTATACCCTCTCATACACAATCTCTCTCCATAAACATCTCTTAACAACCTATCTATGTGGCATTTGTCCCTTTCCCCCATCTTACCCCCATAGATGGAGGATTGGAAGGGCTTAGTGGGCTGTTTACTAACACTAGCAAGCTGATCACTAAGAGGAATGCTAGCAAGCTTGCCATGGAAAAACATGAATCCTGAATTTTCATTTCACAACCTTTCGAAATCCAGTCACATTCCACTTTGGGTCATCAGCTAACTCTATGACGAACTAGGTCGCCAGCCATTTGGAATTTGTAATTTTGTTTCTATAAGACCATTTACACCTGTGAGGATTACCTTTTATAGTTTAACTTGCATGGCTGTAATTTTCTAATAGTAACTTACATACATCCTCCATCCACACATCTTTTTACATATTGCGTTAATCTTATCTTTTTCATTCTTTTCGAATTTCAACTCAAAACCCTTCTTGATTGAGTACATTTTAAGTGCCTTCCTGTAAATAGTTGTATTTGAGAAAATTAACCCTATAAAAATCTCAGGATTATTAATGTCTTTCTCATTAAACTCATGAAAAGAAATAGCATTTTCCTCATCTGAAGACTCAATTATTGCTTCTAACCTTTCATTATCACCTAAGTGATCAAACTCCATAAAGTGACCATCTCTCTTTTTAATTGTAAAATTATCATAATCATCAGCTATGAGACTTGCATATTCAGCATAATCTCCTAACTCAATGCTAGGTAGTTCTCCCTAACTTTTGTCATAATCTATAGGATAACAAGTGTCACTTAAACTATCCCTATCTAGAAAATATTCAAGATCAAATCCATTTTCAGTGGACTCATCAGATTGTACAACATAGGTGTTGTTTGGTTCATTAGATAGAGAATCAATCAAACCCTCAATTTCTGCCTTCTCACTTTCTAAACCGTTAGTTCCAGCTATGTTTTCCACATCATGCACATGTTCTAAACTCTAGTGCAAATTCACTTGATCATCTACAATACTCTAGTTGCTAGATATATTTTCTCTTGCAGCCTCATCATTAATACTACACCAATTAAGTTATTTGTCTAACTTATCAATCAAGTCTCCAATATAAATCTTAATATGAGGTTCATCCCTATAAATACCAAACATCTCAAGCATAATGTCATCATCTAGATTCTTAAGTCTTGTCATCATTATCTAGATTCTTAAGTCCTGAATTTGGCATCGTAAAATGCATTGGCATATTAATAGGGAGATTCATTTCCTTTAGAACATGTAGCTCAATGATTGACATATAATCAGGATCAACTCCAGGTAAATATGAAACTTCACCTCCCACATAATGCCAATTTGGATTTTTCTTAAACATACCACCATAATGTAATTCTAAAGTGAATATTCTTCAACCAATCTTCTGTTAACTGATAGACTAATAAAAACAAGAAAAAAGTTAGTAAAAATACATAGAACACAAAAATAGAGTTTAAAAATACACAAATAAACATGGCAAAAAATTAATTAAACTCATGTTACTAATTAAGACACCCATCTTTAATTTTATATGTTTCTGGAAGCACAATGTAGAATGTGAAATATGTTATTATGTTGTTTTTATGAATTGAGTGAGAGTTTGAGGAGTTAATCATCAACATGATGAAATTTTCTTATTAAGGTAAAATATAGGTAAAGTATACATAAATCTATGCCATGTTCAATATAGACGAGTCTCCTTAGAAAGGACATAAAAAAAATTAGATAAGGGAAAATACAAGGTTTTCAAATTTTCAAGCTATGTTTTTCACATTCAAAAGTTTCGAGTAATCAATTCTAATTAAAAAAATAAATTCTTAACAATTAAGGCACTAATATCTACTGGGAAAAAGATAAAATAGAAAAAGGAAAAAAAATCAAAATTATCCCTAAATTACTTAGAATGTAGAACTTCATGCAAACTCCATGAAAGATGAGCTTTGACCTAATATCAAGAGCTCTAATCATACAAGTTAATGTTATCATAGGATATATACCCAAAAGCATAAGAACCATATAAGGACCAAAAAAAAAACCGTAAAAGCAAAAAAGACAAAAGGAAAAAAGTAACAGTAAAGACAAAAGACATGAATTCTCGGTATAGACTTATAAAACACCAACTCCCTACTCTTTTATATCATAAAACTTAAAGACTTTACAATTCATTGAACAGGAAAAAGAACTAAAATTTTATGCTTTTGCAATTGACTAAGAATAAAATAAAGCTTCGATATTTTAATAGCTTATATATCCACTAAACAATAGACCACAAGCCATAAATCACAAACCCAAAACATAATCAAAAACAAATTATTGAAAGATAAAGCAAAAACAGAACACTCATGTACCATAAAGGAAAAAAAGTCAAGAACAATGCATTACCTAAAAATTTTAAGCTCTCAACAAAAGCAAAAGAACTAAAAAGAATTTAAAAAATGAAAAAGATTGTGAAAAATAAAGATACCTCATAATGCTTCAATCCTTTTCATCAGAAACAAAGTTGACCAAAATTAGAGAATTAAGTGGACAAAAAATAGAGCCGAAAAGAAAGAGAATATTGAAGAACAAAAAGAGAAAAAAGTAGGATCAAACTAAGAGAGTAAAAAACGTAGGATAGTTTGAGCAGGTCATAGTGAGGGTAAAGTGAAGATAACAATAAAAAGTAATAAATAAAAAATCTTTTTAAATTCAAAGGAGATAATATGTCTATTTTTAAAATAAAGAGGGGTATAATATATCAAGAAATAAAATACAAAAAAGTTAAACGTACTTTTGCCAAAATAAAATATAAAAGCATTTGAAATTTCAATTGAAACCAAAAAGTCTGTCAACATCATGTACAAATAATTGCACCATGAATGCAAATTTTAACAGGCACACCCTCGTTTAATACAAAAGAATTTTTCATCTTTTGCTTTTCAAGAAGTAAGCTTCCAGGAGAACGAATGAAATAGAGCATGCGCTATTCGTTCACTCTTTTTTTGGCATAAACCATTGAACAGATTTAATTGAGCCATTTCAAATCTCCATTAAGATCATTTAGGTGACAATTTCATCCCATTACATATAGATAACAAAGCCACTATCCATATGATACATGTTTAACTAATTTCATTATTCCTCCTGACAAACAAATTCGCAAGCCGACCAAGAGGTTCCCAGCAGAGACTGCCAGGTGATTGGTCTGATTCGGACATGCCAAGCCTTAACAAGCATCAACTGGTCACCCTTTCGGCTCTCCATTTTTGCTGCCGTTGGATAAACCACGAGAAAGATTTATCCACCAGACAATGTCGTTCAGGTGGAAGCCTGAATGGAAGATGTTAAACTAAGATGAGTAGGAAAATGAACAACAGAGATACCTTCATTCAGACCGAGCAAATGCATAACAAGCTCAGGCAAGCTTTCCCGTATTTCATTCTTCGTCATCATCAAAGCCAAGCAGAGGTCTCGCCTGGATGCACTGATTTGTCAAACCATTATGCTTCTTCATCCTTCATCACAAACGCAACAGCTCCAAGAGAATTGAGACTGGTGGAATGATTCAACACAGATAGTCATCAAAATTTTCACTCCAATCAACACCAGATCTCTCCATGCCTGCACTCCTGCCAGCGGAGATAGAATATACAGCTGTCTAAGGTCACCCATGATTTGAAGCGGAAGTTCAAGAAGACAGGGTGCAGGCATGGTCCAAGCCCCTTACTGGGGCCGAGCTAAACCAAAACTCACATCAGGTTGCTGTTGATGAGCCTGCAAAAAAATATAATAATCATGTAAAATAAGATCAGTGATGAATAACCAAAGATTCAACAAGAGATCCAGTAACAAATGTGTGACATATTACTCCATGTAATTTAATGCCTTCCTTATTCTCTCCAAATGAGAGGTGGTTAAATGTTCACAATTCAACTCTGGTGCCTTATGTGACGAGAGATCAGAAGACAGTAGATTAACAGCAAAGAATAAACCGCTTAACTATGACAGCACTCAGACAAATGATAAGCTCTCTCCAAGTATTCTTGGAAAGAACATTAACTTATTGTGATAAATATGATGACACATACCTGTGAAAATGGTTGAATATGCTCATGAGGATGAATAAAAGGCATTCCTGGGTGCTGACAAGGATACTGTGAGGAATGCATATGTATGGCAGATGTGGACTGTGCACCAACATGGTTTGGGATAATTGGTGATATCATTGTTTCTGGATGACTATAAGCAATTCCAGAAGACGCTGATGGCATACCCCAGGGCCCAAGTAAATGTTGCGGGAGATGTCGAGGTTGGTGTTCCGTGGACCTCTGTGGCCTATGGCAAGGCCCAAGTTGAGGAAATTCCGTGTTGTAATTCAATGCAGGGGTATACATGGGTTGAATGCCATAAGGACCACTACTGAACCCAAATCCAGGATCAAATCTTTGCATGTACCTGGAGAAAATTGTCCTGTCAGACAATATTTTCTTCTAGCATAAAAGTGAACAAAAGTTAATAGCAATGGCCCAGCAACTAAACCATATTCAATAAAAACTGATGGAAAAGTAACAGTCCCTTTAACTTTTCATTCATTAGGTGTCAGTAAAAATATCACAGTAATGGAGAAAACATTTTGTAAGGCTTACGTTTGGAATTCCTCTGTCTAGGGTCAGATTAGGTGCATAAGGAATATTCATTTCCTACATCTTCATGTGCAGAATCAAGTGCCTCTAATCTGTTTCATTTGTTCATTTTAAATATAAATCGAGAGAAATATCATACGCCTAACACGTCTTGAAGGGAACACAACAAGAACCTGAATTTCTTATGGATTACACCTTATAGAACACAATCTTATCTTGTTTAACATTTGAGGCACAGAACAAGTATGTCACTGAGCTTAATTTAAGTACACACATTGACCCAGGCGCAGGCCTACAGTTGGCAATAAGGCATGGGTTCCTAGAGCTCTTGTAGCTCTAAAGCTTTTTAACAACACTGAACACATAAAAATGCTATTAAACAATTTGTTTCTGCTTTTCTGCCACAAAACCTAATTTAGTAAGCCAACCTCCAACCTAATAGGATCCAGGGCAGTCCACACAGACTAAGAATATCACATTAGAAAATAAGGATGACAATTTTGGCCCAGCCTGGCCTTAAGTCAACGTGCTATGCCCTGAGTTGACCGAACTCCTGGCCCAGCCTGACCAGTTAGGACAAAATGACATCATTTAGGCTTAAAGCACAATTGGGCCGGGTTTGATTAACTTCAAAGTTTTCACTCCTCCAATTTTAGGTAACTTAGAAAGCTCAGTGAGAACCAACTAAAGACTAAAGGAAAGGTACAACACCTTACTCATTTGAATGGGACCAGCCTACTCAAGAAAGATGAAACAGTAACCAAAATGCGGATTAAGGGAGAAAATTTTAAAAATATACCTGTCATAGCTTCGATCATAATCAGGGTCATTCTGATCAACTTCACGGTCCCGAAAGATGGCCACTCTGTTGTTTGACTTGCCCCTACCAACTGGCTCCTTCTCTAACCTAGTTCTAGTTGATCTATTGCTGCTTGTAGAACCCCTTACTGAAGTTATATCTGAAATACTGGAAGTAGATTTCTCTTCCATCTTTGACATACCCAGAGAAACATGCAGGGAAGTATCTTGCAACCTTTGTTCACCATCTGGTCTTCCGCTAGAACTACTGGAGTTAAATATCCGTGCACGTGCCCTATTGTAATCTTCTTTTCTTTCCTCTACACTCTTGTTATTATTCGAGTTCAAGGAATTTAAATTTGCAATGTTGACATGGTGAGATCGGATCTGTGGCCTCTGCTTAATTGCAACTTTAAGAGCACCACTATCTTCTGATGGAAAACTTACAGGGATATCTGCCAAGCGAATCAAAGGATGTTTAATTTCCGAAGTTTTGCAGACTATAATTCTAGAGCCTGTGCCATCACCCAAATTGTTATCCAACAAAACCATAGACTGCAGTGAATAATGCTGTGCTACACGGTGAGCTGCCAACCGCAGATATGAAGTGGGCAACTGCTGAAATTCCAATTGCTGTTGCAATGGATCACGGATGAACAGCTCAACATCTTGTTCCATCCGCAAAACTGAACATAAGACATCACAGATACCAACAATTCACTATTTTTTAGAAAAAAAAGAAGTATAAATGAAGACATTATGAAGACAGAAAAGCTTATTCTGTTAAAGTTTGACAGTGAGGTTGCATATTGTGCTTGAAGGAAAACAATAAAAACAACCACTAAATGGCAACTTTTTGAAAGCAATAAGAAAATCATGCTCAAAACTTACAAGGTGAACTGGTTCCAAAATATGCTCATATCATGCTACTACACATGCTCAAATATGTATATGCATATGATTACAGACTTCTGTGTGCATAAATAGGCCGAAGTACTGGCTAAAATATTGATGAAACATGGAGCAGATTCCAAGAAGATAAAAATACAAACGCAAAATAAGTCTTCAAAGTATTTGGTATGTACGGTAAAATCTTCCAAAACATCTGTTGACACTAAATTGTCATCCCAAATGCAAATTCTTTGCCACCCGACCCCCAAAACCACCAACATACACAGATTAAGGAAGGGAATAAGAAAATTGGGACAACATATAGGGATAGAATTCATTACATTTTTGTGTTAGATATGCAAATCTATATGGTTATAGATGATCATTCATCTTGATATTGTGTAGTTCAGGACTTAGCTATAGAAAATATAGGAAACACCAAAACCATCTGATTCCAGCAGTTTTAATGTTTGTGCTATAAATAGATCTCTATACAGGTACATATAATTGCTTATCCTAACCTCAACATTTGAGATTAGCAAAAACACCTAAAAATACCAACAAGAACCTGATCTCATAGGGGTTGACCATATATATTCTCATCTTCACTTATCTTCAGGTTATAACAAATATTTTACTACCCAAATAATGTCACAAATTACCTGATTGAATTACTAACTTCAATCAATCACCACCTCTCCCACAGATGGGACTTGATATTCAGAATATCAGAACCTAATATCTAACCTTCTTATCAAAAAGTTAATATCTTTCACTCCATAAAATCAGTAACAGGAAATCTTTCTGGTTTCACCTGATGTACAATCAAATTCACATGTCAATATCCGGTCCTAAGTACTAAAGAGTCATTAAACTCCAATAACATTAGTTTTCACCAAAACTTGTCACTTTCTCCCTGCAAGGTCATCCATAACGTTAAGATTTGCTTCCCTAATTTTCCTATCTTTGAACAGAGCCTCAGGAGGTTTTCCTGCAAAACTTTGCATTAAACTTCTAAGTGATTGCATCCTAATTATCCTATATTGCCCAATTCAACCACATCACACAATGAATTATCAGGACGGACATTCTCAAGCTCAACCATTGACCGCTTCCACGCAAATCAAAATCCATAAGTCAGTTAAGTATTATCAAGGGATTTCAGAACACAAATCCTTGGAACTCACTGGAAAGGCGTTCGCGAGGGTTCTGCAAGGCCTCGCGAAGGAACTGATCGACCTGATTGAGAACATCCTCAGACACCTTGTTTCCGCTAGGTGAAGAATCCGACTCGAACCGCCCCGAAACAGAAGCATTGGACACTTCATGAGGAGTAAGAGGAGATAGTTGTTGTTGATGTTGCTTCGAGTCTTTATTAAGCATCAAACGACCCATGGACTCGTCCAAATCGGCAACCTCCCATGACTCAGGGGCTCCGAGATCCTCCGCCACAGAGCCACCCATGGATTACAAAGTGTGAGGGAGAGAAAAGCTGTCAGGGTAACACCAATGAGATTGTAATCATCAGATTATAGTTTGGGGAAACGGGATACATGAAATAGGAAAAAAATTTTAGGGTTAGGGCTCGGAAGAGAAGATCTAAAGCTTAAGAGGATTCGTTAAGTTTAGTGGAAGAAGAGAAAAAGGGAGGAGAGTGTACGGACTAGGGGTTGTCCATATCGCGACTCGAATGGATAAGCCGCCCCGAAGCATTATAGTACAGGAGAATAGTAATAAATAGAGGTTAAAAATAAATTTTAATTATATTTTATAGAAATAAAAATGAATAAATATAGTAAAAATGTGAATGGATATTATGTTAATTAAAAGAAATTATTATTATTATTTTTTTTTTGATATTGGTAAAAAATTATTAAGAAATAAAAGTTAATTATTTTAATTAATAAATATATTTTAATTAATTATTTAATTGAGATATAATTAATTAAAATGTAATTAATTAATTAATTATAATATTATAATTAATTAATATAAGAAATTAGCTAATAATAATAATAAATTAATTAATTAAAAATATTTTAAAAAATCAGTTTCATTCCTCTTTATTTGTGTAGCGGATTCCTAAAAACGGAGATATCTTTGTTTGGTATCGGTTTTTTTTGTTCTCTCTCCAGTCAAAACTGAGAAACAAGCAAGGAATCAATCATATATGTTAATTAAATGAATAGGATGGAGGGTATGGTGAAGAAAATATGGAATGCGATGAGGCAGGAGAAAGCAGGAGGATGGTATAATGCTCACATGGCAGCTGCATCCCACGCCATTTCTCAGCGAATTCCTTTGGTTGATTTCGTGCTTGAAGTCAGAGATGCTAGGGTTTGTTTCATTATTTCTCTCATTACATAACCTCTTTTTGTTCTTTACTTTCCTTAATTCTACACCTTTTCTTTGTTACAGATTCCCTTCTCATCACAATGTCACCTTTTCAATAACAACAACAATAACTTCCCCAAGTTGCGGCGGATCGTAGTCCTTAACAAGACAGACCTTTCTAACTCCTCTTTACTCAAGGTCACTCTTTTTCTTCTGCTTCCTTTCCTTTCACGATTATTATCTGCTTTTCTTATAAGCTAATCTTTAAACTGCTAGGACTGGTTCAATTACTTTCAGCAACAAAATTGTATTGCCTTTGGAGTTAATTCCCACAACACCTTCAGTGTCAAACAGGTTATTCACTACCACTTATCATGCTATTTTCATTATCCACCGTTTGTTTTTAACTTTGTGGTTACTTCCTGCAGTTCCTCAACTTCTTACAAAAAAAAGTAAGGGAATCGGAAAAAACGGATGAATCAAGTTGTGCCACCACGATGATGATGGTTGGGATTCCAAATGTGGGTAAGTCAGCGCTTGCCAACTCCTTGCATCAAATTGGAAGGACTAGTGCTGCTGGTAAATTCAGCTGTCTCAGTACTCTTTCTCTCCCTCTCTCTCTCACTTTCTCCCCAGCCATCCTATTATTTATTTCCTGAACTACTCAAGGAACAACTGCTTCTCCTTAGAAAAGGGAAAGTTGAGGCGTGCCACAGTGAGCCCACATCCAGGAGAGACAAAAGATATCAGCTTCTTCAAGGCAAGCTCCCCCCCGCTAAAAACTATTAACTATTATAGGAAAATGGAATGTCTCTAACCGAAGAGGCCAATTTCCTGATCCTCTTTTCTGAAAACATGTACTTGGTCTTAAACATTGCCGATTTTAGTATAAGAAAGTAGTTTTGATGAGACTTACGAATTGTGAATGCTTACGCATAGCTCTAGGGTAATATCACTACCCATCGGCCAAAACCCGTTTAAATTTGTTGGAAAATGTATTTGTCAAAACAAGGCAATGGTAATGGCCAAATGGAAACTATGGTTTGTTAAGCTGTACTGGTCTGGCCCAGAGAAAAGGGTGGTTCTTTGTGTTTCCTGTGGAGATGTCTTGTTCTGTAAGCACAATCTGATTTTTTTTTTGTAGATTGGCAGTCATCCTAACATATACATCTTGGACACCCCTGGTATTTTACCTCCAAAGATCATTGACATGGAGATCTGCTCCAAGCTAGCTTTAACAGGTTCATTTTTACTGGGTCTCCTTTTCCCTTATCTTTCTATAAATGTGAATGATTGGTGATATGGTCCAGCATACCCCTTTCAGTTGACTGTGCTTTGACTTACTCATGGTGCCCCATAATATGTAATTGCTATGATATTGCACCTCAATATGTGAGTCATTTGGATGATCACTTTCTCCAATTTTATTTGATGTCTTCTCTCTTCTAATACAGGTGCATTTAAAGATTGTTTGATTGGGGAAAAGGAACTTGCAAGATATTTTCTCGCTATTCTTTGTTTGAATGATGAGTACAGGAAATGGACAAAGACAACTGCCTCTGAAAATGTTACGTCCATCTTGGACCAGAAAACAACAGCTTCAAGTGTTTCTGAGACAGACAAGCAGAAGAAGTATTTTACTGATCACACACAGGTAAAAGCACTTGTATCATTTGATTTATATGACTTGGAAAGTAGAATAAGTGAACATTCATATTTCAAAGAATAGTAGATATGTGAAGTTATGGAACACTAAAGAGATCTGAAATGAGTCTATTAAGGCAATAATTGTCAAAAAGGAAATAAAGCTATATGATGCTTTGAATTTGTTCACATAATTTTCAATATTTCATTAGTTCATTATGCAACTTTCACTAGAAAATAATTTTTTCAAAGATTTTAAACTTCACCTTTTTAAAATTTTGTTGAAAAAATATGTTTGAGCCTTCTTAAAATGATGTGGCCATTGTTTTTAACTGGAGAGCTCATTTTTATTTATTTTTTGTGTCTTTTTCCATTTTTGACTATCGCACTATTTTAGAAATAAATGTGGACTAGAAGTGAATGGTTGCCTATTTAATCAAAAGAAGAATCCTTTTAAATGAGAATATCAATTTCTTGCATGGAACTTTTCCCACAACTTCCCACAACAAATTGGAAGTGAAAACATCTGGTTCATTTTTTTGTCTCATCAACTTTTTATTGCAATCATTTACGTCCACTATTCATTGAAATTGAAGAATATGATAATATGATGGCATATAGGTCAATCATTGATTTCCTTAATAACATAACTTTATGTGGAAATCTAAGAATTTGATTATGTTTTAAGCATACAGTTAAAAGTATTCTTTAATTAAAAAATAAAAGAATGGTAAAAACCAAGGACCATTCCTGTGTTTTGCTTGATTCATTAAAAACTCCTTGTAGCTTAATATTTTTCAAAAAAGGTCTCTTACGTTGTTAAATGGAGACACCCACACTTGCCGTTAGTTTTCTCATTAAAAATTAGATGGAATTGGCATGTGGCAGGTTATACAACACGTAGTGTCAGTTTCACAAACATATGACCAAAAAAATTAATACAAGAGGTGTGTGTCTGTGTGTGTCAATTTAACAAATTTATAGAGACTTCTTTTTAGAATATTAAATCACAGGAGTTTTAAGAATGAGTTAAATCACAATGAAAGTTGATGTCTTTATTCCTTAAAAGAGTTGAATTAAGTTTGACTTTTTCTTATATAACTGAGGATTTGCATTGCAGCAAGGAATTGTATTTCGTTTTCTAGGAATGGCCCAAAAACAGTGTTCTGCAAAAGTTCATGAAGATGATCGTTTTGAAATTTCATATAGCACATTATTATCGTGACTTTGTAAAGTAGAGAAAGCTATCCCATCATTGAGAAATAATGACTGACATTGGTAGTAGTGGAATTACTAGAACAGAGTCCTCTGCAGCCGTGAAATTTCTTGTGAATTTTTTCCTATCATCGAGTGCCTCCTAGACAAAACACTGTGTGTTCAAGGCGAAGAACTTGATAAATTTGTGACTTCTCTTCCTATTAAGAATGACAACAGTTCTTGTTCATGTAGGATCTTGTAGTGCATGGTATACGTCAGACGCTTGCTCTTACGGTTTCGTGCTTCAACGGTAACTTGCAGACTGAAAAGGATTTGGAGAAACTGATCGAGCTGCAAATTAGAACTTTAAAGCAAGCTTTTCATGTGAGTGTGGAACCAGATGATGATTCTGATACTAAGGTAGCTAGCAAGTTACTCAATTTGTACCGAACTGGTAGGCTTGGTCATTACACTCTTGAAACTCCAGATTGATAAAGAAAACGTATAATTTTGTGAGCTGGAAAAATGAATGCTAAAATCTTTAGAAAGGTATGCAACTGGTGGACAATTTCTCACCCTTTTCCTTCACCTCTACGTTACTAGAGGTGTCCCTATCTTTATAATATATTTTGGTTCATTGCAAGTGAAATAAACTATCACGCTTATATGTATACGGTTGATAGGTGAAATCACAGGCATTTCTTATCTGCTAGCTGTATATTTATCTCTCTTCCACATCAATTAGAAGCGTTTTACATAGTTGGTTATTCAACAGTGATTGATTCATCTTCTTTCGTGTTCTTTATTGAATAAAAAAAGACAGCTTCTTCACCACCCATATCTGAACATAATGAGCTGGAAACAAACTTTTAGCTATTATCAAAGTCCTATACTTGAACCAAAAGGCAGGAATTTCAAATAGAATTCAATAAAATTATAAGATAAAAGAAAGATCTAATACCTTAAAAGAAAAGAGATCGTGAGTCATGTCTTTCAATTTTTTCTTATTTGAAAAACCAAAGAATAATATTTTGAGTCTTGAATGCTCAACTTTATAATTGAAATTGATTTCTAAGGCTAGTGAATGGAATGATTAATTAAAGACTGAGATTTTCATTATAAAAATAATTCTGAAGTATTTAAATAAAATATTATATTTGTATATGGACTAGTGAACCATTCTATTCCATTTAAGATTAAGAATATGTGTAATCGAATCTGTCTTTTGTTATATTTTGTAAAATTATACTAATCTATTGATGAATTTTTCAATTGATTTTATCTTTAGAAAATGAATAAAAAGAATTTTAAATTTGACCAAACTATAGGATGCAACGTCCACTTGATGTAGGGGAGGTCTCTTTTTTAGTAGGTCAAAAATGATAGTAAAACGATGCATGTATGTGATAATTGGCAAACATAGATATAGCGTGACTTAAGTCTAAGGGAGATGAAAAAAAACCATACAATTACCAAATCGACCTCTCTTTTTGCGCAGTTCACAAATACTGAAATCTAAAGCCTATAGCTCCATAAAGCACGGTAAGATGGTGTGTACTGAAATAACACTGAAAGCTAGCGATCTGACAACGTTGATGAAGCAAGCGGGTGACTTCCAACAGCTATGGAAGAACAAAACCACGGTGAGAACTATTTCAAAACAAAATCCAAACGCCCAGGTCACTTAATGGCTTATTTGTTTTCTAGTGAGTTGGAATGAACTAAATAGGAAGTATCCAAAAAGAAAAAAATTATATCATTAGATTATTGTACGGTTCTTAAAGCTCATTTAAAGGATTTCATTGTAGTTTGGATTAAATGAGAACTCCCAACACATTTAAGTTAACATGAAGTGATCTTTACCCGAAGCCCATTTTGATAAAGTATGTTTTCACCCTTGTCACTTGATTCGTAAGTATGGAAGCTGAAACTAAAACAAGTCCTTTTTAATGTGTTATGCGGCCAAAAAAATTTATGAGATGCTTAAAAATTGGTAATCTTAGTTTTGTGTTTTTTTTTTTTTCCTTCCAACTAGTTGGTTATAAGTTGATGTATGACATTAATAATTTATTTAATAGAAGTACTTTTATTTTTACAAAATTTTACCAATTATATTAATAACTGCAAAATTGAAATTATGGTGTGATTGCCATTATGATATTCAAATTGTATTTAAGTATTATTTACAAAATTTTTTGTCATTTTAATTTCATCAAAAAGAGATATTGATGTTTCTTTCGTATGAAAAAAGTAGTTAATCTTATAAACAAAAATATATAAATATTTACATAAATATATGAATGTTTATTAAAGAATAAGTTCACTATACTGCTCGTGAATAAGAATCTTAAACGGAATATTATTTGTGTATGAGAATATCTTCGTTATTATGAGGATTACTATATTTTAATACTATTTATAACCTATTTTATTTATCAATTGATAGTATTTAAGTATAATATAAATTGTATGAAAATAGTTAAGTATGTTAATAAATAATTTATCAACTAAAAGTAATTAGGGAGAATGTTATGTTATTTTTCATTAGTAATGATCTCAAAAAAATTTTATTAGAGCGAATTGAGATTAGAATTTTCGTTTTAAATATCAATTATAAATCAAATTTTAATTCACAAGAATAGACATAGTTGGATTTTAATATAGTATTCACTAATTTCATACTCCATATTTAATTGGATATTAGTTAAATAAAAGAATAAATTATACTTATAACAATTTATGGATAGATTAAATCAAACCAATTTAATATTCGTAAAATTTGGATTGACATAATATATTGTTAGATGCAAATCTTAATAAATAATTATAGAAAAATAAAGATATATTGAAAAGAGCGTTACTTTATTATATTATAATTTTAGAAATTAATTATTTACACATAAGAACAATTAAAGAGAAATTTTTAATTTGAATTAAGTTAGACTTAATTATAAAGTTTAAGAAATTTCATTAACTTTATATAAGATATTTGAGTTTGTTAAGTTGAAATTCTAATTATGTAAATAAAGTTAGGGTTAGTTATAATTTAAAATATAATTTCATCCTAGTCTTTGTTCATAAAAAGTGGAAGATACTATATGAGCTAATAATTTCACTGTAACCCACTCTTTAGATTTATAGTTCTCCACTAAACTAATAGAGGTTCCAATTAATGTTTTAATGATAACAAAACATAATTACTACTAACGTGTTTATTATTTTGATGAAAAGAAATATTAAAACAAAATGAAGTCATAAACTCAAAAAGATAGTGTATGAAGTTGAATAAGAGAAGTTGAAGTTTACAACCGATAAACTGAAGATCAAAATAAGAACAAAAGAAGATCAACGCTCATCAATGTCATTTTGCATTATTTATTATTATTTGTAATCTCACTTTGTTAATTTGAAGATCCAAAAGGTTTGTTATGCATAAACATTTTATTTTACTTCATTACATGAATCTTTTCATTCATGAACATATATTGCAGCTTTTGGTTTTTATATAAAATCATTGTGGTCTTTTAAACAAGCTTTGCGAAATATTTTAGGAAGTTTTAACTCATATTTGCATTAATCAAATTGTGTTTCATTTGAAAGTGTCATAATCATGTTTTTAAGATGGTTGGTCAAGTTATATAAGTTAGTGATCGACCAATATAAGTTAAAGTTATTAAAACTAATGTACTGTGAGTCCGTAGCAATATTGGTTGATGTATTGGTTGACCAATGTGTCATATTGGTTGACTAATATATGTAATGGTCGATCAATGTCCAACAACTAGTGAATTTGGTGCTACAAATGCACATTAGTCACAAATGCATTGTATATAGCCATTGTAATGGCTAGTTCTTGGTTCTTTTGGGTCTCAAAACACTATAAATATGTGTTTTTCTCATTTATTTTCACATTAAGAACGTTTTGGGTATTGTATATACACATTTCAAAGAGTTTTTCAATGACTTGAGCATCATTGTCTCATTTATATAAGTTAGCCAATTGTGTTAATTATAAAGTGACAAAGTGAGACATTTTTTAGTTATAATATTTTACTGGGGTGCTAGAGAATGCACTTAGGAGTGTTCTAAATAGGATTCAGGATCTTTTTCACTTTAGAAGAAGATTGTAAGAAGGGTTGCTCTTTATCGAGAAAAACTATACAAAGGATATTCTTTACCTCGAAAGAAGAATTATAATGGAATCCCAAAAAGAGTCTTAAGAGTGGATATAAGTAAGGGTTATTTGTCGAACCACTATAAATTAGTTTGAATTCTCTCTTTTTATCCTTTTTAAATTATTGTTCAATTGTTTGATTAATGTATATTAAGCAATTTCATCATACTTATTTATATTACTTGTTAATTGAATATATTGGTTAAAAAATTGTTGAATTTTGTAAAAATTTAATTTATGGTCCCCTCTTAGGTACCATTAGGGATTAATAAGTGGTATCATAGTTGGTCTATTAGGCTAGTATTTCTAATGACATCTTATAGCAATGATCATAATGACATATTTAGGAGCATTATATATAACTTTATGATTCTCGTTTTATTGATTTAACCAACATGACATAAAAGGATGGTCTCAGTTGTCCAACTTTTATTCTTGCCATTTATGTTAAGCATAATTCTCCTTTAATCCAACACATACAAACTCTTTGTCTAAAATTGGATCAACTACTTTTACTTAACAATCTATTTCTAACTATGTATTGAACATTACAATAATGTTGAATCTAAATTCAGTATCAAATATTTATTAGCATCAATTAGAAATAACATATGATCTCTATCATATCACATATAGGCAAGAAAAATCATGCAATCATTTTCTTCTAATGACAACTATTATCAACTGTTGCTAAGCCTTTAATTGTAGTCCACAATTATGATTTTAGTTGGCTAAATTAAGTGGAACAATTTCAACAAGGTACTAGACTTTTCAGCTCTCCTTTATACAACCTCTTGCATCTTGTTATCATAGTGTTGACATATGTCTTACATGTTGTCATCAAAGTTTATGAGACATTAGTCAACTCAAAATGTTAAAATATCTTGTCATCTATATGATTTTGATATATCTCTAAAACTTTAACACCAAATCCTTAACAAGGATTATAACAAATTTGCATAATAGGCGTACAATTTTCTTTTCTAACTTTTGACAGCAATTCTCAAACATATCTTATGTCCAAGAACTTGAGTTCACTAACTTAGTATCAACGATATTAAATAAGGAAGATTCCACTAAGAGCAAAATATAAGTATAAAAGAAACAAGTAATCAATTATAAGCCACAACTATCAAATAAGATTAGGACTTTAATCATTCATTTGGTTACTCCCACTATTTTATTCGAAATAATAGCCCTCACTACTATTTGGAAAGATTACTCTAATCTTTTTAATAGGCTAAGATCTCATTCAGATATAGTTAATCTTGAGTTTGCTCAACAAACCAACTAAACTTAAATTAGGTAGATAATAACTTTATCAATCACATCTTATATAACTCCTAGATCCGTTAGGTGACAACTCTTGCCAAAACATATCTTATATGTCATTCCTAACCCTGCCTCTAAATTCATGTGATCATGAGTTTGCTCATCCAAATCACACAAATTTATTTAAGTAAAACTCACTATTATAAGATTAAACATGTTTGGGTTAAAGCGACTTTGAGTTTGCTCAACAAGCCTACAATAAACAGAATTTGGTTTATTCTTATAACAATGGAAGGCAACAATCACATTCTTAACATGTACTTAATATTTTAATGAGAGATTTTAATTTCATTCGTCTCATCAAACACAATTGCAAGTAAAATATAGCATATATAAAACATGCAATTTATCATGCATCCAATAAATATATTAACCATATAAATAAATTATGCAACTTATGAACTCATAATCAAATTATATGCACAAAATATCAAGCTTCATATGATTCTAGTTATTGATCTTCATAATCTAAAATAACATTTCCAACTCCTTGAAAACTTAAATTAGATTAATACCATTGATTCCTAAATAAATTAAATTCCTAGTCCAAATAGAAATTTAATTTGATTTGAAAATAATTTTTAAATCCAATTGAAAACTATTTCCAATTATCTTGACTCCTTTGATA
>JANSVA010000005.1:38223119-38234854 GCA_025504915.1 Erythroxylum reticulatum | reverse complement strand
TTGAAAATGAAATGACAGAATATGTTGGTTGTGATCCAAGTAAGTTGCTTGAGGACAAGCAACAATTCAAGTGTGGGGGTGTTGTTAATGGTCATTTTATATTGATTTTAGATACTTAATTTGCTAAACTCTTGTCCATTTAATGTTTAAATTGCACTAATTAAGAGTTATTTGTTTTAATTTTAAGCACATATTGGATTTGGACATAAAGCAAGAAAAGCTTCTTAAAGGAAGACCTACGCCACCTAAAAACACTAACGTTTTGGCCAAGAAGAAGAGAGGGTTGTGTGTGAATAACAATTGGACCAAAAACCTTAATTATCACATCAATACATAGGAAAGAAAGAAGAGAAGTTGGCGACGGTAGAGACAGAGGAATGAAAATCAACTTTATCCAAACAGCTATACCGTTCGTTGGGTATGAACAGGAGGTGGACCAAAAACTTCTTTGCCACGTTAATGAATAGGAAGAGGAAGGGAGAACTAGCAGCAGAGAGAGGGACGTGAAATTAGCTAAGACGTGATAAAGCGGTGGAACGAAGGAGAGAGCTGCGGCTGGGAAAGAGGGCGTGAACAAGAGAGAAAATGAAGCCGCGTGACAGACGTTTGCGGTAGAGAAAATACAACAACAATAAAAGATGTCGGCATTAGAGAATTAATTAGACAGCAACAATCATCTCTCTCGAAGACTAAATATTGGGTGTTTTTAATTTGTTTTCATTCCTTATTTATTTTAATTTTTGTGGATTTAATCAATGCAAATTTATATTATGACCATGATTTGTGTTTCATTGATGAATATGTATAAGTAAGTTTTTTTGGTTGAGGTTAGGATTGATATTGGATTAGGAAATTTTGTGCGGTATTGTTTTTTGCTTGATTAAATGCATATTTAGTCCTAATTTAGCTTGATTACCTAGATTAAGGCCTTAGATGATTGAATGCTATAACTAATGGGATTTAATTTGTCAGAAAATTAATCAAGCAACATATTTAAGACTAAAGTATATACCAACCTTAGGATCTTGTGTGAGGATACCTAGGATTAGTGAACTTAATTTTAGGCTTCTTGTATTGAATACCTTTTATTCCAAATTATCTAATGAACCAAGTAGGTAACTCGGATTTAGAAGATAAGGGAATTCTTATGAATATTGGGTTCAACTTGCTTAAATAAAGTCAATCCTAAATCAATTTATTGTTACAAGTTTTAGTGTCTAATCCAATTGAAATCTGATACCTTAACCAATTTCTTTTATTTGATTAAGTCTAATCATTTTTCATTCATACTTTGCATCGTGCATATTTTCTTGATTCGCTTATTTTATTTTATTTTCAAATCAATCAATTCTTGATCGTCTAAGTAATTTTGCACCGTCTAATTTAAGTTTCTTGCGTGTTGGAATCCCTTGGGTATGATATTCGGTTATGACCATTTTATATTACTTGTCGACAGGGTATGCTTGTCTTTAGTTGGTCTAGATAGAATTTAATTTATATTGCTTTGTTTAGACAACAAAACTTGTGAAATTCAATTTTTATTTAACAGCTCCTAATAGATTCTTATTATGATGATCCTTGAACAACTCTTGAATCAAAACAATGTTGTCTCTAATATTTTTCACTATATAAAGGTATTATGGCTTAAGTTGATCAAGGTGTTCAATGTTACTTTAACTTTAAAGCTAGCATCTTTACGATGACTTTGTAGATTGTATTACAATATGAAATTATTTTGAAATCAGACAATGGATTGGGGTTATGCATCTTAAGAATCAGGCTTAGAAGGGTTTTGTTTACCTGTCTTAGTATTTCCCTCAAAAGAATTTCAAGATTGCAATTAAACGATATCACCTAGTATGTTCTAAAATTTCTAAAAGAAAAAGAGTATTAAAACCATCTAGATTATGAGCTTTGCATGGGTTTATGCTTAATAGAGCTTCACCAATATCAAATATAGTAAAAGGTTTGATGAGCTATTCTACATTACCTACAAAAACTGAGTAAAGAGTGAAAGCTTTAATGATCTACATAGAAGACAAGCTAATATTATAAGAACTTTGAGTTGGCATTGTGAAAGAACTTTTAAGTTTTTATCTCCATCTTTACACCATCCTATCCTTGATTTTTACTTTATAAGGGAGTTTCAAGCTTTCAAAATTAGATATATTTTTCTAATGCTTACATATTCTGTAAATTTATGGATTCATTACCTAGAAAGAGATGTAACTCCTTTAGAGTGAATTGAGGTCACTCCTCCTAGAATGAATTGAGGTCACTTCTAACTACCTAGAGAGTTGTATATATATTAGGGTAATGTTTCTTATTGTGGGATTTAAACTCTTTTCTAATAGTTTGCAACTTCCTCATGCACATATAGGCTTTAAAACCATATGTGTTGACTAGCATCCCTTTTATTACACCTTCTTTAAATACTTTAGGTTTTAATAACTAATTTCTAAATGTGAAATGGGATTTGATAAGAGAGCTAATAGAAAGCTTAAGGATTTTGATAGATGAATGATAAAAGTTAAGTGAATTTCCAAAGTGAGCTATGATTGAAAGAAAGCAGGTCATCGCCCTATCTAGTTTCTTCAAGCTAGCCAATCTCTATTTTATCTATTACACTAAGTGAAAAAAATGTCTTTCAAACTTCAAATCTATTACACAAGTTTGGCTTAAATAGATAGGTCATCAATAAAGTGCCTAAGAATCAATTTCATTAATGTATATAGTGTTATTAAAATCTCTTTAGGATTAACCAAGGATTAGTTTATCAAAATGGATCTTCTTCTAAGGTCTCCCATGAGGAATGTCTTTGTAAAGCTAAATTGGCTGCATAAATGAAGATGATGTTAATGGAATTTGGAAAGAAAAAGAATTTAATTGATAGGTATATCAGTTAATCATAAGAGAAGAATTAAAGAAATTGAAAATTTTTCATGTCAAAAAAGCTATAATGATTCTACCATTATAATGGTGTAGGTGATTTAGAGTAATGTTCCATCCTTTTCCAAAAACGTAAAGACTATCTTTACTAGGGTTGGCTTTTATTTTAGTCTCTAAAAGACCTAACAATAGAGACTTCTTAGTGATCAACAAATTATGAATTATTTGTTTTTTAGGATAATTAAGGCCCTTAATATCCCATACTAAGATAGACATCAAGATGAATTTTGGACATGTAAACTAGTAGAAAGTTTTTTCTTTGACCTTATGTTTGGTACTTTATTAGAAGAGATGATACCCCCCTCTTTGTTACTCCCATCAAGTTCCACTATTTCCTTTCTAGTATTAGAGTTTCTTTGATTAGACTTTAGTTGGTTTTATTTTGGAGCATTGTTACTCAAGCTTGCTTCCTCTCGAGTCACCATATTATGCTATATTGATTTTTTTAGTCATGTTTTGTTTTTTCGTTGAATGACTTTTAGAGAATCAGTTTCCCTTGATTTATTTGGTACTCTAATTGGTCATCTATTTCACCGGTACTCAACTCTAATTCCTTCTTGTGAGTTGGTTGATCCGTTACAACATGCTCTTAAAAACATGTTGCTGAAATAAACAAAAACACAAAATTTGTACTTTCAAAATTGAGTTTTCACTTAAAAAATTAAAAAACCACAACCACATACGAGTAAGTGTATTTCAGTAACTTGTTTCTATATTTTAAGCAGCCAAAACAGAAAATTAAAAAAATGGAAACAAGCAGTCCTAATTTACCCTCTTAAGTATAGAGCAATAGCTAGTCCACGTGTGAAAAACGGAAATTTTGTCCAAAAATGAAAAGATTACGGTCATAACCATTAGACACATGGAGATTTGAATTAAGTGAAATCTTATCTCTTCATCACCTATGGGATTCGTCACTTGATAATAAGGAAACTTTTGTTCTCAATCCGTGGAAAGGTGAGAAGTATGTGGAAATATTCACATGATCTAATTTCTTTTCCTCAAAATTTCTCCTCCTCATAAGAGAAGATTCAACAAATTACCAATGTTGAAAGTACAACTTCTGCTGCTATTTTAAATTTTCGGTACAAACAGCTGAACGCACATGTTCTGTTAATTCAGTCCTAAAAGTACAAGGCAATTCTGTTCTCTGCCTTCATTAAGAAAAAGCCACATACAGCGCCAGTGAATCGATACGAGGACAGGAACAGACATCTAGCAACCCGTAAACCTACCGTGTAAGTATTGGATCACGAAGCTAAAGAATGGAGAAAATGAGCCTCAACACAACCAATTTTATTGGAATTGACAAACAACTCAGAAGGCGTGCCGCCATATGATATGTACATATATAAAGGTATCAACTAGTACAAGCTAACAACATTCGGTATCTTTCTATATCAACATTAAGTACCCTCCTCAGAACATCATAAGCCTGAGTTAACATGCCTCTAAGGTGAGCTAAAACAAGTTACTAATCCTGTTGGACAGCCATTAGGCAGAATAACTCTGGAGACTTTTTTTTTCATCATTTAGAGACAGATCACATCAGGCGCTAGGATTTTGTTCACCAGGTGCTGCCTCGGGATTTCCATCTAATTTCGACTGCTTTGATTGAAAATCCTTCACAGCTGCCTTGATTGCATCCTCAGCAAGCATGCTGCAGTGAAGCTTAACTGGAGGAAGAGAGAGATGCTTTGCAATTTCCCTGCAGTAAACCAATATTGTAGAGTTTGAACACCACCATTCACAGGTTTTGTGCATGTTCACTAATATTTAAAAGTTGAATACAAAAAACACCAACTCAAAGTTTCCAGAATGCTTGAAAAGATTACTTGGATGCTCGGGTGCACGTTGACAAAAAGGTGCCTTCGGAACAAACAAGCAAAAAAAGGCGAAACCGTGGCTTAATTTTTTCCATTTTAAAATTTTCAGTTTTCTACCTTTTTTTTAATGGGAAATGGTACTTACATAAAAGGAAAATCATGTTCTCTTATATTGAATTTGAAAAGTATTTTATAGAATATACTAAATGAAATTATTATACATTTATCGTTGATAAACCATGCTTATCACTGAAACAGTTTAGAACCAGGAATCAATTATTACATTTCCACAAATAAATGCATGAACTCAGCAAGTAATTATACAAGTAAATCAGAGAGAGTCAATTCCTCAAAATTATCTCTCAAGTCAGTTGTCATCAGGATAGTATGCCAAATTTGGTATAAATATGTCGGCATATACATATTTAATAGTACGATAAAAATACTTGAGGAGTGCTTAATAAAAGTCGGGAGTGTTTGCTAATGTAAAGAATAAAACATGGAATCTAGTGGTCATTCAACGGGGGAAGAAAAAACTAAAAGAATAAAGGGAGCCAACAATCATGTTGAATACTCGATCATGTACAATAGAAGTAGATTTATCCACTCACGTATTTTTGATGGTCATAACTTCCTCCATTTGTTTTCCTTTGACCCATTCAGAAGCTGAAACAAGATAATAACAACCAAATAATCAATTTTAACAAAACAAATAAAAGAAAGACAACAAAAAATCAAAACAGACTTGATCAAAAAACGAACTTTATCAACCGGAGACGAACTCAGTAACAAAATCAGACTTGGCAGAATAATCTTCCTTTACAATAATCAATACGTTTATCTTAGAATCGAGCAATTAATCCACCAACCATTGAAAAAATCCCTGGAATTGAAAATTTTATCTGCACAAAACTCACCAACAGAAGAAGAAGCAATCGCAGAACCACAACCAAAGGTCTTGAAACGAGCATCGACGATCTCACCGGTCTTCTCATCGACCTTGATTTGCAGCTTCATAACGTCGCCACAGGCAGGTGCTCCGACGAGCCCCGTGCCGACGTTAGGGTCATTCTTATTGAAGGAACCGACGTTGCGGGGGTTATTGAAGTGGTCTACAACCTTCTCGTGATACAAACGTGAGCTGAGGGGAAGGAGCGCCGGCGGTGCCAACTCTCTCGCCGCTGGCACCTGTCTTAAGATTCTCTTGGACGCGAATCGGAGCATTGAATCAGCTGCAGAAATTTTATGGGAGAGCTGTTCTATTAAGTACAGTTGAGCAATAACTCCCACGAGTTGGGGTTTGGGGGGTTTATATAGCGACTAAACGGCGATTCCGGAGGGAAACGTGGGCGGTCCAGATGATTTTAGAATAAGATCTCATAATTGTTAATTCTTATTCTTGGTTGCATAAGCAAAGCACTTCGTTGATTTTTCTACACCGGATAGGGATTAGAGATTGAAACTGAACCGACTTAACGTGAAGTACAGTTAAAGTGGCCAATGTCACGCCGTTTTGACGCCCGACATACAGGAAAAGATATTACAAAATCTTAGTACATTTATTATTTATTTATTGTAGAAATATGGGAATTGGGTTTGCGTGTTGGAATTCACAATTAACCGACTTTTTTGGAATAGCCATTACATAGCCCGGCCCATGTCATCGCTATTTCCCTCTCCCCGCTAGCGTGCCTTTTAATCCACCAAACCGCTTTTCCGACGCAGACTTGAAACAGATCGTCGCCGACGTCCTTTGTTGGAGATTCGTAATCGAAGTTGAAATTCTTTCCGTCCACTTAACTTGTTTCTCTTTTATTAACACAGGTATTTCCTGTGTTAGCTTACTTATGATTTCTTTCCCTTATGTCGCTCTGTATATTGGGTTTATTGTTGTTCTTGTCACCAATTAATAAAGGCTTGTTTCTTGTACTTGAGGATAGAGGATAACAATGAGAGGTTTTGGGTTTGGGAGATCGGTGGTGCGCTCTTTATCCCACCAAAATCACAGAGATTTTATCTCCCGCCGCTTTCTACAAATTCCCTTGGCGACGGCGACAACGAATTTGCCATTTTTGGATGAGGGCAACCGTGGGCACCCCTGTAACTTCAAGTTCTTGAGGTCTTCCCCTCTGCCAGTGAACTTCACTTATTTCTCATGTGCGCTCCGCTCTCTTTATTTAATTTTCTTTTCCTTTTCTTTTCTTGGATTGAATGTCGTATATCTTCCCCATTGGCAACGCCGTACTTTCTGAGCTGTGTTTGGTTGCTGATAGAACGAGAGAAAAGCAACAGAAATGAAAAGACTATGTTTTTTTAGTTGAATTAAGTACTTTCGATATTACATGGCTTAACTAAGAACAAGCAGATTCATCTACGATTTTTGTTGGTTGTTGTGAAGTTCAGTAGTTTTCTTTTTTCTTCTATATCAGCAGTGCAGAGGAGGACGATGTTTATACAAACTCAATCCACCCCAAATCCATCATCACTTATGTTCTATCCTGGAAAGCCCGTAATGGAAGTGGGTAGTGCCGATTTTCCCAACGCCCGTTCTGCCTTGAATTCTCATCTGGCCAAAGCCCTCTTTGGAATTGATGGTAAGTTTTACATTTTCTTTTTGTTTTAATTGCTTATTCTGCCATTGTAGTTTGTTTGTGCTTTTCTAGAAAGTGATATCTGAAGCAAGACACAACCCTGATCTTTATTTAGATTTTCCATTGGTGGAATTAATTAAAAGGTTATTCATCTTCTTTTTCTCGTTGAAGCTTGCAAGAGATGCTTTGGCATAGAAGTTGTTAACAACTAAAGTTTTCTAAAGTTGATGTATACTATATAATTGTACTTCTTACTGAATTCTGATGCTTTTGTCATTATGTATCCTACTAAATTTGATTTAATGACATGGGACGGTTTGGGTTATATTTAGACTGAAGAAAGATTTTCAAAAGAAAGTCCTTATATTTCTAGGCGTGCATTTGTTAACATATCCATATCTGTTACTTTGTCTTCAGAAGTAATTCTTGGGAACCAAAAGCATGATTTGCACGTTTCATCTTTTCTACAGGTGTTACCCGTGTGTTCTTTGGATCAGATTTTGTCACAGTAACAAAGTCAGATGATACACCATGGGACTTACTGAAGCCTGAAATATTTGCAGCAATTATGGACTTTTATTCCTCTGGGCAACCATTGTTTCTGGACTCACAAACTGCAGCTGCCAAGGACACAGCAATCTGTGAGGTGTGTCTTTTATTTATTGATCTATTTGATGGCTTAAAAAGCTTAGTTCTATAATTTCAGGTTATTCATTTATTGAATATTTGGAAATTTCATATTAATTGATTATTTACATGTGCTCACCATTAGATTGCCCTTGAGCATTGATTTAAATGAAGTAGGTATGGTTAAATTCGGGATTTAGGTCTTCCCATAAAACAGAAAGTAGAACTAGAAAATTGTTTATTATGTGAAGTGGTCTGGTGTGGAAATGTCATATTTCAGAGGCTATTCAATGAATTTCCTAATCTTGATGTTGGAAGACTGCTTGGGACACATCTCCATGATTTTCTGATGTCCCATAGCTTGAAGATATTTGTTTCAGATTAACATTTCGTGGAACACTAAAAAGTGCTATTATAAAAATATTTCCTTCTTGGAAAGCTTTTTGGGAGGATGTGTGCACAACTTGAGAATACTGCGGTAAACAGAATCACTACACTCTGCACTTGATCCTATTAAGAAGTAGTTGCTTCTTTTAGTTCCCAAATTTGTATTGAAATTTTCAAAATGTTTGGTGTATGAAAGGCCATTTTTGTTTTTGGAAATTTATTCAGATGAATATCAGTTGCATGCATATACTGAATAGAAGAGTAAGATATGAAATTCTATCTTAGGTTGGATTACTTCCAAAAATAGGAGTGTTTATGAATTCCCAAGGAAAGGGAAGAAACAGCTAAAGAAATCCAGAAGCTTGATATGGAGTGGGCAGATTTCGTTGCTTTAATAATATATTTTAGTTATAACTACAATTTAAGTCCTCGAGGTGGTTTGATATGAAAATTAATTTTTCCTTGCAGGACGACTCAGAAACTGTTGCTATGATAAAAGAACTTTTGGAGACCCGTATTAGGCCAGCAGTGCAAGATGATGGTGGAGATATAGAGTATCGGGGCTTTGATCCGTATGTTTGCATTCTTTGCTTAGAAATTAATATTAATCATTTGGTTATTAGCCATTGATTTTAACTTGTTTGTTTTGGTTAGGGAAACTGGACTTGTCAAATTAAGGATGCAAGGAGCATGTAGTGGCTGTCCTAGCTCATCTGTCACTTTGAAATCTGGAATTGAAAATATGCTGATGCACTACGTGCCTGAGGTAACAAGTCAATAATCATAGCTTCTGTATTTCTGAATTCTGTACTGTTCTTCAACTTAACATCTCTGTATAAAATATAAAAATTGTGTGAATGATAAAAATGGTTTCGCCATGCAGGTGAAGGGTGTGGAACAAGAATTAGATGTGGAGGATGAGGATGCAGCGGTAAGTGGACAAATGGAGTGAGACTTCTACTTGCATAGTTAGATTCATGGAGAGGTCAACAGGACTTACGGATTTTGGCCTAAATGAGAGAATAGTGATGTTTCTGCAGTTTTTGTAGTATTTAATGTCTTTTCTGTAATGGTTGCGTAGAGCAGAGAGATGTATATGTTCATGTGAAAACATAGCTGGGATACAGTTGTCCTTTTTTTTGTAGAAATTCTTTATTTTCATCTCCATGGTGCTCTTCCCTTTATTTCGAAACTTTTGATCTAAAGATGGGACGGGGATGGCAGTACCTTGGTATAGTTGTCGAAATGTGTGGTCTTCTATATGAGAGATGCTGTGGCTAATCTTATCGTGTGAGTATTATTATTATTGTTGATGATGTATTAAAAAAAAATATTCAATGTTTTAAAAACTGGATCGTTCGGTCCGATCAGAAATGGTTTCAACCAATCAGTGGTTCGGTTCGGTTTTATTTAATAATTTCTCGAAAAATCGGTCGGTTTAATCCTTTTTCGGTCGGACCTGAAGGTTTGGTTCGGTTTGGTTTGATTTTTGTATTCTTTAATAAATTTATTTTTAAAAAACAAAAACTTACTTTCGTTGTTTCCTCTTGTTTCATCATTTAATCTTAATCTAACCTAAAGACAAGATCACAGTGTCGTATGAAAAGTAATTGAAAGTTAGCTAATTAGTTGTTTACAATGCTATAAACTTTTGGAGTAAGGTGACTCTAGTGACACTGACGCAAAATACAATTATTTTTTAATACTTTTTAGGTTAAATCATAATGGAGCATACGGAACTATCCTCTACTCATGGTAAGTCCGATCTAGTATGGAATTATTTTTTTTGTTCTCAAGTATCTGATGGAAATATCCAATATAACTATATGTTTTATGGTAGAATATTTAAAAGCGAGAGGAATTTTTAGAGTGAAAGAACATTTTGCTAGTATTAAGGGTAATATTGCTTCTTGCAAAAAAGTACCATTTGATGTATGTGATATGATTGGAAAATATTTGCAGCAACAAGTAAAAAAGAAGAGGAAAATAAAAAAGCTCATGATATATCTTTTGGAGATGATAAAACACCACAAGTATTAGATAAAGGAAAAAGAAAAACTACTATTGACATAGATTCTTATTTTTCTCGAAGAACTATCCCTGGTTCTCAACCTAGTCTAAAAAGTTTTATAGTTGATAAGGATGTTGTTTTACGATGTAAAAGAGCATGGGCTAGATGGTTTTATTATTTATATATTCCTTTAAATGCTTTAAATTCACCATATTTTCAAGAAGCAATTGATGTTACAATAGCAATAGGTCCAGGATTTAAGGTACCATCTTATTATGAGTTACGTGTGTCTTTGCTTCAAGATTTAAAAAGGGAATGTTAGTTAATTGTGGATACATATAAATCTAGTTGGGAATCAACAAGATGCACTATTATGGCAGATAGGTGGACTGATCAAAGACAAATAACCTTTATTAATTTCTTGGTATATTGTAATATTGTAACAACTTTTATCAAGTCTGTTGATGCTTCTGACATGGTAAAAAGTGCTAATGCTTTATCTGAATTATTCTCTGAAATTGTCGAGTGGGTTGGACCAAAGAATGTTGTGCATTTTGTTACAGATAATGCAGCTAATTATGTTTTAGTTGGGTACTTATTACAATCAAAATATAGGCATATTTATTGGTCTCCATGCGCTGCTCATTATATAAATCTTATTTTGAAAGATATTGGTGGTATGGGCCATATTTCTAATCTTGCTTCACGCGTATCTAAGATCACAATTTTTGTGTATAATCATGTGACATTTTTTTCTTGGTTAAGAAAACAAGAAGATTGGGTTGAGATCGTTCGTCCCGCTACTACCGGGTTTGTAACTACATTTGTTACTTTAAAAAGTGTTTATGAACATAAACAACTACTTCAAAATTTAGTAACAAGTAAACACTTTTCAAGTTATACATTATCAAAGAGTGAAAAAGGAAAAGAATTTTGTGCTGTTATTCTAGATAATAAATTTTGGGATGCTTGCTTGATCATTGTAAAGATTGTGGCTCCGCTTATCAGGCTGTTGAGGATTGTTGATTCAGATGAGAAGTCATCTCCGGGATATATATATGATGATATGTATAGAGCTCACAAAACAATTATAAATATTTTTAAAGGGAGTGAGAAATTGTACAAGCCTTATATAGATATTATTGATAGACGATGGGATAAGCATCTTACTCAAAGGATCCACTTAGCGGCATATTTTTCTCAATCCTTATATAGTGTAGAAGAACGTACAATTAATATTATGGGCGGTTTTGTAACATCTCATTATCTGTGGGAAGGTTAGAATGGTAAATGTGAGTGATTATGAGAGTTAGAAATGCATCTCCATGTTCATGCATATTATGT
>JANSVA010000005.1:38189611-38203390 GCA_025504915.1 Erythroxylum reticulatum | reverse complement strand
AATAACTCCTTTATTGTATTTTTATTAACAACATAAAGAATATTGATGACACCAAGTTATAAATTAAACTGGTATTTTGGAAAATAAATTTATTAAATTTTTTATTTTGACCTAATAAATTCATTTTAATGTTTTTGGGAGAAAATTATTAAATTATAATTAATTTTGTCTAAGTAAAAGAATGTTAGAACTTTTTTTTATAAGAATTACAATTAATTAGTCCTTATTTTAAAATTTGATTGAAGGATATTATAATGACTTATTTTTAATATTTAATTTCTATACATACGTCTTTGAAACAAGGCAAGCATCTTCTCTGGAAAGAGAAAAAGAAAAAAAAAAACTCCCTATACGATCAAGTTAAAGATGGGTTCATTGTGGAGCAACCAAAAAACAAAATATATCATGTCCATTGACGACCGATTGATTCGCAAAGCTATTACATATGATTTTTTTTTTCAAAATTTTAAATTTCAAATATGTTATGTGTAAAAAAAAAAAAGTTAAAAAATTGCCCAGCAAAAAATATATATAATTGTATTGTTTTAACGGATATGATGCTGGTGCCATGTCAGATTACACCTGGCATCCAAAATATAGATTTGGTTAATAATAAAATATTAAATAGAAATGTATAAAGAAAGATACTAATAATACGAATTACCGCTAAAAAGAGAGTGATAATAATACAAAAGCCTGGGTCTCCAGTTGGACGGACACAGTCATATAGCCACCTCATCGGCACGAGTCCTACGACCTTGTTTGTGTTGTGTGCCACGTCCGGAGCACAAGCCAACACGTGAGCAATCCGTTTGTTTTGTTCTTAGCCGCATGCCTGATTAGCCGTCTCCATGCCAATGCCATAAACAATATTCTTATCAGAAGTTACCTGCCATGCCTGATTAGCAGTCTCCGTGCCAATGCCACAAACAATATTCAATTCACTTCAACAATAGAACACTGTCTTTTCTTTACAAAGTTTGACACTTTCCCTCTGTACTCATCGCTTAATTTTACCTTACAACACTTTCTCTTCTTTCCGTAGCAATTCTGATATCCTAAGCATGTTAGCTATGGAGGGCACGAGTTCTTGTAGTGGGTTCAGGCAGCTGAGGCCTTTAGTTCACTTACTAGTACCACTGAGTTTCTACTGGATTGCTGAAGAGATGACTGTTTCTGTTCTTGTTGATGTTGTTACTTCTGCTTTGTGTCCTGAGCAGTCCACTTGCTCTGAGGCTATCTACATCAATGGTCTTCAACAGACGGTACATCGCAAAATTAAAGCTTTAGTCACTATTTTGTTGCTTTCTCTGTGTTTCTTGGTTGGGTTGATTGAAATGAGAAAACTGGAAGACGGCTTCTAAAACAAACTTGATTATGGAACACAGGGTTTATTGAGTTTGAGTACTCAGTTTCTGTTTTTATAATCATCCATTCGTTATAGGAGTAACTTGTACATATATATATATTAATTGTTCTTCTGCTTGATGTTGTTTTCTCTCTATTATCCCTCCTTTTGGCTTCCTAGCAAAGGGAACGAGAAAGTTAAGAAGTGGGTAGAACATGGGATTGTTGAATTTTGTGTGTCTTGTTCTTTTGCAAATGCAAATTTGATGTCCTTGCCCCATTAACTTACGTTATTTATGTCACCTCAGATTTGAATGAAATATCCAACATCTTTTATTCAAAATTGAGTGAAGGCATTATAACTCACTTCGCTGAACACGTGTTAATGTAGTGATTAAAAGAAATTAAAATTTGTACTAGCATTGTTTACTGAAAAGGTTTATCAACTTTTTGTTTACCTACGGCAGCTATGTCCTAAAAATGTCCAATCGACCTATGAGCTTACTAAGAATCGTAACTGTTGGGTCAAATGCACAAGACCCTTATGCTTGATTTGAAACTTCATTTACCTATACAATAAGGAAAACATTCTGTAACTGTGAATTAAATCTTTCTTTCACTCAACACATAAGCATATCTTACCATCTGTAGGTGGTCGGTATTGTCAAAATGGTAATCCTGCCACTCCTAGGCCAGCTTGCTGATGATTATGGACGCAAATCGTTGCTCCTTCTTACCGTATCCCTTAACATTTTCCCTTTTGGTATGTTCAAAAATCCAAGTACTGTCTGTGGTTTCTTCCCTGGATTGATGATTATGATCACAGAAGTTGCACCTTCTATGCACCCTCAACTCCCCCTCCTTCCTTCATAAGAAACAGAGGAAATAGCTGAAACTGATGTCATTTTATCAAACAGGTGTGACTTTAGGTTTCTTAAATTTGAAACTGTATTAAGATAAGACGCAATACACATAGTTGTCAGATTAAGCATCCGTTTAACTCAAATGAATACTTATATTAAAGAATGCAAGAGATTAACAGTGGCTTAGCTGAAAGTGTTTTTTTTCCCTGCTATTTGAACATTTGATTTTTTATTATTCTTTACCAATGGAACTCCACTAAGAAGCAGGTATACTCTTGCTTTTATATGCCATTTTATACACACAAAGAAATCACTGTAACACAATCATGACAATGTTTACTATTGCTTGCTTCCTTTTGGCTCAGCTTTACTTGCCTGCAATCAGTCAAGAGGATTTGTGTATGCATACTATGTACTTCGAACAATCTCATATATTTTAGGACATGGAAGTATTCAGTGGCTTGCTGTTGCTTTTGCGGTAAGGATTACTGCCTTTGACTGAGTCTCATAGTTGGAAAGTAAAGTGATCATAATTTTGATTCATTTGGTAGGCAGATTTTGTCAAAGAAGAGAAGAGAGCTGCAGCTTTTAGTTGGGTCACGGGTATCTTTTCTGCTTCGCATCTGTTAGGAAATGTTATAGCACGATTTCTACCTGCAAAGTATATTTTTCTGGTTAGTGATATCTATTTTCGTGGGGCTTGTTATCTTGTGTATCTTATGTACTTTTGTTTCTAAACTTTTCCTTACAATTGATACCTTCATAGCTTCACTTTGATGAAGATCCCTTTTCATTTTCCAGGTAGTAGTTGCTCTCTTCAGCTTATGTCCAGTTTATATCCAGTTGTTTTTAGTTGAAACAAATAGGCGGAGTCCAAGGAGAGATAACAATTCAACCTTTTGGAATAACTCTATTAAGATTTTGCAAACACGATATGGTTCAATGAAAGATACTACAATAATAGTCTTAAACAGGTAGATTTGCTTTGAGAACTTAAAAGATATGATCTAATTCTGAAGAATTACCTTTGAATTGGTTTTGTCTCTCCTTCCTATTTAATCAATTTGGCTAATAAGTTCAATCTATCTTTTCAGCCATACACTTAGAGGCATTTCTTTTGTTTCCTTCTTCTATGAGCTGGGAATGTCTGGCATCAGCAATGTCTTATTTGTAAGCTCATTCTGTACTTGTCTGAACTAAATTAAATTATATTTTGACCATTTTCCCTGTCCTTGTGTTTTGATAACAATGCATTATTACTTGTCGTTTAGAATGAGTGTTGGAGACTTTTCAATTGACTTTCCCCTCATTCACCATGCAAACTTTCTACAGGAACATAGTGCATAAACATCAGACATTACTATGGCCAAAGAGTAGAAAAATCAACTATCACCTTGTGTTTTTATCTTTTTTTATCTTCATTTTCTTGGTCTATTGCATATAAATGCCGTAGATGTGGATGGTTTAACTATTAAGGCACATACAAGTCATTATCATAGAGCTGATCAACTCATTAAGAACACTGCTAGTTTAAAACAAGAAGGTCGTATGGTTTGTATCTTTTTTGTTATTTTTATTTTTCTTACATTTAACTTTTTTTGCAGTATTATCTGAAATCGTTATTCGGCTATAGCAAGAATCAATATTCAGAAATTATGATGATGGTCAATGTTGGTCAACTTTTCTCTCAGGTAGGTCATTTCTCAAGAGTTTATCTTGTTTGATGACAAAAAAAAATTGAAAAATAAAGAGGAAGATTTAATTATTTATTTTTATCATTTTTGGTGGTTATTTTTAATCCTGTTATGCAAAATGTTACTTGTATGGAAAAAGGCAATTTCAAATTGTTAATTGGCTCTTTTGTGTGTTCAACATCTTAGTAGAAGGAGACTGCTGATACTGATAGCATACATGTTCATATTTTCTGACCTGGTTTATTGTTCAAGTTCTAAAATTCCTTTTTGCAACTTAGACTTAATTCTGTGCTTACTTATAGATTTTGATGGTCCCTCTTATCAATCCGATATTTGGAGATAAAGCAGTACTCAGTTTGGGTTTACTTGCATCAGTAGCTTTTGTAAGTTTCCTTCTTCTAAATGACATCATCATATCATACGAATTATCAAAGAAAGTGAGAAACAATGTTATACTGCTTCTGTCTGAACAGGGATTGCTCAATGGCTTGGCATGGGCATCTTGGGTATGTACCTCTACTCCATATGCTGGATTTCCTCCATCCTTTCTTGAAATGATTTTAAGTTCTGCATTCTTTTAAAGTTCCAAGTTCCTTTATTCCCTCTCTGATTCTTTTCTGGCTAAAATTAAGAGAATTATGACAGTCATCCGCGAACGTGATGATAAAGTTTCATACTCATTTTTCACGGCTTTATCGTAGGTGCCTTTCTTGGCTTCAGCATTTAAATCCATTTACGTAATAGTCAAACCATCTGTAAGTTACATTTCAAAGACTGTGTATTTGTTTAGTAGTTTGCAGAATATAACTTAATCTTTTGACTTCAGGGCTATGCTATTATATCAAAAGCAACAAGCCTAGAAGACCAGGTTTGTGGTCCTATTTCTTGCACAATGCATCAAATCTTTTTGCTACATTTGAAATCATTGAAAATAGTGATATTAAGGGCAGGTTTCTTAAGTTTCATAATTCCAAGCAGGTTGATGGAATTGGCATGTCAGGTTTTCTGTACTCTCATGAATGGGAGAGTGTTACCAGAGATTAACTTGTAAATAAACTTGAAGTTTCATATATCATTTAACTTAGCTGAGAACCTTTATTAAATCTGTTTTAAGCTAGGGGTCTAACAATGGGTTAGAAGGCCTTCCAAATGGTTAGATACACGTTTTGATCACTAAACGTGTTAAGGTGGTTTATTACAGGGAAAAGCACAAGGTTTTGTGGCTGGAGTGGAAGCAATAGCACAGTTCTTGTCTCCACTTGCACTAAGTCCACTGACTTGTAAATTCTTGCTTACTTTGTATGTTTAGCATTGGGATCAGGATCATCAACTATTTCAATCTTGTTTCTTACAAATTGAATTGTTTCTTTCAGCATTATTCCTATCTGCAAGTGCCCCTTTCCACTTCAAAGGTTTTAGCATTGTACTTGCTTCTGTATGCATGGTAAATGTGTATAAAACTTTACTGATACATCTCTTTATCTTGCCCTACTGTTCAATAATATGGAATTTGCTCCTGTCAGGTTATTGCCTTTTGCAGGGCTTGCATGCTTCCACCAAAAGAACGCTCGAGGCTTGATTCTGAGGACATTGAAGGGCCTCTTTTATCAGAGAATTGACCAGAAAAGCAGATGGCTACTTGTTTAATGTTATATTATCTGAAGCCCCCAGATTGAATATAGTAAATGGTAATGTTATTTATGAAGAAAATGTCTAAGAAGATTTGGAAATTTATACCCCCCTTGGCTTAAACACTATGTAAATATTTTATTCCCACCTTTGTAATTGGATTTCGGCAACACTTTGTCTGGACCTCCTATTTCTGGCCAGAACAATGCAGTTCCATTTTTCTGAGTGGTTTCCTTCCAGTTTAAAAATCGATTAGGAGATGTTTCATAACACAGGGAACTTAAAAAAGAGCGGAAGTTACTCTTGCAATGTTTGGAAAAATGCTATTCTTATAATATATTCTGACATCAAGCACAAGAAATATTATATTTCCTCTCGTCTACATCAGGGATAAAGACCGTGCATTCCATGCGGGGAAGGAAGCGCTGCATTGGATTCGTCTTGCTAGGATGAAAAAATATTGTAGTCGACGAAGATTGGTAGTTGAATTTCCTTCTTGTAACGCTACGAATAATATATTATGCACTTAATTATTTAATCATGTAAACTGCAGACAGACATCTCAAAAGGAAAATCTTTTATTTATTATAAGTTATACTCGACATTGCAAAGGATCGTCACTATGGGAAAGACACGTCATCATGTCTACACACTTCGTTGTAACTTTGACATAGCTCGTAATAATCATATTCAATTATCAACCACTAAATTAAACATTACCTGAGTACATTTTAATGTAACTTCATTGACTATATACATATATAACAAGTTGAGTTGAGCTCTCTAAGGAAGGAATCTAATACCATTTCACCAATGTTTTTGTTTTATGAAAATTTTAATGAGTTATGATAATTTTACGATTGAAACTCCTATTAACAAGCTAATTAGCAATGAAAAATGATTCTTCTGATGTCAGTAATTAAGCGTCAAGACATCTCCTGTTGCTGCTCATATGGTGACTTCTTTTAAAAGAGGCTCAGTATTAGATACCATCAATTATCTTCTCCTAGTCCTAGTGGACTTAACTTATGAAACGTAAGAATGAAAATGAAATATCATGTCTCCACATTCTGAAAACGACTAAATTCTTCTTAGGGAACATTTCCATTTCATAAGAATAATATCAGAGTAGCAGCATGTTGTTCCTGGGGCTTTTATCTCTTTTGTACCGAATATACACCATAATTGAATTATTAAGCAGTGTAGCTCATACCTTGAGCCTATGATCTTTTGAATGCAAACTACATACGAAGATCAAACCTTTACTAACTGAAGCCATCATCCATCTTCTCCAAACTCGTTAGTGAATCTCTCATGAACCTCTAAATCAGTTTTGCTCACAGTTGGCTTCTGTCTTGCTAGCACTTTATCAAAATCTGATCTGGTGATGGGAGGTGGAAGGATCTGTAAGATTAAAAGAGGTCAATGCGTCGGATCACAATTGTAGGAACCGAAAGTTTATGAAACATGACATTTTGATAGAAAACATATGATCACAAGAAAGCATGTTCTATGTTGTACATAGAAGCTTATTTATAGAGAAGTTGGAGACAAGTATTAGACTAGTTTTCACCATTATTAGGTTCATAAGACGTAATTATAATTTGCGCAACAGTGTTTCCACGAATTTTATAAAACAGACTCCTGGGCAATCAGTTGCACAAATTTTCCAACTTAAAATTTGATTAATCCCATACCTTTGAAGCAAGACCTCGCTTATCAAGTTCCTCTAATGTGATCTTAACAGAACCCTTCTGAGTTGGTTCACAAGGAACCCACAGGCCATCATTGGTCTTCACGAAATATTTGGCATCCTGCATTTCACGGACAGGTTGAAAAAGCACGTCTTTCACCTGCCAATTAAGTACAGGGATTCAAATAAAAATAACTTCCAAACAACAGAACCAAAGAGAGAAACCTCTAATATTAGACTTCATTATTTTATGCTACATTGGCACATGTAAGAATGTGGAAAAGAAACTTACACAAACTGAAATATCTGAGCCTGAAAACCCTTCAGTTTTGTAAGCCAATTGCTCAAAATCACTTTCAGTTAGACTATGAGGAGTATCTCCAAGATGTACCTGCTCATGAACGAGAAAAGATCCCATCAAAACACAGACATGGTTGACTAAGATATAGAAACTCAGACCCCAGTTGCTTAGGGAACTCAATACCTTAAACATATATTGCCTCGCCTTTAAATCTGGAAGAGGAATATATATTCTTTTGTCGAAACGCCGTCGAATCGCCTGTGATTTGCTTTGCAGCAGGCAAAATGACAATGACTTTTCTGACGGCCATAAATAATACTGCTAATTACTACTAATTTCTAAAGCACAAGGTTTACTTGATCCAAAGCATATGGAGTATTTGTGGCAGCAAGAATAAGCACTTTCCCATCATCATTTCCCACACCCTGCAATCCATAAAAGAAAATATCTTGCTTAATATTAAAATTAGCCTCTTCCATGCAATGGGGTAGGACTTTTATGATTCCTACACTACTCCTATTATTTTAAACCCTATACTACAGCATTATGAATTCAAAGATATGAGTACTCTTAAATGCAGATTGGGTGAATGCATAGAATTATTTCAACATCTATTTAATAAATAATACCCAAGCGATTAGCTTCCCCAAGGTTGTGTTATTATTGTCCTAAGCTTATGTACAATAGTATCACTTATATGCAACAACAACAACATTTCAACTCCAAAAAAATACCCTTCTGTACTGGATATACATGATCAGCAATCTTCCTTTTAGCTATCAATCATTATCTACTTCAATCATCATATACTTAGCAGATACATAATTTCATAATACAGAACATGCTGCTATCGACTTACCCAGAAAAAAGAAAGCTAATATCATAATTGCATGCCTCGATTTCTCACTAAAACTCGGTTTCCAGGTGAAGAATAGGTTTAATAAGTCATTAACCAACAATTCTCTTCTCAAAGTCAAAGTAATAGGCGATAAGAAATTGTTATTTTTCTATTGTCTTAATGGTATGCCAGAAGATACATCTTCTGCAAGAAAGGTTACGGGAAAGAAGAAAGAAATGCATTTTCAAAAGTTATAGCAGATGTGGGTGGGAGGATTCATTTACATATGAGAACATGCCATAAGTGGAATCAAAACTTTCATCCACAAAATTTAGTGATGTCAGTAAATCTCTGAATAGTTCTTTCCTCCAACATCCTAAAACAAATTACCTGCATCTGCACAAGAAGTTCTGTTTTGATGCGTCTAGATGCTTCACTCTCATTTCCTTCTCCCCGTTGGCCACATAATGCATCTATTTCATCAATGAAAATGATTGAAGGTGCACTATCACGAGCCATTTGGAAAAGGTTTGCCACCAGCTTTTCACTTTCACCCATCCATTTGGAAACCAAGTCTGAGGAAGAAACACTTGGTGTACATTGCATAAACAACCGGTCAAAATTTTGGTCAAATACAAGTAAGACAAAGATATCTGGATGCAATGTATCTGAACTCTCATGAAACCAAGATTGCCAAACTGTTTAGAGGGGGAAAAAAAACAGTCTAAACAAAGATGAGATGAAAATTTCATCTGCCTATGTTACCTGGAAATGTCATTGAGAGAAGGAAAAACGTAAAATCTATTTTGTACAAATACTCATTTGCCATAATATGCCAATTCTTTCATCCCCAGAAAGCATTCAATACTTAAAATAAGGCATATCAAATACCTACAATAAGTTTGACCAATAAAATCACAAGTAGGCTATCAGTATAGTATTCAACATATAAGCAGGGAACAGATGTTTGGATAGAGAGCACAAGACATTGTGTATCTGTGAATACTCAAGTTCTAAGTTCAGACATGCTAAATGTGTTAATAAATATATAAAACCAATTAAGTTGGCCTCACACAACAACTTAAGCTATTGTGGTGAAACGGTCACTTAACATTGTATCAGAACCTTTGTAACCAAGTGGTCGTGAGTTCAAATCCTACCACCCACTTATTATTTAGCAAAAGGTAGAGTAAGCCTGTGCAAGTTTCAAGCCCAAAAGGCTTTCATTTGAGGGGGTGTGTTAGTGAATATATAAAACCAATTAAGTTGGCCTCACACAACAGCTTAAGCTATTGTAGTGAAACGGTTACTTAACAAGATGGAATCGGTGTGTAGAGTTCATCTTGTGCACAAACTATAGCCGCCAGACATACTAGCATTAGGCATATGACATTTTCACCCAACAAAGGCATCAAGGGGACTGTGAAAGAAGCATATCTTTCTTTGAATATCTTAAACAAGATATCATTGACACCTTTAAGAAAGCAAGGAATGCAAAAGAGGCTTCCATGCTAGTGGAAATTAATGTAGAGATGCTTCATGCCAGTAGACCTTAAAAACTGAAATAAACTTCTTAAGTGAAGATCATGCTGGTACTTCAAGCATCTTATGTTACCTTAGAGGTCATCTCGATCTGCACACACAATCTGCCACTTCAAGCACTCATCAACAAGGAACAAGATTTGAATTTATGCATCGGTTAGTCAATTAGCACAACTGTTTGCCATCATCTTTAATCCATAACACAGATCCAAATGTGAGATTTTGTACGGTTGAAATGCAATCCAAGAGCATTCTTTGAATGTGTTAAGTATCTCATCAAATAGCATCTCTTTGTGATGACTCTGGCCAGTTACTTAAGACCATGTGATGTAGTTGTGATGTTTAGTGATGGCAATAGAGTTTGGGCCCGACCCGAGGCCAACAGGTCAAGCCCAAGTTGACCAGACCTTGATCTGGGCCTCAACCCTATTTCTTGAATATTTGAGCCTCGGAACAGGTTCAGGCTGCTTGGGCCAACCAAGCAATAGCAAAACGACGTTGTTTTGACAATTTAATTTTAAAAAATAATAATTTGGGGGTTTGGGCTCGATGTAGCAGGCCCGGGCTTAGTCCGGCCCATTGCCATCCCTAGTGATTATAGCCATGTCCGGAGAAGGACAACGGGGATAGGAGGGGTAGGTTTGGAGCTTTGGCACTATCAGATTAAATCCATATGGGTAAAATGTCCTTGAAGGGGTATATCTTATTGCTAAGACCACTTTTATTATGTGATTAGCTACAATCAAATAAGCTTTTATCATCCATGTTCGAGCCTTGTACAATTTCACATTTTTGCCCTTACTACTACATCCTCTTCCTAGGCATAATCTACTAAAAAGTACATCATTATTCCAATTCATCGATGAAACAATATGACATTAAATTCCCTTTATATCGTAAACTCATATATTGAATGAGTATATCACTTGTCATATCTAACAAAATATCATCATATCTATCTATAGATAATATGCTAATTTGCTAGATATGAACCCAAACAACTGGACTATGGAGAATGTCAATTCTCAGGTGGTCCTGAAACCAAAGCTTTCGTCATGTAAATCATATGGTACAGAATTTCGAAATCTATTATTCATTTTGTTGCAAACTGATCACACACGATGAGCTTAAGGATGATTTACCTAAAGAAAGTCGAGTCTGCTTCTGTTGCAACTGCCTTTGCTAAGTAAGACTTGCCCGTCCCAGGGGGGCCATATAACAGAAAAGCCCTCCATGGTTTTCTCTTCCCTATAAGAGTAACAATTCCATGTAAATGATTGGGTTCAAGCATCCTTAAGTGCAAAAATATGCCATAGTATTTTAGAAGGGAGAATGAGTGATCTATCATTTCTTTAGATTCTATTTCTGAATAATTCAAACAAGCAAAAACCAATACTGAAAAACAGGTCTCTATATGCTAACCAATTTGA
Organism: Erythroxylum reticulatum; assembly: GCA_025504915.1. NCBI lineage: Eukaryota > Viridiplantae > Streptophyta > Magnoliopsida > Malpighiales > Erythroxylaceae > Erythroxylum > Erythroxylum reticulatum. Next base: position 38,192,053 of record JANSVA010000005.1, on the reverse strand, counting down.
CATTTGTTGATTATGAGAGATGACGTTGTTGGCACATAAACTTTCAACCAAGCGGATTGGAAACCTCTTTCTTTTCTTATTTCTTTTCAGCGATTTTCATATTTGAGCCCTTTAAAGCATAAATATGCAGAGTAGTTAGTGTTAAATAAGCCACCAACAGATAGTGGGAAATGGATGTTTTCAAGTCCTGTGGAAAAAGAGCAAGTGGATATTCTTTCTCTGACATATACGGAAGCATTATAATGGAATATTGAATCCAAGTGGAACTCCAATGACACTTACAACAACATACACAAGTTTTCAATGCCAAAAGTTGATAAGTAAGCATGCAAGCATTGACACTTTTCTAAAAAAGTTATCTTTTGCTTCTTGATCCGACTCAACCATTCAGCATTTTGTCCACTCATAATAAAAATCAAAATTTCATGAAAAGAAGACCAAAAGACAGGCCCTCTCCTATGGTATAACAGAGTATTCATGATCATCCATGTCTTGGTTTCACGTCACTTGAAGTTTTCTTTTCCCATCTCACACCAAAAGGGGAATGAATTAAGTCACAGGTTTACTAAAAGAGAACAATCATGGTGTCATAGTCCCAAATCAATTGTACACTAAGTTGTTTGGGTTTATAAGAGTGGTCATCCCAACTTCGCAAGATGCATATTCAAAACACTTCAGCCTGTGGTTGTCCCATATTGGATGTGCATTGAAGTGGATGAACCAACCTTGTGATAACCCTTTTGTAGGGCATATGGCAAAACTGTGTTGTATTAATCCAAAGTGGACAATGCCTATGAATTACATGAAGAACCAAGTACCATGATTTTGCACAAATCCAAAGTAGATAATGTCCATGACTTGCATAAAGACTAAATGCTATGATTATTATGAAACTATTAGGAGAAGTCAGACCTAAACGATTTCCGATTTATTCCTAAGGTCAACTTTCCTTATGTAATTAATTCTTGCAATCATATAAAGGCTACGAGGGTCTTAAGATTGTATCTCAATTGTATTCTAGGATACTGCCTTAACAAAAACAAAAACAAAAACACTGTTCTTTAATGGATTGGAAAACATAAAAGAAAGCACAGGCATTCCACATTAAGCAAGAAAAGAAGGTTGAATAGTTATGTTTTAGATATCAGAAAAAAAAATTGACATGAAAGAGGTGGAAAAATAGTGCTGAATGTGAGAGCTGATAAATGGCGTTGTCAGACTATACATTCAGCTGATCTTTTTCTTTAGGAATGTAAATCAAGAAAACAAAGATAGAAAACAGTTTGCTTCAGTCATCAAAATACCAACCACTAACCAGTAAAAAAATGTGGGAATCTAACAGGCAAAATGACAGCCTCCTTCAATGACTTCTTGGCATTCTCAAGGCCAGCAACATCGCTCCACTTCACATTTGGTTTCTCCCTAACAATTACAGAATCGAGCCCTTCCCTAAGCTTTGCTTTCTCAGGATCCTCCTTCCCGCCCTTTCCTAGATTATTTATCTTTGCCTGCACCTTCGGCTGTGCAGCAACAGCGGCATTGCTAGTTAATGTGGGCCTATTGTCCCCACTATCAAGTATGGCCCTTAGCTCCTCTGCTCTTCTAAGATATCCCATGGCTTTTTCCCTAATCGTTTTCCCAATCTGTGGATTCTTTTCATATTTTAAATGAGTGTGGAAATATTCTAGTGCACTCATATAAAGCTGGAAAGCTTTATTGTAGTTTCCCGAATCATCCTCCTTTACAGCTTGCTTTGCATACTCCTTACCATGTGCCAAAAAGTCACAATACATTCTGAAGTCACCAGAGCTACAACCCACAAGAAAACGAATCTTCAAACTGGCTTCCACATAAAAACAACACTTCCTCAAACTTCTTATAATTAACCTATCTTTGACGAGAAAACAAATAGTTCAGAATCCAGCATTTATATCAAGACTTAATGCTCAAATAAGTAGATCCAAACACATGTACAAGCTTATAATCAGTTTGGATTTAAACAAATGATAAAGGAACCTTTAATTCGGCTGCAGTCTGAATCCCAATGATTAAAACACAAAAAATCCCGTAAAAGTCGCACAAATATTAATCCAATTCATAAAACTCAATACTCGTTATCTATAGATTCAAATCTTTAATTTGTTGTTTAAGATAGTGTCCTCTAATTGCTCTGGATCCTAGAGTATGCAGCTGATTGCATGTAATTAGATTTAATCAGGTAGACGGACAATAGAAATCACTACCAATTTGCAGCTAATAATTGAATCGAGTATTTGAGCAAGGATATCACGATAAAAATTAGCATTTCAATCCAATTATGTTCCTCGCACCTTCTTTCTCCTCTGCAACATGTTTTCTCACACCTTTACCTTTTTCTCTTTCTTATTCTCTCCCAAACTCTCCTGTCCCCTCACCTCTCCTCTGTTGTCTCTCCCTTTTCTT
>JANSVA010000005.1:38171781-38189511 GCA_025504915.1 Erythroxylum reticulatum | reverse complement strand
TGGTGTCATACAAATGAGATCATGACAATCCTTACTGTGAGTTTGCAAATGATGCATAATTTCTCCTCGAACTTGTTTTTTATATTGAGCTACTAAGTTTTTTTGCTTGAAGGATCCATACGTAGAACTATGACAAAGGCTAAGAAGATGGACTATATGACATTAATTGAATGACAGCAACTCGCCTTGTCCTATCCCACTCATCTTCTTAATCATCTTCTTCAGTGAATCTCTGATCTAAATTATTCATTTTCTACTCAATATTTCAACATGTAAAACAATGTCGAAAATATCATTATATGTATATAATGTCTAAACAATATGAAAAAACCCATATAGCAACATGTTAATGGTGTATATAAAATTATTAAATAACTACAAAATCTGATTATCAAATTATTATACAACTACACAATTCATTGCAAATAAAAAAGAGGAAAAAATAATTTAATTGCTTACCAAGAACTAAAAAACCCATATGAGATTGATCCGTTAATTTTTTTTCTTGTTGGGAAGATCAGCGGGGACAAACAAGAAAACGTTATCTTAGAAGCATATTTTTCTATTCTTTGAGTAATATAGGTTACATTCAGAAAAACAGAGCAGATAAGAAAAAAAACAAAAAGCTAAACACAAAAGGAGAATGCTTGACATATCAATCCAATTATGTTCCTCGCACCTTCTTTCTCCTTTGGAACATGTTTTCTCACACCTTTACGTTTTTCTCTTTTTATTCTCTCCCAAACTCCCCTGTCCCCTCACCTCTCCTCTGTTGTCTCTCCCTTTTCTTCTCATCTGTTCTCCTCACTTCTCTGAACTCATTATAAGTCGTTTATTTAGACATGATCAAAGCAACAAAGCCCTCAAGTTTAACCATTTTATGATGTAGAAAATAGAACCCAAGCGGAAAAGTTTTCTTGCTGTGCTAATAGCATCACCAGCCCATCATGTAATAGCATGCTAAAGTTCCGGAAACCAATACAAGGACATCTCAGAAGGCCTGAAAGCATTTACATGTATAATATTGGAAATAGAAAACAGAAAACCCATTAAAGGATCTAAAGCTTGAGACTTGCCCCGTAAAGAGTGTTGGCTCAGACTAAGAGAGGCCTTTTTCTTCTTTCCAACCTCAGTGACAAGCAAGCAAGCGATCAACCAGCCGATACCAAGGGATGAGAATCGATCGAGGAAATGGGTTATTATATTATTTAAGTTTAAATTTGTAATAAGTTAAAATATATCTTGTTTAATCGGTGGTTAGTAATGAAATGGTAAGGAATTTAAGCGCTGCTGACACGACAATCCAATTTAACTATTAATCTATATTAATGAGAATTAATTAAATTTAACTTAAATTAATAATTTAGATTAATTATAATAAAATTTTAATTTAAATTAGATTTAATTAGTTTGAATTGAATTTAAAACTAAATTGGATTATTATGTTACCAACATTTTATTGATTCACGTGTGACGTTTATAATGTGCATGTTTCAATGTTTTTAAACGAAAGCTTAAGAGAGAAATTATTTTAGAAACTTGAAAACTGAAAAAAAGTTATTTCTAACATTTTAAAGATTAGGAGTTTTGTTTAAATTTGCTTAAACTAAATAAGAGTCTGATGTCTTTTACATTTTATAGTTATAAAAAATTTATATAAAATAATCATAAGAATAACAAAAGAGAGTAATGAAAAGAAAGATATAATGGATTAATAATGAGATCATCCAAATAAATTTTGCCCTGGTTACACTCTTCCAAGTATCACTTAGGAATTTATTATCTTCTTCTTTTCATCGGTAGAGAGGAATCTTTCATACTAAAATCTTCTTTGTTATTGGTGAAGAGTTTCATCTTCCTTTGCATATGGGAATATCTTATCAATTCTGATATCGTATTGAGTTTTAATATAGTACTGTATTGATATCGGTTAATATCATATATCATTTCGGATAATTTTTTAAATTTATAAAATAGTTCATAATGTTTTTAAAAAATTGCAAAATAGTCTATTGTTATATTGTACAATTGTACTGTATATTTTATAAGTTTACATCAACCCTGTTTTTAAAAATCATAATAATAAATAATAACTCCAATTAATATAAGATAACAATAGTTTTCAGATAATTCACATATGAATAATAACCACAATAATTTCCATCAAAATATTTCTAAAAATTATAATAATTGAAATTCAAAATAACAATAATTTTTTTTATTTTTATTAATATTATTTTTAACATATTTGTAAGATTATATGTATAATGTAAAAAAAATTAACTTAAATTCATATACATTATAAAGTCAATGTTTTTTTCTTAATTACCATAATTTTTAGTTTTTTTAAATAAATTATATTATTGAAATAAAATTTTGTACATGTTTTTAAAAAAACAAGCAAGCCATACATCCCACTAGAAGACCACAAGCCAAAAATATTTAATGTGTCAATAGGCACTTACATATCTACATCTTGATTTCTCTATAACTTTCAAAAAGCAGAGTCTTGGTTTCTTCAGAGGCTGTTTAACTTTCTCCTCTTATGTCTCTTATTCCTACTATTTTTTTCTTCCTCTTTCTAGTCAAGAGTTTAGCAATTAAAAAACAACCACATTTTGACTGTTGTAGAACAGTCACCACTCACCAACCTACTTCTATTACAGTCTTGTCTCTCACTCTCTCTTTGCCCGTCTCCATTGTGCTAACAGATGGAGAAGAACTCATGGGACCAATGGTTAGAGGAAGAACTTTACGAGACTTGATTCACTTAGAGTTTTTCGTTCTCTTAGACCCATTTATTTCTTTAATGACCCACACCAGTAAGGATCGATTCTCGGTTGAAATCTCTGGGTAATTTTGACTTGTTTCCTTATGCTCTTTTGTGTGTAAGTTTGGCTATGTATTATTGGTGGGTGATGCACTGGTTTCTTATGCCTTGCATAGGAGACTGAAGAGTTGCCGGAGAGAGAGACAAAAGTGGAGGAAGAAACGATGGTAGAGAGTCATCAAAGAGGAGAATCACAAGAGAGAGTGAGAGTAGCATAGTAGCATGGGGATAGGGGGTATTTTAAGAATTTCTTTTTTGCAAAACAATCCTTTAATATTTTAAATTTTATGATACTGGTCAGTATTCGACCTTTTCCAAATATCAGCCGGTACAAGATCATATCAACTAGTACTGACGATTGATACTTATATGCCTAGTTTTGAACTATTTTTTGGCCGATACGGTATAGGCTAGTACGATACAAAACTCATATCCTTGTTGCCATGGGTGAAGAAGAAACCTTTATAACATCAATTTTCACTCAATTTATCTAAAAAAAATGCTTCAATGTAACTCATAAACTATGTTTCTTGTTTATATAAATGAACTAAGATTCAATATTCATTATGCATTGTACAAATGTACTTAGATTTTATCTCTAACCTTTTAAGACTGTTAGCAACTTTATAACATGCCAAAAGTCCTTCTTGCAACTCAATTATGATCTATTTATACGCAAAACTACTTCAAGTGGTTGTTAGACATGTATACTAGTTATTACTACTACTATTTTCTAAGCACAATAGGCTAATTAATGTTTAATCTGAGTTTAGGCAATGTCCCTTTTACTAGGGTATCACTTAGCATATCCCCTGACCAAATGCTTAACTCCCATTCTTCCCAAGATGCATCATTTGTTAAATCCCTTAAGCTAACTAAATAAACAGTGCATTTTGTTAGTAAATAATGTAACCAATGTACAATATTCAATCAATAAACAATTCAACCTATCTATAATGTCGAACAATAACTACTAAGTTCTTTAAAAAATTTAAGACTTAATTTCTTTTAATAATATTAATTTAAAATTATTTAAAATTTCTCAAATATTATTTTAAGATCAAGTTTCTTTAAAGTTTAAAATAAAAATTCTCTTATTTGTGAGAAATATATGTATTATGCTATAAATGTAAATGATTTTGAAATAATTAAGCTCCTAATTTATTGAAGGTGAATAAGATAAGGTTATAAGAAATACACAATGACTTGTGACAGGTGAAATGAATTTACTTTTTTTTTTGTTCTTGGTCCACTTGAATTAAATTACCTTGAAATTTTGTTAAATTGTATTTAAATTTTCATTTTACTCATTTGGCTTGAAATTTTGATATGATTTAACAATTTAACATACATTCACTAAACAAATATGATCACTCTCTAATCCTTCTAGTTAACACTAAATGGGAAATTGAGAAAGTGAGTGTATATCATCTCTCTCCCTCTTTTAAAAATTTATCATATAGGAAAGTTCTCATTAAGGCATTCTTAAAATTAAAGAGAAATTATAATGCTCTTATACCAATTTCAAATATTAATGTATCTTTCTCTCCTAAGTACATATAATAATATTTTATCGCTTAAACATATATGTCAAGTCAACATGCTCAAATAAACATTTACCTTCTTTTTTGGTACCACCAACGGTTACTTTATATATTTCCTCACTTGGTTTAACAATTAGCTTTTTAATACTCATTTCCTTGCTTAGCTCATGTAAGAGCCTTAGCGAATTTTCTTTTGAAATCAATTGTCAAATATATCATGGTTGTTCCTCATTTGATACCAATTGAGGTGATATCAATTATTGCTATTATTTTTATGTTTCTTAATATTAACTGATAAGACAAACTAACCAATATATTCTAGATACATAAACTTGAGTCCTTAGGGGTTGGTTACTAATTCTTTTTTAACTATCTCATTATGATTTTATTTATTAAGTGTTGCTAAAAAATAATTACTATTTATATGTTAATAGTCACCTCAAGAATAACATCTCACATGAAAAGATTTTAATTTATATCAATCATATGAGTAAGAACTATAAGAACATGAAAAAAAAGAATTTTTAGGTCTTATTTGGATGTCTTGGTACTTGAGAACTCTCTTTTGTATATATGAAGGCAAGAAGCGTTTTTTATATGATAGTTAGGCCTAACAAATGAATTAGTACAAAGAATGTTTTTATTGATGAAATTATGTCCTATATTAATTGTAGGCATGTGCCTTTTTCTTGTATAGTGGCTTACGACGATTGTGAACTTGTTTCATACCATGTTAATGATAAAAGGGCTGATATCAATGAGAAATTGCATGCTCTCTTTATGTGGCTTTTCATGAAATTATGCCTATATTATCTTGAACCTTATATCATCTAGGTGTATAATGTGAACAATATATGAATATATGAAATATCTCCTTTTTATGATCTAGAGGATGATGGATAAGCGTGCAATATGCTCATTTAATGATTTAGGTACAGTTCATCATGTAAGAGCTTGCCCCTCACAAAAATTATTTTAGTATTAGGCGATGCTCTTCTATGAGTGTACCCAAGCTCATTAATTGTATTTAATCTCATACCTATCAATTGAACTCTATTGGGCTCCAAACATTCATTCTAGCTTGTTGCTCACTTAGATAATGATGCTTTAAGGACATTAATCTCATTTTCTATCTCATTCTTATATAAAAAATTATGCTTAATGTCAATAGCAACAAATTCACTATTACATTATCGTATCATGTATTTTTCATTTCAATTTATTAGTTTCAATCATTCATTTATCTAAAAGTTTTAAGTCTTTGTACTATTGGAAGATACTTCATTATTTTTAAGCTCATAGCCTCTAAAAGCTCAACAAACTCATCATATGACAAATCTTCATCAATTTCATCTTTATAATGAGAGTTAGAAGGTACCTCATCATGACTAACTATGAAGCACATACTTGCCACTATGTTTTTAGAATCTTCACTCTTTATGTCATTTTATTATCCCATATGGTGTTGAGTGTTTTATTTTTCTTCATCTTTAAAAATTTCTTGAATTTTTTTACAATAAGTTATATATCATACTCATCACTCTCATTTATGAATGTCACATCATCATCATCACTTTTCTCTTTGAAGAGCATAACCCTTCTTATTAGAGTTACTTCCTCTTTATACAATTCATTCATCCATAACTTATATGTTAATAGTGATCCAATGAACACTTCCAATGAAAAATGTTCAAATTTTTTTGTTCTTGAAAAATTGTCACCTTTTCCCCTCATGCCTTTGGTATAGACATAAGTAATTCTTTTTATGAATATATGATCAATATAAGTATTAATATAACTTCCATTAATAATATAACTGAAGCAAACATACATACTAAAAATTAGAATCATTTTTTGTAGATGAAATAAGCCATATTGGTGCACTAACATGCTTAATTTGATCTTTTTTTTTTACTTGAGTAACTCTATCATGTATGATTTAAATTATATGTCATATTTCATGAGTGGTTTCATAAATGGCACCCTATTTAATTCATTCATGTGAAGAGCACAAAATAAAATATAAGCCAACTTGTTGTTTACTATAATGAGTCATTTATCATTGTTGCTCTAATTACTTTTATCCTTTGGTACCTTAGTCTCCACTTTATAATTATAATTTTTATGAGACATAAGGACCATTCTTTATAACTTTTAAAGGATGGGCCAAAAGGAGGTGTTCATTATAGTCTTCTATTATATGTAATTGACCCCATCAAAGAATGGAGGTTGATATGCACTTTGACTTTCTATGCTAAATAATAAATCAAAATATGATATAGTGACCTATACTCAAATTTCACTAAAAATGTACATACAGTAAATAAGACCTAATTTGATATAAATTGATAGTCTCCAGATGGCACATAAGAGTATTAATGAATTATATGTATATGTATATTATGCCCTTTCAAAATCAATAAATGAATTGCCTATAATAATATATGGTTATGATAAATTTTATGTAAGACAATTACAAATAATCATAAAAATAATAAACAAGAGTAAGAGAAAAAAACAAAAAACTAATTTATATTAGTTCACTAAACAAACTTTGATGCATGGCCACTCTCTAAGTTCTACCTAGGAATTCATTATCATCTTTCTTCAATTGGTGAAGTAGAATCCTTATATATATATATATATATTAAAATACACATTTGTACTCAAATGTTCTTTCTTGTATATCAAGGATCTTAACAGATCTTAACAAATGTTTAACATGGCAAATGTCCTTCCCAAGATTTAATTGTGGTCTATTTATACCTAAAACCACTTCAAATAATTGTTAGAAACACAATCTAATTGTTATAATTGTGGTTATTTTTTAAACATAATAAGCTAGTGTATGTTTAACCTTAGACTAGTAGGAGATGTCACCTCGAGTAAGGTATTAGCTAACTTATCTCCTAATTGAACATTTAAACCCTATTATATTGAAATGCATCTTATGTTTATCTAAGCAACCTAAACCTTTGAATAATTGAATAAAGAATGTATTTAATTACTTAATAGTGTAACCAATGTTCAATACTTGGTTGATGAACACTAACTTATGTAAAATGTCAAATAATGCCTATTTTTGTTCTTTCAAAAATTTAAAACAAAATTTTTAGGACAAAAACTTAATTTAAAATAATTTTAAGAGTTTTCAAAAGTTATTTTAACATCAAGATTTAAAATAAAATTTCTCTTTATTGTGATGAAATGTATGCATTATGGTTTAATCAATATTGAAAAGTCAGATCGGATACCAAACCGATCAAATGAAAGGTTTAAGATTAAAAGGTTCAATATGTATTTAATTGCTATAAAAAACAGTATCTAATAAATAAGAAGGAAAAATTGAACGAGTAAGTGAACATAAAATATTTTATTGAAATAAAAATACACTAATTTATATTATTATATAATAAATCAACATTCCAGTATCTGATTTGCAAAGGTCAGAGGAGGGTCATCAATTGTACATAGCCTTCCTTTTGTATTTTACAAAGAGACTGTTTCTATGACTCGAACTTGTGACCTTTTGGTCACAAAGAAGTAACCTTATCAGTTGCTCCAAGGCTAACCCTCTTTTTTATTATATAATGAACTAATAATAAATCCAATCTAATAATTCAAACTAAATTTTAGTCTAATATAAAACTTAAAATAACAATACAAATCAAAATTGTATTTCTAAAAGGAGAAGTGTCTCTTCATTGTCAAAAGTACCAAATTCTCCAACACTATCTAAAGACTTGTGTTAAACCGGACACCAAACTTATCAAAGGAAAGGTTTAAGGTTAAAAGGTTCAATATTTATTTAATTGCTATAAAACTAGTATCTAATAAATAAGAAGGAAAAATTGAACGAGTTAGTGAACATAAAATATTTTATTGAAATAAAAATACACCAATTTATATTATTATATAATAAATGAAGATTCCAGTATCTGATTTGCAAAGGTCAGAGGAGGGTCATCAATTGTACATAGCCTTCCTTTTGTATTTTACAAAGAGACTGTTTCTATGACTCGAACTTGTGACCTTTTAGTCACAAAGAAGTAACGTTATCAGTTACTCTAAGGCAAACCCTCTTTTTTATTATATAATGAACTAATAATAAATCCAATCTAATAATTCAAACTAAATTTTAGTTTAATATAAAACTTAAAATAACAATACAAATCAAAATTGTATTTCTAAAAGAAGTTGTGTCTCTTCATCGTCAAAAGTACCAAATTCTCTAACACTATCTAAAGACTTGTAAACTAAGTTTTTATCTAAAGTATTTTCATCAACTTCTTCAATTGCATTCAAATAAATTACAAATTAGTAATGTATGAAATTATTCTCAATTGTAAATTTGTGATATTATACTTTTAACAAAAATTTGATTAAAATAAGATATGAACTGATCATTAGTAAATATTCTTAATTCATTTGTTGTGACAAATGCTTTTTTTTTTCTTCATAAATTGCCTTTTCAAGTTCATTATAAGTAAGATCAGGTGATTTTTCTTCTTCTTTGATCCAAAAATCAGTATGATCAATGCAATCAATATCAACTAGATCATATGTTCTCTTCTTAGTAAGCACTAAATATATAATAGAGAAATTATAAAGCCAACAATAAAAATAAAATTAATGAAAAATAAAAACAAAACTATAAAATACCTGTTCTTCATTCCCATATTATAAGTAACATGAAAAGGTCATTAAGTCTTTGATGTTCCAAACAATTTCATTTCTTTGTATGAATATGTTTAAAAATGATCCAATTACGTTCGCAACTTGATATAGTAATTGTTTGATTGAGTAATCAGATAATGAGTTTTTTCAATATTGGAACACTTTCACTGAATAATTTCCACCACTCATTTGTATTTTAAATTAATAATTATGAAAAATAAAAATATATAAGTAAAAAATGAATTAAAAATATAAAACTTATCAGGCTACTTTTTTTTCACCATAAGTTCTTTCTTTGTTGATGATCTAGCAAAACTCTCTAAACCTTCACGATAACAATTTAATTTTATTTGTCAGTTGTGATTACTCTTCAATAAAGAAAATACCTTTGCATTCAATCATATCAAACAAACCGCCCATAATATGATTTATACATGCGTCTCCACTATATAAGTAATAAGGATTAACAAAATAAGCTACTAAGTGGATCCTTTGAGTAAGATGCCTATCCTATCATTGGTCAAGAATATTTACATAAGACTTGTACAATTTCTCCTTCCCTTTGAAAAGTTGTTTTCTGAGCTCTATATATACCATCATATATATGCCCCAAAATGGCTTTTCATCTGAGTCAACAATCCTCAATAACCTTATAAACGGAGCCACAATCTTTACAATGATCAAGCAAGCATCCCAAAATTGATTATATAAAATAATAGCACAAACTTCTTTTCGTTTTGCACTCTTTGATAACTTATAACTTGAAAGGTGTTTAATTGTCAGTAAATTGTGAAGTAGTTGTTTATGTTTATAAACACTTTTCAAAGTAATAAATATAGTTTCAAACCTGGTAGTAACAGGACGAATGATCTCAACCTAATCTTCTTGTTTTATTAATTGAGACAAAAAATGATATGATTATACACAAAAATTATGATCATAGATGCGCATGAAACAAGACTAAAAATATGGTCCATACTATTAATATCTTTTAAAATAATATTTATACAAAGAGTGGTCCATGGAGACCATTAAATATGCCCATAATATGATTGTGATAAGTACCCAGCTAATATATAATTAGTTATATGATCTGTAACAAAATACACAACATTCTTTGGTCCAACCCATTCCATAATTTCAGAAAATAGTTTAGATAAAATATTGGCACTTTTTACCATATCCGAAGCATTAATAGACTTGATAAAGTTGTTCCAATATTATAATAAACCAATAAATTAATCAAAGTTCTTTGTCTTTGATCAATCCACTCATCTGCTATAATAATGCATCTTATTGATTCTTAATTAGACTTATATGTATCTATAATTAACTGACATTCTATTTTTAACTCTTGAAACAAAGGCACATGAATCTCATAATAAGAAGGTACCTTAAATCTTGGATCTATCATTGTTTTAGCATCTGTTTCTTCTTAAAAATATGGTGAATTTAAAGAATTTAAAGGAATATATAAATAATAAAACCATCTAGCCCATGCTCTTTTACATCGCAAAACAATATCCTTATCAACCAAAACACTTTTTAGACTAGGTTGAGAACCAGGAGTAGTTGGAGGAAAATAAGAATCTATGTCAATAGTAGCTTTCCTCTTTCCTTTATTTAATACTTATGGTTCTTTATCATCTCCGAAAAATATATCATGTGTCTTTCTAATTTCCTTTTTTTTACTTGTTACTAAAAATTATTTCCAATCCTCTCATAAACATCAAATGGTACTTTTGTGCAAGAAGCAATATTACCCTTAATACCAGCAAGATGTTCTTTCATTTAAAAAATTCCTCCCTTTTAAATATTCTATCGCAAAAAGATACAATTATATTAGATATTCTCATCAGATACTTGAGAAGAAGAAAAATAATTCTATGCTGGATTAGACTTACTATGAGTAGAGGACGTTAGGTTCATTGAATCTTTTTTTTGATGATTCCATATTTTTCACTATAATTTTAACCTGAAAATATGATAAAAATAATTTTGTTAGTTGTGTACAAACATAGGTCACAACAATAATTAAAACAAAAATAAGTGAAAAAATTACAAACCAAAGAAGAAAGATGAAATAAAAAGATAAAAGATAAAAGTCTAAAAATGAAAATACCCCTAACTTTGTCTTCTTAATTCTTGTGTCTTTTATATATAATATGCTATTTGACTTCAATCACTAGAAAGAAAAAAAAAGGAGAATTAACTTGTGATCCTGACACAAGGAATTGAAGTATATATAGAAGAAATGGAAAAGAGGTGGAAAAGAATTGAAAACATTGAAAGAAAATCAATTCAAATAGGAAACTAAAATTAAAATCTTTTCAAAAAGTGAATAAATCTAAAAGGTTACTCAAAAAGATGAACTATGTTTAAATTTCAGTGTCCATCTCTCAACATACTTTTTTTAAACTTAAAACTTTACTTCTTAACACATTATTAAATTATCATAAATAAAAATACTTATCTATACTAAATTACTAATTAATAACTTTTTTTAGTGTTCTTTTTTAAATATACTTCTTTAAATTTTAAATATAACTCTTTAACACATTTTTGAATTATTGTAAACAAAATTACTTATCTATATTAAATTACTAATTAATAACTTTGTTAGTGTTCTCTTTTAAATATACTTCTTTAAAATTTAAATATAACTCTTTCTTACATTCTTAAATTATGCTAAAAAATTACTTATCTATATTAAATTACTAATTAATGACTTTTTTAGTATCTTTCTTTAAACATACTTCTTTAAAATTTAAAAATCACAAAATTACTTATTTATACTGAATGACTAATTAATAACTTTTTTAATGTTTTTCTTTAAATATACTTCTTTATATTTTAAAAATCACTCCTTAATACATTCTTAAATTATCCTAAACAAAATTACTTATCTATACTAAATTACTAATTAATTACTTTTTTAGTGTCTTTCTTTAAACATCTTTAAATTTTAAAAATCACTCCTTAACACATTCTTAAATTATCCTAAACAAAATTACTTATCTATACTAAATTACTAATTAATTACTTTTTTAGTATCTTTCTTTAAATTTAAAAAATCACTCCTTATCACATTCTTAAATTATCCTAAACAAAATTACTTATCTATACTAAATTACCCTAAACAACATTACTAATCTATACTAAATTACTAATTAATAACTTTTTTAGTGTCCTTCTTTAAATATATTTCTTTAAAATTTAAACTCCTTAAGACATTCTTAAATTATCCTAAACAAAATTACTTCTCTAACTCAATTACTAACTAATTTTTTTGTGTTATTCTTTAAATAAACTTTTTTAAAATTTAAATATCACTCCTTAACACACTCTTAAATTATCTTAAACAATATTGATTATCTATACTAAATTACTAATAAATAATTTTTAATGTGCTTTTTAAAATATGCTTATTTAAAGTTTAAATAAATTTATGTTTTGTTTTGAATTTTGATAAAAAATACTAATATTCTTAATATCATAAAATTAGGTTTGAAGTATAATCAAGTTTTCCATGTAAAGCTACTGCCTTTTGTCTGCATTTGAAACGGTTCCAATGATATAAAAACAATTTCTAACATAAAAAAGATGGATAGATTTGGCAGTTGCTGATGGTGACAAGGTAGAATCCATATGGCTGATGCAACATATCCAAATTTCTCAAAGACGCTTATGCAGTATGCAGCTAGTGAGCGAAACAGCTAACAATACTGTCAATACTAAGATTGAAAGAGCTTTGCTTGCATTTTCTATGACATGCCCTTTAGTACAAGCACTGCCTCCCAAATTAAACGACACTTTGAAGCACCTGTGATCTGGTTTTCAATGGAAAGAAGTTAATTTGCTACTGCTTTGTGTTACGTTCTGTTTTTTCCTGAAGAATGATTCTCTTGAGTGATTCAAATCGCTAGTTTTTGTACTTTTTTTTTTTTCCTGTTATTTCCAGTCAGTACAGGTTCTTTCATGGAATCTACTTGACGCAGTAAGTAATCGTATGAAAGGGGCAAGAGGTCAGGACACACGTCTAAATCTTTTTTGTTTCAGGGACATTACGCTGATATGGGAAACGAGGCTCCTGGCCCAGTTAGTTTTCTTTCCCTTTTCTTGTTCAGTTGAACACAGCCTGTCAACCTGACTTGTTGGAAATTGGAAATATGATTCAATTCTTTTACCCTGCTGAATGACACAATGGGCTGTTAGGATTATGAGCAAGTTTTTTTATTCTCTGTTGTACATCAGATTGTAGCTCTCCTTACAAGTTTGGTTTTTATCCGACATTCAGCAGCACAATACAAGCACAATAGCTCCTTTTTTGTAACTAGCACAATATATCCCTTTCTATTTTGTCCTTCTCATCTCTGTACCATTAGAACGTAATTGGACGTTGTTATCCTTCTCAGTTTTGTATATATATATATATTCTTGTGGGACTTGTTTGGGGTGCGCGTGAAATTTTTCTCAGCCTTCACTAGTCAATAGAGGAACCTCTGTGAAAGTTTCTAAATACCTAGTACCCCTTTTTGAATGAAATTGTTTCGTGAGCTTTCCCTGACTCGGGTTTTCCCCGTAATTTTTGTGTTTTCATAAATTCTCGATTTCTTGTCCGTGGCTCTCTTTGATTGTGTTTTACGTTTATTCTCTGAAACTTGGTTCAACGGTATTCTCAAATGTTTACAGCACCTCTCAACAACTATCACCACCTGGTGGAGCTGGTATAAGTTGCTCAACAGTCCGTACAGAAAAATCAATATTTGGAAGGCTGAGAGCCGTGTAGTACTCATCTTCATCAAATTCTGACACATACATCGTGCTTTTGTAACTTTCGACAGCTAACTTTGGGTGGACCCTTGCAAGTGACACCTAGAACGAAAACAGGTCCAGGGAAGGATTTAGAAGTCATGGTAGACTGACTGAAATTTAAGAGCCTGATAAGACAAAATATAGAAAGTGCGAGTTCTCATTCCCCATTCTCATTCTAATGCATATCCTAAGCAAGAGTTAGGGAAAAAAAATTACTATGCCATCTTAAACCAAAAATACTATGCCGTCTTAAAAACTAAGGATAAAGAAGATTCACATTTTCACTCTATGGACCAAAGTTGGCTTATCAAGAACTTGGCATGCAATTACCGTTTTATACAACTGAAATGATGATTAACATGGGACCCTTTCCTATCAACCTCTATCACTTTAGCTTAATGCTACCTTTTCGAAAAAGGTTTTAAGACAAGGGTATATTATTATCCTCACCATGCAACGTCAACAAAGAAAACAATCTCTTCGCGATTTCTATATCCAAACTTCAGAGGAAGAATAGTGATAAGAAAAATCAAAAACATAACTTACATAATGTTTCTTTGGAAGCTCAAATAGCCAAAACTTACAATCTGGCATAGGCTTCCCATTGACTTTAGCCCATATGTTTGTCCAGTTGGTATGATGAAACTCAACTCTGTCCAAACCATATGTCACTCCACACCCTATGGCTTTCACATACGCTTCTTTCAGACACCAGTATCTGCAGTGAGATGACCAAAATGACAAACAAGCATATAATTTAAATTGACTAACCAACTTCAGAATATAGTGCATATACAAATCCAGCAAGTTCCACTAGAATAATTTTAGAAACTTAGGTTCACAAGTTAATTTATAATGAGTTCATATCATGCAATGAAATGGAAAGTCTGTTGTACGATTGACAAGAGCATCCAGAAATTGTCGCTTTTAGAAGCTTCAACTAAAAAGTTATGGAATGGAAAGAGAAGACTGCATACATATCACAAACTTAACTCCTATAATAAGCCAATTTTCAGTTATTGCATATAGCCTATAACAAATGATGATGCTTAAAGTTGTGGATACTCTAGATTATGTGGCCAACTAGAATTTGGTGATCGAAAACAGTAGACACAAATTGATGTATATGTCTAAGATAATCAATTGATCATATGTATGTACTGATGTGGGACAGCATACCTGTAAAACGCATCTAAAATTTCATCATTTGCGCCAGCACTAAGTATGGTATGCCATTCCAAAGAAGAAAAGCACGAAATGAAATTCTGAATGAATTCTGTAACTGTCTGAATTTTTGGTTTGATACAACAAACAGTGTCCACCCCCACAAGGCATAGAGGTTCAGATGCTATTGCCACATAGTCACCATGATGCGATACATTGAAATTAAAATTAGGAAAATCCATGCTGACTTGACCACATTCCTGAAATTCATCGATTTAGCATTCGAGGAGTCATCCTAAAAAATTACGAGAGTTAAAAATATGAAAAGAAATGTTCCTAGAAAAAAATGGCAAGATGCCACTAAGAACAAACAGCAACCAAAAAAAAAAAAAAGAGAGACAGAACGTACATAATGCATGTTATAACCAAGTAATTTTAGTCACCCATAATGGAAAGTTTTCCATTTAACTAGTTGTCTAATATTATCACTAAAAGGTCACTCCATCTTCCTACATGTTGAAACAGCATTCTTAATTCACAAAACAGGAATGATTCAAGGAAGCATGTGCAGAAAAGAAAAGAAAAAGAACAAAGAATACAAAATCCCGAATTGGAACTTAAAACAGAAAGAAATCTATGTACTTTATTCATACCAAATAGGGCTTCCCCTCCATCGTACGTTTTATGATAATTTCGTTGTGTGGAGTTCCCAACACTTTACATACAAGAGCATATTGAAGCAACCGGCTCACAAGCGCCCGTTTCCTATCTTCCAGCTTCACGAATCTGCCAATCGAATGAAACATCATGCAATTTGATCCAATTCACTAAAACTTGTGATTCTGACTTTTACTTACACTGAGAAAAGAAGAAGAAGAAGAAGAACGTCATCTGATAATTGATGGTTCGACTAAACTACGATCAGACCACATACGTGAAATAATTGAACTAGAAATTAGAACCAACTAAATACTAAGATGATGTTATTTCTTCCATTACCAGAGTCACTCCTTCTGAAATCTTATGCGATGAAACAATAATTTAATTTAAAATTCTACAGAATGAAACTACAGATAATGATCTTGTTACGATCAATGTCAACTATGGCATCAGACACAGTCAAGAAATATCAAAAGAATACTCATTGAATATATTGTAATCTTAAATATAAGTCTCAGGATAAGTGGGAAGATTGCAATTCCCAAGAAGTAGTAAGAATAAATCAATATTATGGAAATGAAAACCAAAAACTATGCATAAGCAAAAGACCTAGTGATGGAAGAGTGCTCATGTTGGGGAAGAACAGAGAGGGCTAAAGAAAAGTCCAAGGAAGATGGGTCCCACTTTGATATGTCTACAATCCATCTTTGTAATCCTCTCTCCATCATCAAACTGGTATCTTACAACCACCGTGGGTTCACTAAACTTTGAACAGAGAAACACAACAAATGCCGGCCGGCTAGTTCTTGGGGCCTCGATCCTAGTTGTTCTTTTTAGCTTCTGCAGCAGACCCACCCAGAAACCGAATTTTTGTAATCTCCCAAAACATACAAACAATCAAATAACGTAAAGAACGTTGTTTTGGAAAATTTTGATTCTCGAAAGACGATGTACCTGTAGTGTAGAATACTAGAACTCCGTGAAGCACTCCTTAGATAGTCGAGAAGATTGCTTGTGGAAGATGGTTATGACTGTGGAGAAGGGCTACACATGGAGAAGTGGCAGAACTTTTATTGCCGCCATGCCACGATGACCGAACTTGTGACTAAGGCTCTTCAATGGGACGGCTGCTTACAAGAGTAAAGAGACAAAAACCTTGGCTCGATCGAACGGGTTCCTTTAAACCAACGATTGAATTCTAAACAGCAAACGCCTTATTTGAACGGTTATTCCGGATGATTATACAAAGGGATAAAGAAGCGCACCTTGATACATTTTTAAAAAATTACCGACAGTTCAACATTTTAAAATATATTATATAAACACTTCCTTAATTTATTTAAAAACTTTTTCTATAAATTTTTTTCTGAAAATTATTTTATATAAAACTTAATAACGAATAATTTAAAAATTATATATTATTTAAGAAGAAAGGAATAATTTTAGCTTTGAATGAAAGGTATATAGTCATACATCTATCAAGAGTAACCTTATCAAGATAATAAAGAAAAGTTAGAATAACATTCATTAAGTAAAGAATAAAACCGGAACTTAAGGCAAAACGAAGTAATGATCATTGTATCTTTTCATTTGGCAGCTTTAATACTTTAAATGTTTGTTATGTATAAGCATATTATCATTTTAATCTATTGCATGAAAATTTTTAATTGCCAATAGGAATTGAAGTGATTTAAGATAAAATCCTCTTCATCTTTAAATCATTCTTTAAGATACATTTTGAGAAGCATATGAATCAAATTTTCATTAATAAAGATCAGGATAATAATTTAAAAATGTTGAAATCATGAATTTAGATACATTGGTCGATCAATATAATTAGTGATCGACTACTGCATGTTAAAGTTGTTAAAAATATGTACCAAAACTTTCTTCAGAGGAGCAAAAATAATAGTAGAACTGCTTTCTTATAAAAGTCTTAGACGGCCCAAACTCAAAGAAAAATGAGACAATCAAGATAAGAGAATCATTTCTTTGAATAATAAAGTTATATACATACATACATACATACATACATACATA
>JANSVA010000005.1:38128412-38151228 GCA_025504915.1 Erythroxylum reticulatum | reverse complement strand
AGATGTAATCAAGAGTTCCTTTAGTATTGTGTTTTTTTGGAGTAACAAAAGAAATTTTCTTTTATTTACCAAATAAGTAATGTTTGCAAAAATCTAGTTTACTAACCTTTCGGTCTCTAAGTAGTCCTTGCTTGCTCGATTCAGAAAGGCCTCTCTCGTTTATATGGCCTAACTGTATGTGCCATAATTTTGTTACATCTTTATCAGACATAGATTATTCAGCAACTGCAGACTGGCCTTCAATAGTATTGCCTTTCAAAATGTAGAGTTTCCCTTTCTGATAGCCCTTCATGACTACTAGTGATCCTCTGATGATCTTCAGCGAACCATTCCTTCCGACGAACTCACAACCATTGTCTTTTAAGGTTGTTAAACAGATCATTATGCATCTAAACTTTTATACTTCCTATGCCTGGAATCCTACAATTGTTGTTATTCCCTATCATTACTACCCCTTGATCAAGTGGTTCATATGTGTGAAACCAATCCTTGTGAGGAGTCAAATAAAATGAGCAAGCTGAATCCATGATCCATTGATGAATTTTGGTCATTATCAACATATGCTATCATATGAACTTTTGCACTCTTCTTTGTGGCATCAAACACTAGAGCAAAGAAATATTCATAGGTGGCAACATTAGTCTCATCTTACGATTTGTACTTGTTTTTGCCTCCGTTGCCTCCTTTTTGATTCTTTTTCTTCAATTTGAGACAATTATCCTTAAGATGACCTTGCTTCTTACAATAGTTGTAGCATAGATTCCAATGCTTTGACTTGGACCTCGCTTGCAAACTTCTTTCATTATTCCTTTCAATCAATCTGCCTCTTGTATATAAACCTTCTCCATGTTCCTCATACTTTGAAGTGTCCATTCTTTCTCTAGCCAACAAACGAGAACAAACTTCATCCAAGGTAATAGTATCCTTTCCATAAAGCATGGTGTCACATAAACTATTATATGATGGTGGCAGATGATATAACAAAAGCATAGCCAATTCTTCATCATCGGTCTTAACATCAAGATTTTCTAAATCATTGATAATCTCTATAAATTATTCAAGATGTAGTTTAATAAACTTATCTTAATTTATGCGAGTACAACCTGGACTTAGTGTATAAGTGATTTGCTGAACTCTTTGTCATGAGAAGTGATTCAAGCTTAAACCATAAACTAGCAGTGGTTGTCTCCTTAATTACTTCTTGAAGAATATTTGTTGACAAGTGCAGTTGAATTTGAGCGAGTGCCTTCAGATTCTTCTTTTCCTTCTTTAGGTCTAAACTAAACATCTCTTCTATCCCAAGTAGTGACTCATCCAAATCAAGATTAATAAGAATTGCTTTCATCTTGATTTGCCACATAGAAAACTTTGTGCTACACGTGAGTGATGGAATATCGAACTTTGTCAATGTTGAAGCCATCACTGCTCTGATACCTATTTGTTATGATGGCTACAACCTAAAGGAATTATATCGACAAAGAAAGCAGATAGAAAACAATAGCAAAATAATACCCAATGGAAGAGAGAATATAAATGTAAGCACAAGGAAAACCCCAACACGGAGAAAATCTTAGGTAGTAAGCTAGAAAAAATCTACACTATGAAAGAGGAGTAAAAAAGCTCTTTTACAAATAAGATGGTTAAACACTTGTATTACTAGCCTCTACCAAGTAGTAACTTATATCTAAAAGCCACCACTAGACTTCTTATATAAGAGTTAAAGACAAAAGACTTATGTTATATATCCAACATGATATAAGGACCAAATAAATAAGAGACCAAAGACTTAAGGCCGATTTCGAAAAACGATGTGGGATGAAGGCTAACTTACAAAATTGAGGTGAACATAACACTTTTAATAATCTTAATGATCACTAATCAGTAGTTAATATAAAGAAATTCTAAATAATATAAGAACCCCTCTAAAAATAATCTAGTCTCTATCTACATTGTTTTTAGAGCTTCTTTTTAACTCATTTTCACCGTGACTAGGCATATAGTTCTTGTTTTTCACTTTCTTCCTAAGTGATTTCTGAAGGCTTATTGCATGTTTTTTTGTATACTAATTATACTTCAGCATATATTTTCGCTTATACCAAATCTATGATGTAAAGGGAGGCATATTAATCTTTGTTTTGTTCAAATTTATTTCATCTAAATTTTTAGCTGGGCTTTGTTCAAATTGAAATATTTTAAACAATACCAAGCCATTTGATGAGTTTAAATTTTGTAACTCAATCTTAGTTAAAAAGGAAGTTTTATTATTTTATGTAGTATTTCTTGGGCACAGTGGGTGTATTTTTTTGAAAACGAAAAATAAAATGAGCAGAATGCACACAAAATATTTAACGTAGTTCACCCTTAATTTTGGGCTATATCCACAGATAAAACTCAGAATAATTCTTCCACTATTACATATAGTAGATATATAGAGATAAAACCAAAATAGTGGCTTACAAGGTGTTTCTCGACCTAAAAATACTAACCTCACTATTTTATCACTCACCAACCCTTTAAGAAAATATTTCCTAACTTTAGAGCATTGTTTTGCTTTGGTTTTCTTTTATATTTTTCGTTATATTTTGTATGAAGCAGGGAGTGCCTTATATAGGCACTCTGCTATATAAGACAGTTGCAAAGGTAGTTGTCTTCTTTCCTTTTTCTTCGGTGCTGCATTTGTTGAAAGAATTTTATCCCTTTATGTGAGGGACCCATATCTAACAAATCTCTCCCTCCTGCTTATATGGAGGGCTCTAACATGCCTTCCACTGATCGACAATACTCGAACTTGCCTTTTGGTAGAATCTTGGTTAACATATCTGATCCATTTTCACCAGTGTGGATCTTTTCTACCTGTAATTGTTTCGTCTCCATCACATCTCTGATCCAGTGATATCTCACATCAATGTGTTTTGATCGCGAGTAAAAAGAGGCATTTTTACTAAGGTTAATAGCGCTCTGATTGTCACGAAACAACTGATACTATTTTTTCTTGATACCAAGTTCATTAAAGAACTTCTTCATCTATAGTAACTCCTTATAGGCTTCCGTTGCTGGAATAAACTCTGCTTTAATTGTAGAAAGTGTAAAGCACTTATGTAACTTTGACTGCCATGCCACAGCTCCCCCTGTAAAAGTAATCAAGTAACCTGATGTAGACTTTCTCGAGGTCAACATCTCCAACCATATCTGCATCTGTGTAACTAGCTAATATAGGTTTTGCTCTTCCAAAACATAAGCATATTTTGGATGACCCTCGAAGATACCTAAGAATCCATTTGACTATAGCCCAATGTTCCTTTCTAGGATTTGAAAGGAAACGACTCACAACTACATTTGAGCAATATCTAGCCGTGTACAAACCATAACATACATCAAAATTCCAATTACTGAAGCATATGAAATTATGTACATTTCTTCCTTCTCTTTATCTGTAGAAGGGCACTCTTTAGAACTAAATTTAAAGTGATTAGTAAGAGGACAATTAATTACTTTAGTTTTGTCCAGTTTGAATCTCTGAAGTACTTTATCAATGTACTTCTCTTACGACAACCATAGTTTCTTGGCACTTTTGTCTATGATAATTTGCATGTCAAGAATCTGCTTTGCTGATCCCAAGTCTTTCATGGAAAAAGACTTATCCAGTTATTTATTCAGATTGTTGATTCTATAAACATTCTTACCAACAATCATAATGTCATCCACATAGAGCAATAAAATAATGAAATCATCATCAGAGAATTTCTTCACAAATACACAATGATTTGAAGTAGTCTTCTTGTAGCCTTGCTCCCTCATAATATAGTCGAACTTCTTATACCACTATTTTGGTGCTTGTTTTAGACCATATAGACTCTTCTTTAGTCTATAAACATAGTCTTCTTTCCCCTTTTTTTACGAAACCCTCTGGCTACTCCATGTATATCTCTTCTTCCAAATTTCCAAGTAGGAAGGCAGTTTTGACATCCTTTTGTTCAACTTCCATATTAAAACTTGTAGCTAGCCCTAACACTATACGTATGGATGCCATTTTCATCACTGGTGAAAATATCTCGGTATGGTCCATACCCTTCTTTTGGCTGAATCCTTTAACTACTAATATTGTTTTGAATCAAGGATGGTTGTTGTTTTCTTCATGCTTGATTCTGAACACCCATTTATTCTTCAATGCTTTTTTGCCTTCTGGCAACTTCACTAACTTGAATGTTTTATTCTCATGCAAGTATTTCATCTTATCTTGCATGGCTTCTTTCCATTTCTTCTTGTGTTCATCATTCATGGCTTCATCAAAGCTTTCTGGTTCTCCCCTGTCTGTCAGCATTATATACTGATAAACTGGATATCTAGTAGATGGTTGTCTATTTATACTAGATCTTCGTAATGGGATTGGAGAATCTTCATGTGTTGGTGGTTGAATGTGAACACCGTCATCATCATCTGGTTCAACTTCAATGTGGGCATTTGCATTATCAGCTTCTAGCTGATCATTCTACACTTCATCTCTAACTTGTCTAGGCACCACTATTGGAGGATTCAATCAAAAGCTTGTTGAGTCATCATCAGAGCTTGGAACTTCCTTCTCTGCCTTGTTGATATCTTCAATAGTTTGATCTTTAATAAACATAGCATCACGACTCCTAATAAGTCTTTTTTTTTCACTGGATCATAAAACTTATAGCCAAATTGATCTTGACCATAGCCAATGAATACACATTGTCATGTCTTGACATCAAGCTTTTTCCTTTCATCTTTAGGAATATAGACAAAGGCCTTGCAATCAAAAACCTGCAAATGATCATAAGAAACATCTTTTCCTGACCACACTTTTTCTGGACCATCATACTAGAGAGGAACACACGGTGAATGATTTAATGCATACATAACTGCAAGTAAAGCTGCACCCTAAAATGTCTTAGGCAACTTTGAATATGAAAGTAGACATCTGATTCTTTCCATCAAAGTCATGTTCATCCTCTTAGCTACGTCATTTAATTGCGGTATTCTTGGTGGTGTCATTTGATGTCGAATACCATGCTCTTTACAGTAAGTATCAAATAATCCGATATACTCTCCGCCATTGTATGTTTTAATGCACTTCATCTTCTTTCCAGTTTGTCTCTCAACTGAGGCGTGAAATTATTTGGACACATCTAGCACTTGATCTTTAGTATTTAGAGTATAGGCCTACGTTTTCCTAGAATGATCATCAATAAAAGTCAAAAAATGCTGTGCGTTACCAAGTGACTTTGGCAATGGTCCACACAAATCTGAGTGAATCAAATCTAGAACATTCTTTATTTTGGATGGAGGAGAACTCTAGAAAGAAACCCTATTTTGTTTCCTTGTTAGACAATCTGCACATTTCTTCTGATGTATCTGGTTTAGACTAAATAGCATATTCCTTTTTACAAGCTGAGTCATCCCTTTCTCACTAATGTGGCCTAGTCTTTTGTGCTACAAATCAATTGTATTATCATTCTCCATTGTATTGACAACCTCACTGGAGAGCTTTGTCTGTATCATATACAATCTTGAGTGCTTCTGACCTCTGGCCATTACTAAGGAGCCCTTAGTAAGCTTCCATTTTCCATTTTTAAAAATATTTGGAAACCTTCATCATCTAGCCTGTTTATAAAAATCAAGTTCAGACGTATATTAGGAATGTACCTGACATCTTTCAGCAACAGTCTTGAACTATTCACTGTCTCTAAAGAAACATCTCCTTTGCCAATAACATTTGATAGATTTTCATTTGCCATCTTAACAATGCCATAATTTCTAAGTGTGTAAGATGAGAAAAATTGTCTGTGAGATGTAACATAAATAGTAGCTCTACTGTCAATTATCCAATTTGTTTGTTGTGGCACCAAGCTGACTATCTCTGTATCAATAACAAGGTTGAATACATCAATAATATTATTTTGTTCATCATCACTGCTTTCTTCTTTCTTCACATTTTTGTCTTTTTCCTTCTTTAACTTTCGGCAAAGTTTCATGATGTGACATTTCTTCTTGCAGTAATGGCATTCCACATTTGCATATCTGTTTGACTTTTCTCTGCTTTGGTCTCTAGACTTTGGACCTCTAAATTGACTCTTTCCTTTATTTTTTGTAAGTAAAAGATTTGAATGTGATGAAGAGGTTGCATATTGTGATTTACGTCTCATCTCTTCATTTAGTATACTGCTTTTAATAGACTCCATATTTAATATGCCATTTGGTATAGTATTTGTCAAAGACACGTTCAAAGTCTCCCAAGACTCTGGTAATCACTTCGTTGTCAAACTTTATGCCCATCTTTGATAACTGATCAACCATCCCTTCCATATTGTTTAAATGATCAGCTACAGAAGTACCCTCTTGGTATTTTACCTGCATCAATTTTGTTAGATAAAACAATTTGTTGTTGCCGATCTTTGAAGCATACAACTACTCCAGCTTATTCCATAACGTTCTTGCATGAGTCTCGTTACAAATGTGATTGTACATATTATCGTCAACAAACTATCGAATATAACCACATGCTTGTTCATACTCAAACTCACAATCTTCGTTGGACATCTCCTCCGGTTTAGTTGTCGAAAATATCGGCAAATGTATCTTTGTAATCATCAAGAGATCCTTCATCTTGGTTCGACATATATGGTAGCTAATATCGTTTAGATTGAACATTTTGCTCGTCTTTACCTCTATTTGTCAAATTAAGCCAAATTTGAGAAAACCGATCTCAAAGATGGAATCAGGACGTCAAAATTTGGCAGAGAAGATATATTCTAAATTTTCACCACAGGATTCAGTAAATAGTAACTTATTAATAGTGCTTATTGAAATAGTATTGCCAGATCCCACTAGAATAGTACCGTGGGCCTCGGTAAATAATAACTTGTGAATAATACCGTAAATAGTACCACAGGACCCAGTTACTAGTGCTATAATGCCATCACCTTGTAAATTTCTTAAAAAAACCTTTAGAGTACTATTGATCACCATTGCTGTTTTACGCCAACTTTTCGAACGGATTACGCCAAAAAATTTGCTGTAATTTTGTCTTCCTCGTGACATGCTTCTTTTTAAAAAAATACCTTCAATGAAAACACAGTTCTGATACCACTTGTTGGATGTAGCGGGTGTATTTTTTGAAAAGGAAAAATAAAATGAGCAAAATGGACATAAAATATTTAACGTGGTTCACTCTTAATTTTGGGCTATATTCACGGACAAAATTCAGAATAATTCTTCCATTATTACAAATAGTAGGTATATATAGATAAAAATCAAAATAATGGCTTACAAGGTATTTCTCGACCTAAAAATATTAACATCACTATTTTGTCACTCACCAACCCTTTAAGAAAATATTTTCCTAACTTAAGAGCATTGGTTTTGCTTCATGTGAGGGACCTGTATCCAACATTATTTGTAATAGATCACTGTAATCGATTCCAAAATAAGCATATTATGAAATTCTTTAACGAATATATACTCTTATATTTTGGACTTCATAATTTTTTTTAGTTATGACTTATATTATTTATTATATGAGCTTTAAACTTTGAGAAATGTTCATTTATATATCAAGTTTATATTGAAAGAGTTCCAGGCTATTTTTAGCAAGAAACGAACGTTTAGCAAGGGTTTATTTCCAATCCTAACCAAATTTTATTTTATGCCTTTTAATTAACAAAAGTACAATTTAAATCATTAAGAACTACAACTGTACATTGAGTTCAAATTTTTATATAAATTAAATATAGTAAGCTTCAACTCTATGTTTATGGTTATCAACAAGTGATATTAATGTAAAACGTATTTTCAAATGTAACTTAAGTTAATCGATATTTTACTAAGGAAAACATCATGATTTTTGGTTGTATTATTAGTTTGCTTGTCATTTTAAATTCTTCAATTTTCCTTTTGGTAAGTAACACATTAAGACTTTTATCAATGTTAATATGCTGGTTGTTGTAATTGAGTAGTTTCTTATAAGTACACCCCACAACCACTTGCCAACCAAAATCTTGACTAAGAAATGACTGTTCCTGTATCACGTCTAGTAAGGATTTAAATTGAAAAAGGGACATTTCAATCGAGTACAGGAATGTGCAGCTTGTATTTCATATAGCAAATTAGTTATAAAGCCGAACCAACATGCACCGGAAATTAGGTAAATGAAAAAAGAAAAACAATTTCCAGTTTTCCTTGTTGGCAATTAATAGGGTGAATAAAGTTCTAGTTCATTAGATGAAGATTTGGAAGGTAAAGCCAAATATCATAAATATGTTGATGTCTTTGTTAGATGCTATCACAAACGTTACACCAACATAAAAGAAAGGTCCCTCCAGTATTGTTCTTCAATGGAGAAGCAAGCCTATTTCTTCCTTATTGCTATCTTTTCCCTTATCACCATCCGCATAGGTAGGCCAATTTCCAGCTTTTGTTGTGCCTTTAAGCCTTAGCTATCCAGTTTTGGTATCACTTGCTAAGTGGTTTAGTATTGTTGTTCCCCTTCAAGCTTCAGGATCTCATTCTCATGAAGACATAGAAACGGCACAGGTATCTCACCTCAGCACTCACACTCATGGTTCCTTGAAGCTTTTTGCTTTCGGAGACTCTTATGCGGACACGGGAAACTGGGATAAGAATTCAGGTTCATGGCTTGAACCTTATGGGTTCACTTTTCCTGGTAAACCAAGTGGTCGCTTCTCCGATGGTCGTGTCCTAACTGATTACATAGGTCAGCAGCCTCCCTTGACTTTTTTTACGTATTTATCCTAATATTCTGTAACATTTCAACTGAAATTAAAGTTGGTATTGGATGGCGGCACTCATTTAGTTTACCTTGGATTTATTTTCATTTCTTAGTTGAGTCATCATAATTTACCCTGGGTAAATTGTTAATTACGGTTTTAATGAAATGCTACTAAACTAATGCGTCATCATCTGATTGACTTGGTAGGAAGGAGATAGAAAAATTATCTTTCGATCCCCCAGGAGTCACACATCATTCTGTCGATATTTTGGAAAAATAGATAATGATAAAGAAGATTTTTTTTTCACATATAAGGAGCTAGACGTTTGTTTATCCAAATATACCATAAATTGAGTTTCTTCATCCCAGGTACATGGTTTTCTAGGGTTGATATATAAATACAAATCACGGGTATATATAATTTCGTATTTTTCTATTCCTTTTCGAAGCATTGTACCGTTAAGAATATCTACGTAAATTTCTGAGTTTGCTGAAAGTAGTTGGTTGATAAATTGCAGCTTCATTTCTTGGCAATCAGACTCCATTACCGTACAAATGGCTAAAGCACTCAAACAGGAGGCCAGCAGAGCGTGGCATGAATTTTGCTCATGGAGGGACTGGCGTTTTTGATACATGGGTGAAAGGGCCAAATATGACAACCCAAATCGATCAGTTAAAGCAGCTACTTCAACAAAATGTTTACACAAAACTCGACCTACAGTCATCTGTTGCACTGGTGTCTGCTTCAGGCAATGACTATGGTTTCTATTTACAATATAAGAATGGCACATTAAAGGTAAGCGAGTTGTTTATTTTTATGTTGTTATCAATAGGATAATAGTTGAGTTGCTTTGCAAATTCTTAGAAGTGAGCTATATTTGCCTAGCCCTCTCGTTCCACCCAACTCGTATTGCAAAAGGAATAGAAAATATAAAGTATGATTTGGTAGTTATAGCTTTGAAGAGTTAGACGTGTTCGGTAACAGGTGGTTGTAAATTCTTCAATTTGTTAGAATACTTGGAAGAGGAGGATAATAATGGATACAATACTTGGTTCAATTGTGTTGCATGGAATCAAACCAATTTCACTGATTTATTTATAAGTTAAAAAAATCAACATACCTTAGTTAAATGATCTAAGCTTCAAGAATCTTAAAGTTTTTTTTTTTTTTTCTTCTGGTGTCAATAGGGTGAAGATTTGTTTGAGAACCTTGTGTTTTTTTATAATAATCTTACACTAGTTTGTAATCTTGTTGTTAGGCTGACACTGTCTTTTCCCTTGACGTGACAGAACATGCCAGCTTTCACAAAAGAAGTTATCAAGCAGCTAGCCCAGAACCTAAAGCGCATTCGTGATTTGGGAGTTGGAAAAATAGTGGTTTTATCAATAGGGCCATTGGGATGCTTGCCCGAATATACGGTAAAACTTTCGTATCAGGACTGCAATAAAATTTTCAACTCGGGCTCTAAATTCCACAACCACCTACTGCGTCTAGCTGTGGATAATTTGAACAAGAAAAGCATGAAATCTTGCTTCATAATTCTGGATGCGTATAGCACTTTCACGTGGGCAATGGACCGACTGAGACACAAAGCGGGTAACTTTTGTGATATTCTTGTGCTTCCGATCCAATCAAACGCCCTTCGCAACGGTAGTTTTTCTTTACTTGCTAATATCAAACACCAACAAATATATTTATGCGTACTACTTTTACCTGGTGGCAGGGAATTCTTCGGAGTACAAGAATCCGTTGACGCCATGTTTGACAAAGAAAGACTCGCATGGGGTTGAAGAAGAGGAAAGAAAGGGGTATATCATATGCAAGCACCCTGAAATGACATTCTTTTGGGATCTAGTCCACCCTTCTCAGAATGGATGGCACTCTGTGTACTTAGCATTGGAGCCTACTCTTTACCGATTGTATGACTGAACAATTCCACATGATTCAAGCTTAACAATTTGTTCGTTTCTCTAGGTTTATAACGACAGGTACAGAAAAAAAAAAAAACCGCATGCGATATCTAAATCATCACCCCTACGTACTTATAATCCACCTGTAATACTGTACCTGTCTTCGTTTTAATCCAAATTTAACCTTTTTGTCTTCTCAAGTCAGAAGTCCTAATTACGGCCTTTTCACGGTGTCTATTCTTCAAAACAAAATATGTTATTAGTCTAATATCTATTTTTTTGCCATAGAACCATTGTTTTGTATTTTGTACCGTACCGGTCGGTACGTACCGTTCCAGCCGAAAACCGGTATGAGTACGGGTATATATGGTATGGGTTTTGAATACCGGTCAGTACCGGCCAATTTCGCCCGTACCGGCCGGTATTCAAAATACCGGTCAAATACCGGTCGGTACCGAAAATTTTAAAAAATTTAGAAGTTTTTTTGCAAAATTTTCATTCCTTGCAATATGCAAGGCACTTTGATTATCATAATACAAAGGGATTTTCTCTTTTCAGTGCCTAAGCTCCTCCAAAAATCTTTTTATCCAGATCGATTGCTTGCAAGCTTGTGTAGCTGCCATATACTCAGCTTCTATTGTAGATAATGCTTCAACTGTATGTAGTTTAGACATTCGACTCACAGCTCCTTCTAGAATCTTGTTTGGTAGTCCTAAATCCTTCATTTCAAACTCTCCAGCTAACTGAGCCTTTAAATCTTGAATAAGATCTTTATTGGGGCTTGTAACCAACATGTCGTCAACATATAACAATAATATAATGAAATCATTATTACCAAACCTCTTGAAATATGCACAAGGGTCTGCACTAAATCTATTGAATCCATGACTCATTATGAAAGAATCAAATCTTTTGTACCAACATCTTGGTGCCTGTTTTAAACTGTACAAATATTTGTTTAACCTATAAACCAAGTTCTCTTTCCCTGGTTCTTCAAAACCTTTTGGTTGATGCATGTAAATTTTTTCTTCAAGATCTCCATTAAGAAATGCAGTTTTTACATCTAACTGCTCTAAATATAGATCAAATGTAGCACACATAGTTAGGACAATCCAAATTGTATTGAGACAAACTATAGGTGAAAATATTTCAATAAAGTCGATACCTTCTTTCTGAGTATATCCTTTTACCACCAACCTTGCACGATACCGCTCTACCTGATCATCACTATTACATTTGATGTTGTACACCCATTTGTTGCCAATAGGCTTTCTCCCTTATAGTAATGGCACAAGTTTTTATGTCTTATTCTTATGAAGAGATTCTATTTCTTCTTACATTATTGCCATCCAAAGTGATGCATCTAAACTATTTGTTGCTTTTTGAAACGTTGATGGTTCTCCATCTTCTGTTAGGAGACAGTATGCAACATTGCCCTTCATAATATAATCAGACTGCCAGGATGGGATCCTCCCATCACGGGTTGAGCATCGAACTTCTATATTTTAAGATTTATCCAATTCTTGCTCCTTGTGATCTGATATACATTCAGTAGAATCATTTTGTTTATTCTTCCTTTCTTCCTGAATCATTACAACTTTAGAATTTTCTTCAGACGTGCTATTTTGATCTTTCTTTTGCAGTGTATCTTCTACAAATATGACATCTCTGCTAATGAAGAGCTTGTGGGCAGTTTGTAACAGCCCATATCACCCGCTCATAGATATTGTCTGCTTTGAGCCTTGGCCTAGCCAAGCTCTCACTGTTTTGCTTTTTCCGAGGCCTTCCCAGGAGGTCACCCATCCTAGTACTACTCTTATCCAAACACATTTAACCTCCGAGTTTTGATGCGACTTGCTGCATTAGGCCATGAAAAACACATCTATAAGGGAGAGGTATCCGTACCTTTATGATGCGTACTTTGTTCCCCTTTTCAACCGATGTGGGATCTCACACTCTCCACCCCCCTTAGGGTCCAACCCTCTTTTGGGGTTTAGCCTAACTGGCACAATGGTTCAGGTACTAGCTTTGATACCACCTGTAATAGCCCAGATCACCCGCTCACAAATATTGTCCGCTTTAGGCCTTGGCCCAGCCAAGCCCTCACAGTTTTACTTTTCTCGAGGCCTTCTCAGGAGATCACCCATTCTAGTACTACTCTCACCCAAGCACATTTAACCTCGGAGTTTTGATGGGATCAGGTGCATTAGGCCATGGAAAATGCATCTGTGAGGGAGAGGTATCTGTACCTTTATAATGCGTACTTTATTCTCCTCTCTAACCAATGTGGGATC
Organism: Erythroxylum reticulatum; assembly: GCA_025504915.1. NCBI lineage: Eukaryota > Viridiplantae > Streptophyta > Magnoliopsida > Malpighiales > Erythroxylaceae > Erythroxylum > Erythroxylum reticulatum. The sequence continues at coordinate 38,138,274 of JANSVA010000005.1, read as the reverse complement.
TCACATTTTATTTCTCAATAAAGATCTTTTTATAGTTTCAAGTTTTAATTCTTAGAAACAATATAGTAATAATATCCAAAATTCCATAGTGATGCAATATTAAGAATCTTTAAAAGATCGTAATTCTTTTCTTCTAGTGTTCAACTTATGGTCAATATTGAAAACCAGTGAAAAATATAATAGTTTGTTAAAACATTTTCCAAATCAATTTATCTTAAAGTTGATTTTTAAATAAACATAACAAATTATAAATCTTAAAAAATAATTAGTGCGCAAAAGCCCCAATCAGCTAACAATCAAACAAAGACCCAAAAAAGGGATATATTTATTGTTTGATGAAGATGCTTATAAAATCAAAAATCGATGACCTCATATAATGAAACATCACATAATATCTCAACTCATCATCTACACAATTAATTGGTTCAAGGCTCGGTGCCTCTTTTTTCGCAACCATAGTAGTGAAATAAATTATTATAAGTTAATTACATTCATTTGCAAATCAAACCAAGTTAAAATTTAAGTAGAGGAAAAATTTTAATAAACTTGATAAATTTCTTATAAATACATATAAAATATTTCTATTTTGATGAAATTTATTAATTTTATAATAGGGTTAATTACCAAAAAAAGACAAAACTTTCGTCAAATTTTCAATTATAGCCCGGACTTTAAAAAGTGGCAATAAAATGCCCAAACTTTCAATTTTTCCAGTTCTATCCTAAAATTCAAACAGTAGCAATAAAATGCTCAAACTTTCAATTTTCTTTAATCCTAGCCCGACATTATCTGTTGTTCTCTTGATGTTCTCAACCCTCTATTTTCTGTTTACTCTTTTGACACATTAAACTACTCTCACATTACAGTGTACTGCACCAATAAACTCTTTGTTTTTAGTTTGTTCTTCTAGCCCTTAGTGTGAGGGCATCGGAGCTGCGTAATATAAAAATCGAAGGGGGAGGCTATTGAGAGAACAAACTAAAAATGAAGGAAAAAAAGAAATCAAAGTGTAAGGTCTTCGGGGCTGTGTAATCTGATTTAGGTCATTTTTAAATAAAGCCGTCATTTTAATTATGTGGTTAAATGACATAAATTCATTAATCTTCATTTATTGTGTTAATTTTAGCTAACATGTATTAATAGATAAGGTTTCTAAAACACTTGGCAAGCTACATTAGCAATCTTAAGGGAAACACTAACGTCAGACTAGAATTAAAAAATTGAAAGTTTGACATTTTATTGCTACTTTTTGAAGTTCGGGCTAGAATTGAAAAAATTGAAAGTTTGGGTATTTTATTGTTATTCTTCAAATTTTACTTTTCAAATTTCAGGCTATAATTGAAAATTTGACAAAAGTTTAGTTTTTTTTTGGTAATTAACTATTAAAATTCTAAACTTGACCTAATTTTGTAATTATAGCTTAAACTTTAAAATGTGATAGTTAAATATTCAAATTTTCAATTTTTTACAAATCTTGATCGACGTTAGTATTTTCGTTAAAGAAGCTAACCTGGCAAGTCACTTCAGGCATAATTTTAGACATTTCATATTCACTACAACAAAATGGGCTTTTAGCAACGAAAATTTTCGTTCCTAAAAGTACCCAATTCGTTATTGATAATATTTAGTGATGATAATAAATCATCGCCTAAATCGTCGCAAAATTTTGATAGTAAAATACTATAGATGACATTTTTATCAATTTATCGCAAATTATATTTGACGAGTAGAATACCTAGCAAAAAGAGACATGTGACGATACGTAGAATCATCGCCAATGATATTTTGTTACATTTTTGTTTTGTGCCTAAATGTTATTAGCTACGTTACTGAAAACATAGGTAATAACTTTTACAAACGAAACCTATATCGTTACCTAACATTATTTATGACGATTGGATTTTTGTTTTTGCTATGTGTTATAAAATGTAGCCTAAACTTATTGACGACATTTCCCAAAACATTACTGAAAAGTTTTGGTGTTGATTTCAGACATGTAGCCAAATCTTTTTAGCTACGTTTTTAATTTTTAATAAACAATATTACTAAAAATTTTATAAAGTTAATTATCATTATTAGTCACATTTTGAATCCATGTTGTTGTTTGTAATACTTAGATTTTTTCTTATAATTTGTTATATGAAAATATAATTAAAAATAATTAGAAATTATAAGTATTTTATATAAACAATTAAATATTATTAAATGATAATTACAAAGGGTAAGAAAAATACTTATGTACAAACTAAGACTCGATTTCATCGTCGCTATTACTTACATAATTTGGGTTAAGTATTTGTTTAACCATCTTTTCAAGCTTGGCCAACTTTTGTTCATTACGTTCTAACATTTGTTCATTACTTTCTAATTTAGCCTTAAATGACTGGTTCTCCTCTTGAAGACGTTCAAAATATGCTAACCTTGATGAGGATGAAGCAGTTAACTTAGGGCCAAACCCAAGACCTTTGATGTAGCTAGATCTTTTACTAAGCATGTTGATATAAATGTCATCTACATTTGACTCATTTCTGTCAGATAATGATCTTTGCAACAACTCTTGCATCTTATTCTAAAATTTTAAAAACAAAGTAAATATTTAATTCAAATATTATTAATTATTACTACATAAATAAACAAACTTAAAATTTAAACAAAATTTTATACTTACATAATTATTTTGCGCGTTTTCAGACATCGAACCTTCACCTTCTTTGTAGTGTATCATTTTGTAGAGTGTGATCACACTCTTCTCTATGTTGTTCATTTTGACTCTATTTTATGAAAAAACAATTGAAGCATAATAAATAATATTGTATTTACTAATATAATTATAACTTCAAAACAGGGAACTTACAAATTCATTTCGTACAACAACAAATGATTTCAAGCCCTGGTTGTGAACAATTTTCATTTTTCCTCTGTTAACCTTAACTTTCTCACACTTTTACTAAATAAAGAAAAAATAGTCATTAAAATGTGTAACAAGATTAATGGAAGCAAATGTGTAGAGAAAGAAGAACCTTAATGTTGGCAGAGGCCCAATAATCACACATTTGGATCCAATATTCTGGAGACATCTGTTTGGGAATATATCTCCTTACCTCCTCATCCGAAGGAAAAGATTTGTAGTATTTATGTAGTCTATAACGATGATCCTTGGCCCTTTGTTTCAATAATGAACTCACACAGCTTGAAACTTCAGGGTTCTTGATATCAATGATATTGAGCTTCAGTTGTGAAAAACAAGTAAAAATTAAATAATCTTTAAATAAGTAAAATAAAATTTCATATAATTAAATAAATTAAAAAATTATCGAAACTTTATCCAAAGCATTATGTAGCAAGTTGTCATGCTTCAACTACTTGACATGCTGAAGGCAAGGCAATTAGTCTTGACAATGACCCCTAACTTACTAGATAATTTTGTCGAGTGAATCTTGTCAATAGGACAACCTTTCGAGGTATCAATATGCATAAACAACTTGCTGTTTATTGCAACATTCATGTATTACAACTCAGAATCTTTAGTGATGCTTCTATCTCTTTTTCTGATAGCGGTATTACAACTTGAAAACAAAACAAAAGAATAATGATAAGAAAAAACACATTAAGCATGTAAATATATATTTGAACATAAGTCTAATTATAGGTGGGAAAGACTAATAGACCTAAAGATCCCTTAACACTAGTTAAGGTAGATAGAGGCTATTGCTGATTTGCCTCATTAGTGGATGAAGTCAGTGGTTGTTATTGCATAGGGTCGGATTGATTTGATTGTTATGGGGGAGGAGCAATTTCGATAGTTGCCATCTTCTTTTCCTCATTTCTACTAGGTGCCATTTTATTAAATATTTATAACTCAAATATTAACATTATGCACTAAAATAAGTCAAACATTAATAATACGTATGAATATAACTCAAACATCAACAATCCGTATAAATATAAGTCAAACATTAGCATTCCATTTTAACATAATTCAAATATGAACATTTCGTATTAACGTAATTCAAATATCAACAATACACATAAACAAAACTAAAACATCAACAATTCGCATAAACATAGCTCAAACATCAACACTCCCCATTAACGTAACTCAAATATCAACAATACATACAAAAAAGATTGAAACATCAATAATCTGCATTAACATAACTCAAACATCAATATTTCACACTAACATAACTCAAACATCAACAATCACTATAAATATAAGTCAAACATTAAAAATTCGAATAAATATAACTCAAACAACAAAATCCCGCATAAACATAAGTAAAACATCAACAATTTGCATAAACACAACTCAAACAACAACATTCCGTATAAACATAAATCAAACATGAACATTCCGCATTAATAACTTAATCATCAACAATCCACATAAACATAAGTCAAACACCAACAATTTGCATAAACATATCTCAAATAGCAACATTCCACACAAACATAAGTTAACCATCAACATTTCGTATTAACATAACTCAAACATCAATAATCTACATAAACATAAATCAAACATTAACAATTAGCATAAACATATCTTAAACAACATCATTCCGCATAAACATAAGTCAAACAACATCATTCGCATAAATATAACTCAAACACCATCATTCTTCATTAACATAAGTCAAATATCAACAATACGCATTAACATAACTCAAGCATCAACAATACATTTCAAATAATATAAATTTTTTAAACCTTCAATGATTATGATCAAGATCTTGAAAATCATTATCATTAATTACATTTTGATTCAACTCTTCATCACTATTATATTCGATTAAAGTATCATCATTATCATATAATTCATCCTTAATATAGTCTTAATCTGTTTCTACGATAAGATTGCCTTGTACTTCATCCATTTGTACTATATTGGGATCAACATTTCTTTTATAGAATGATGATATATTTACATCTTCTATTCGAATGGCTACATTATTCAACTCTGATTCAATCTTTTGATATACTTCATCACCATCCTCCCTTATTATACTATTATCCCTTTCACAAAAATCGAAGATATTTTGGTATTGAAGCTTTTAAACAACCTTCCAATATCTACCTAATATAGTATCATTGAGGTAGAAAAGTTGCTTTACTTAACTTGCAAGGAAAAAAGGGTCATTATCATACTATGTTTTGCTAATATTGATGCTAGTAACATTCCCATTCACTTTATTGCCAGCAAGATTGAGCCATTTGCACTTAAATAGAACTACCTTTTTATCCTTGATGTAATGCAAAATTATTATTTTAAAGATAACACCGTAGAAATCAATAAAATCATCGTCATGACATCCCTTAATAACAACCCCACAATTTTGGATTTTAAGTCTACTGTCTAGATCTTGTGTTTGAAATCTAACCCTATTAACAATGCAACCTGTATATTTTTTCCCACATATATGAGACCCACGTGCCAAAGAATATAATGTTGTTTTCACCTTTTGCATGTTATGGTTATGTAATCGTATCATCTATAAAACAAAATAAAATTAAAAGTTAATCTGACATACAAATTGTCATAAATTCATCATATTCCAACAATATATAACTTAATGGAGTCCTAAACCATTATAGGAACTTAAACTTATGCCTTTCTTCAACATTAATAATCCCTTTGCTTCAAATTGAATCTTTGTGCTGTCTACTTAAAAATTAAGTAGAGATTAGGAAATATAGATTGAATCACAAAATTTAAATATAAATTTTGAATCAAAAGTAAATACATACTCCATATATATACGACTTCCTCACAATTGTTCAAAATATACCAATAGGCAATTTCGAATTTGTCTTTAGTTAACTCCACATATTTTTTGACACCACGTGACCTTACTTTTTGGGATAAAATTGAGAAGCCACCATCTTGATCAAAATCAAAGTTATGTTCTGGTCTATTAAATCATATCTCGATGTCATTTAATTATATAGAACAAAATGTCAAGCATTCATTTACGATATAAGCCTCTATAATAGACCCTTCAGGTTGAACTCTATTACATACATAATACTTAAAAGAGCATAAAAACCTAAACAAAATATAAAACATTAATGATTGTTATTACTTAATAACTTAAAAAAAAGTAGAAGTTAATATAAATTATCTTCAATGGGGAACATCCATAGAAATTGAACCGGTCCACAAAGTTTTGCTTCGTATGGTAAGTGAATTGTCAAATGCACCATAACATCAAAAAAAGATGGGGGAATACTAGTTCAAGCTTTCATAGAATCAAAGTTATGTTTTTTTTTCCAATTTTTGAAGTCTTTAACTTTAAGTGTCTTACAACATAATTGATTAAAAGACTCATCCAATTGACCTAAAGTTACATACACATCCTTCAAAAAACACCCATATATTCCAACAGGAAGTAATCGTTATAGAAGTAGATGACAATCATGGCTTTTCAACCTCAATACTTTTCCCTCTTTAACATTCACACAATAGGCTATATTAGATGCATACCCATAAGGAAACTTGACTAATTTAAGAAATTGGCAAAAGCTTGCTTATCCTTTTTTGACATGTTGTAACAAGCAAGTGGAATAATGTATAACCCATCATCTCTTATTTTCAAATAAATATCTTTTCTTATATTCATGTCTTCTAAATCTAATCTAACCTTAATTGTGTCTTTTGATTTGCCATCAATTCCCCTCATAGTTCTTAAAATATTCTCACAAATATTTTTTTCAATATGCATCAAATCAAGATTATGTCTCAATAGCAATTCCTTCCATTATGGTAAATTGAAAAATATGTTTTTTTATTTTAATTGAGCTCAACAACATTTTTCTTTCACTTTTTATTACTTGGGTGTTTTCTAGGTGTAATGTCACTTAGCTGTCATTGTTGGTAAACCATATCATCACTAGACAACTGCAAAGGAGCTTTACCTAATTATACTTTGCCATTAAACAATATGCTTCTTTGCCATCTATGCCCATGTTCTAAGTAGCGACGATGTCTCGTATAACATATTTTACTTCGTAGCCTTGTTGGATAAGTTTGATAGTTACATGCAAGATAGGCTATATACCCTTTAGTGCTCCATTAAGACAAATTCCCATAAGATGGAAAATTATTTAGTCCACAAAATAGCTGTATGCATTATAAATGATTCACCTTGAACAACATTAAAAGTTTATAATCCAACCTCCTATAGATCGTTTAAATCATCAATTAGTGGCTTCATATATACACCGATATCTTTACAAGGAGTAGTAGGTCCTGTAATAATGAAAGACAATAACATAAAAGGCTCATTCATACACTTTCATGGAGGTAAATTGTATGGTACTAGAATTACCAGCCATATGCTATAAGAAGTACTTATATTACTAAAATGATTAAATCCATATAAAGCTAAACCATGTTGAATATTACAAAAATCATACGTAGACCATGGAAACTTTCCATCAAAGTCTTTCTATGCCAGTGAATCTATTGGATGAGGTATAATGTTATCATCAATGTGTTTCTCTTTATGCCACCTCATATCTATGGTGTTTTTGTTGATATAAAAAACCTTTGTAGTCATGGTTTAATAGGAAAGTATCTCAAGATTTCATGCTGTAACTTTTTCCCTCTCCCATTATCCACTCGCCACCTTGATGTACCACAAATGGGACACTCTTCAAGATCGTTACTGTCCTTAAAAAATATAGAACAATCATACTTACGAGAATGTATTGATATATATATATATATATACACACATATATGTATATATGTAAGGCAATTTGTGTGCAACAGGTAATGCATCATGGATCAAGTCAATTAACATGTCAACGATTTGACAAAAACAGATAGCTGTGAGAAATTTGAGCACCTTGAATATAATTCTTCTTATGCAACTTTCAGTAACTTCCTAAAATTATCTTCTATAATACTACCAATTATGTTAAGCAAACCAATTTCATTCATAATCTCCATATAATTCTCATAATCCTCTAGCATCTCACCAGTCCCATCATCACCATCATCATTAATATCACAATCTTTTACATCATTATTGTTATTAACATCAACACTTGCACCAACGCTTCTACTATATCTTACTTCCTTACATTTGACATGATAAAGCCATGGAGTATAGAATGTATATACGCCTAGGATTAGCAAGTGATTATACATCACATCTTGATTTTAAATGTTGACATTTAAGTAATCAATGTATGGACAATGAACACGACATTCATTACCCATTTAATCTTTTACAAATTGCATGAAGCTCTTAATTCCTTCTATGTATTCAGTGGACCATTTTCGATGAGAGATTTAACTTTTATCCATCTAGCTATACAATTAAAAGTAAACAACTAAATTATTAAATGCAATACTCTTTTTATATAACATAATGATAAATTAATATAAAAAAGAACTAAGGAAAGTGGTGTTGTTTACACTAGTGAATCGAGAAAGGGACTTCTCGTTGTGACTCATAGGCTCATGGAATATTTCACCGATAAGCATCATAGGAGCTGCATCACTGATTTCTAGCCTATATACCATCCTAAGGGTTTATTATGCCTTAAATCATCCATAATTATATATGAGTCAACAAATTACTACTTCTCAATTATTTAGTTCAAGTTAATATACAAAGTTTGAATTCAAACAAATACTAAAATATGTGGCAATATTTACACCAGTAAATCAAGAAAGGTGCTTCTCACTGTGACTCCTAGGCTCATGAAATATTTCATCAATAAGCCTAATGGGAACTGCATCACTAGTTTCCAGCCTATATACTATCCTAGGGATTTATTATGCCTTAAATCATCCATAATTATATGTGAGTATATAAATTACAACTTCTCAATTAATTAGTACAAGTTAATATACTAAGTTTGAATTTAAACAAACACTTAGGCACGTGACATTGTTTACATTAGTGAATTGAGAAAGAGTCTTCTCGCTATGACTCCTAGGCTCATGGAATATTTCACCAATAAGCCTCATGGGAGCTAGATCATAGGTTTCCAATATATATACCGTCTTTGGGGTTTATTATGCCTCAAATCACCCATAATTATACATAATTGTACAAGTTACTACTTCTCAATTAATCAGTACAAGTTAATATACTAAGTTTGAATTTAAACAAACACTAAGGAACATGATGTTGTTTATAATAGTGAATCGAGATAGGGACTTCTCACTGTGGCACCTAGGCTCATGGAATATTTCACCGATAAGCCTTATGGGAGCTACATCATAGGTTTCTAGCCTATATGCCAAGTTTATTATGCCTTAAATCATCCATAAGAGATCAAACTCATCCCAGATGCAGTAAATGCTTATGTAATTGATACATTTACTCATCAACCATTCAAATAAAACCCAAACTACAATACATTTTGATCAAAGTCTTTCCATGCCATTGAATCTACCGGATGGGATATAATGTTATCGTCAATGTGTTTCTCTTTATGCCACCTCATATCTATGGCTATTTTTGTTGACATAAAAAGCCTTTGTAGTTGTGGTTTAATAGGAAAGAATCTCAAGATGTTATACTATAACTTTTTTCCTCTCCCATTATCCACTCGCCACCTTGATGTAACACAAATGGGACACTCTTCAAGATCTTTACTTTCCCTAAAAATATAGAACAATCATACTTACAAGAATGCATATATATGGGCAAGTCATGGATTAAGTCAATTAACATATATATATATATATATATAAATGTAGGGCAAGTCATTGATCAAGTCAATTAACATGTTAAAAGACTTGTTACTCCATTTATTATAGACCTTTAAATGCAACAATTTGACAAAAACAGATAGCTGTGAGAAATTTGAGCACCCTAAATATAATTTTCCATGAGCAACT
>JANSVA010000005.1:38108847-38128312 GCA_025504915.1 Erythroxylum reticulatum | reverse complement strand
CTAAAATTATCTTCTATAATACTACCAATTATGTTAAGCAAACCAATTTCATTCATAATCTCCATATAATTATATATATATATATATATAGGGCAAGTCATGGATCAAGTCAATTAACATGTCAAAGAACTTGTTACTCCATTTATTATAGACCTTTAAATGCAATAATTTGACAAAAACAGATAGCTGTGAGAAATTTGAGCACCTTAAATATAATTCTTCTTGAGCAACTTTCAGTAACTTCCTAAAATTATCTTCTATAATACTACCAATTATGTTAAGCAAACCAATTTCATTTATAATCTCCATATAATTCTCATAATCCTCTAGCATCTCACCAATCCCATCATCACCATCATCATTAATATCACAATCTTTTACATCATTATTGTTATTAGCATCAACACTTGTACCAACACTTCTACTACAACTTGCTTCCTTACATTGGACATGATAAAGCCATGGAGTATAGAATGTATATATGCCTAGGATTATTAACTGATTATACACCACATCGTGACTTTAAATGTCGACATTTAAGCAATCTATGTATGGACAATGAATACGACATTCATTACCCATTTAATCTTTTACAAATTACAAGAAACTCTTAATTCCTTCTATATATTCAGTGGACCATTTTTGATAAGAGATTTAACTTTTATCCATCTAGTTATACAATTAAAAGTAAATAACTAAATTATTAAATGCAATCCTCGTTTTATATAACATAATGATAAATCAATATAAAAAAGAACTATGGTACGTGAAATTGTTTACACTAGTGAATCGAGAAAGGTACTTCTCGTTGTGACTGCTAGGCTTGTGGAATATTTCACTAATAAGCATCATGGGAGCTGCATCACAGGTTTCTAGCCTATATATCATCCTAAGGGTTTATTATACCTTAAATCATCCATAATTATATGTGAGTCAACAAATTACTACTTCTCAATTATTTAGTTCAAGTTAATGTACTAACTTTGACTTCAAACAAACACTAAAATATGTGGCATTGTTTACACCAGTAAATCAAGAAAGGTACTTCTCACTTTGACTCCTAGGCTCATGGAATATTTCACCGATAAGCCTAATGAGAACTGCATCACTAGTTTCCAGTCTATATACCATCCTAGGGGTTTATTATGCCTTAAATCATCCATAATTATACGTGAGTATATAAGTTACAACTTCTCAATTAATTAGTACAAGTTAATATACTAAGTTTGAATTCAAACAAACACTTAGGTACGTGACATTGTTTACACTAGTGAATTGAGAAAGAGACTTCTCGCTGTGACTCCTAGGCTCATGGAATATTTCACCGATAAGCCTCATGGGAGCTAGATCATAGGTTTCCAATCTATATGCCATCCTTGGGTTTTATTATGCCTCAAATCATCCATAATTATACATAATTGTATAAGTTACTACTTCTCAATTAATCAGTACAAGTTAATATACTAAGTTTGAATTCAAACAAACACTAAGGTACATAATGTTTTTTACAATAGTGAATCGAGATAGGGACTTCTTACTGTGGCACCTAGGCTCATGGAATATTTCACCAATAAGCCTTATGGGAGTTGCATCATAGGTTTCTAGCCTATATGCCAAGTTTATTATGCCTTAAATCATCCATAAGGATCAAACTCATCCCAGATGCAGTAAATACTTATGTAATTGATACATTTACTTATCAATCATTCAAATAAAAACCAAACTACAATACTTAGACTATTAAAGTAGAACCTAAAAACTCAACAATGATTTTAAAAATATTGCAAACAACTTAAAACCAAGACCACTTTTACATTCAGACAAAACCAAAACAAAAATACTCGTACTATTAAAGCAAAACAAATGGTAGACATTAGTTGGAAGACTTACCTGGATGAACGAACATCCACAAACTATGAAGAAGAAGGAAGAGGTTGGACAATTATCGAAGTAAAGCAGGGCCTCTAAAGGTTTCACGATGAAGTATAAACATACACAACTATTGTGATGAGAAAAAAAGTTTGTTTGTACATGTATGGACATTAAAAAATGATCAAATAATTAACATATATTTTAATTTATTTAATAAATAAACATCAATACAAACACGTTCATAGTAACACGTAACTTGAATAATCTTTAAATGAATCCAGCTTAGATATACTTAACCTAAATATAACAAATCCTACATGAAATAAAGTTAACGAATGCATGTGATAAGACTTCTTCAAATATAATATACAATAGATTTAATTATCTTGATAAGGAAGCATATAGGGTATAAAATATTGATCAATTCCCTTCTTCTGTTTTCTCACAAGAACATCGCAAATCATCCATACAATTCAAAATTAGGTGATTTCCATTTCCAGATCATGCTTAATTATTTAATTTGCCTTTTGGTTATGGTAGTGTTGAGAGTAAGGTTTTATAATTTAGTTTAACATTTTAAAAGCCTAACAACCTTCAAAATATAGTTTATGAATGATGTTATTATCATAAATAACAGGTTATATTAAAGCTTCTCTTAAACACAATTGTCTTTGATGCCCTAACATAACAATGACTTGTCTTAATTAAAAGTCCAAGTGTCCCTCTAAGAAAGGGTATATTTTTTAATAAACCAAGGATGGTACCTTGGAGGGGAGGGTTATCCTTATTTATTTAATATTAAAAGTGTATGTAACAAGTATGAGGGTGACATTGGCCTTAACTTATAAAGAAAATTATAGTAATGCAGCTAGTAATGAATAATAGATAAAAAATTAATGGAGTTTATAGGAACTAGCGAAACCATCTAATGTAAGCAAAATATTGTTTATCTAAAATGAAAAGTCCTCTAATGTGTCATGGTAGGTCTTCAATATTTTCAAATTCCATCGATAATTGTGATGAGCTTGCTAGCCTTGTGAGAGCATCGATAATGAAATTGATTTCTCTATAGATATATGTAAAGTTAAATTAAAAAAACTATAGAGATGTAGAAATTTCAGGCATAAGATCTTTATATCTCTAAGGACAGGTTATTTTTCCTTTCACCATTTGAACCAAAAGTAAATAAAAATTTTGATAATAACTTATAATACTTAGAAAGCACAATGGCTCATGTTCATAAACATTAAAGTATAAAATCCTATTCATTTACTTATTTTTAATAAATTTTTTATCAAACAAATCAAATTAATGATGATTAATTTTTAATTAGAAATGGTTTATAATTATTAACCTTAATCTAATTAACAATGCTTAATACAATTTATGAATTTAATTTATAATTTTATAATATTTTAAACTTACATTGTTCCATATACCAATGGCCTATACAAAAAAATTCAAATGACATGCTTTATAATAATGTTTAATGTTATGTTGATGACCAATTAGTGGATTTAAATTTCAAGAGGATCTCCTTGAATACTTGCTTAAAGTTTCAAAAGGCTATAATTTTTTTCAATTGAAGATGAATTTTGTAAAGTTTGCTTTCATAGTATTAACAAGAAAGTTTTTAAGGTTCATTATTCATCATTTCCTTCATATTGATTAATATAAGATTAATGCCATTATGAATATTTAAAGTGAAGAACATGCTTGAAATCAAAAGTTTGCAAAGAAAGACTAGCATATACTAAATGTTCCATCTCCATTCTTATTAGTCAATGCTAGTGATTCAATTATTTGATAAAGAAGGGTATCAAATGCCTATAATGAAGCTTAGGTCTTGGGAAGTGGATAATGGCAATCTGCACTCAACAAAAGATTTTAAAAAAATCTAATAGAATTTCATCAAACATCTAATATGCAATACTTAAACAACCTTCCTTACCCATATTCACCTTCAATCAACCCATTATAGATGCATCGTACAAGCCACCATCTTCATTATTATCATGTAAACCAATTACCATCAACCAAAACACAACACACGTCGATAAAACACAACACTCATTCTACATCACCACACATACGCATAACACAACAACATAAACAAATAAAGACGAAGATGAAGGAATAAAAATAACAGCACCAGGGGGTAAGAAAGAACATAAAAAATTTGTTAGCTCAACCCATAATGATGAAGACGAAGAATTGGAGATGAGAGGATGGTGGGAAGAAAGGAAGCAAACAAAATAAGGGTACACGAGGAAGAAGAAAGGGCCTTTTGGTTTAAACGTGAAGGAAATGACATTGTTTCCTTCTTGTAAGAGACAATGTTGTTTTCATTTTTTCAAATGTTCCAAAAATTTGTCGATGCTTTCATAAAACGTCACCAAATGTTTGTACATAGACAACCATTTCAAAAATGATTAAAATGACGTTGTTTACTTTTATTTTAAAAATGTTTCAACATTAGTGACAATTTTAAAACGTCGTAGAATATATGTCCACCGTCAATCTTTAAGCAACAATCTATATGATTCATCATGAAAAGAGATTTTGGCGACGAATTTCCATAATAGTCACCAAATTGTTATAATATATATTGATTTTACATATTATTTTTATATTTACCATATATTTTTAATATACAAATTCTATAAAATAGTATAGAATTTATATATAGTAAATAGAGCTTTGTGACACCATTTATATATTGTCAAATAATATATTTTAAAAGACATTAATAAGAAGAATTAATTTATTTTGATTTTTATATTTGGAGAATGATTTTGTAATACAAAATTTCTATAAAATGTCACCCAATTTGTATGTAGTAAATAGAGTTTTGTCACGTCAAAAAAAATTGTTAAATTTTATATGTTAAAAGACATTAACCAAAAGAATTAATTTAGGTTTAAAATAAAAATAAAAAATAAATTTGGGGTTTTTGTTTTATAAATTTCTAAAATAACATTGTTGTTAACTAAATTTATTTTTATACTTACAATCATTTTCCATAATATTAATGATTATTAAGAATATCATATTAATATTTACTATTAATTTCCATTTTTACTATATTACAATTATTTTTCATTATATTGCAATATATATAATTATATATGGTAATTAATAATCTTATATTAATTCCATTTTAGACAAACCTCTTTCATTTTCATGTTAGCTGTCATATTTCCACTTTGTTCACAATCTATGCAGCGTCTTCCCTCTGTTGTGGTCGTCTCATATGTTGTGGTTGTCACCGTTAAAGGAGAATTGTTACTTGTGCTGGTATTATTCTTTTTTTCTATTTTAAAGAACTTTCCGTCTCGTGCTCTATTTTATGGCTACGTTTAGTAGTTTATGTGAGTTTTGTGTTCTGCTTATGGTGTATGGCTTTTTGTTTTTGTTTTTGTTTGTGTTTGTGCTTGGAAGGTGGTGAATCGTGTTTATGTGTTGGATGTGTATAGGTTGATTTTTTTCCAACCTTCCATGGATGTTTGAAGAAAGCTTGCTAACTGTTTGATGAAAGATCTGTTACATAATCAAGGCAAAATTTACAACAGATGTTTATGTACATATTTACCATATGATTGCTTTTACACCTAATTTGTACCACTTATAGTATACAAATGTATCCATTATAAGGACTTTATTTCAATGTGTCATGAGGTTGTGATTAGATATAATAACTAAAAGTCAAATGGTCATAACTAGAAATATTAGCTACGCATCAAAACATATATAGGTAACAAATGTATAAGTTTGAATATTTAATTCAACTCACTTCAAAATGGTAAATTACTTCATATGAATAACAATTCCGATCACATTGAGTTTACCTCCTACTACCTTTCTTACTTTTTTTTTGGTACTTTTCTTATGACTATATATATCAATAAACCAAAACTCTTGATTTGAACCATAACACAATAGGCAAGGATGTTTACATACAAAATTTGGATTGTAATATAGTTATATAATAAAATAATAAGGTTATGGCTCAAAGGACCTAACTAAGGATATAGAATTGGGGTGGGTTTTTAAGTTAAGACTTATAAACCAACGAAAGCCTTTTTTATTCTTATAGCATTTCTATTCTTATACATTCATATATTGATTAGGTATTCAAATGTTTCAGGTAAGTTCTACAGATAAATGTTAATATAATACAATCAACTTCAAAGGAAATATATACTGATTTGAGTGTTTCAATCTTTTACAGCTTGAAATCTTAAAATTTATTTCAAATCAGTTTAACTTTGAACGATGCCTTAACTTTTGATCATAAAAGTTTATAAAAGTGCATAATGCTAGGTAATTTAACAGTTCAACATATTTTTACTCTTATTCTTAAAAGACCAAATATTTTAGCATAAACATATTTCAATTTACTAAAAATATATTTTATGAAACCATATATATAATGGACTAGTTCAAAACTAACCAGCTAATTATTAAGATAAATTAAAGATAAATAATGGTTACATAGTTATTTATATTAGAGAATTCTACAAGGGATGTTTATGTATATAGAAGCAATCATATTTCAGAGATGCAAGGGATGTTTATACATCCCTAAAACATAGAACATACACACTTAACATAGAATATACACACTTAACATTCTCAACATTATCATATGAACTACTTTCATTTGATAGATCACAAAATTGACATTGCTAGAATGTTGGAACATTCAAATAAGAATTCTTCTATTGACTTTCATAATAAAATTGACCACATTAATTCATTATGAAATGTCGATATTGCGATTAGTTTATAATGGTGGAAATGAGTTCCGCTGGGAGGAATGTGGAAAAATTCTCCCTAATTATTAACAAATCGATGTAGAACTCCTCATCAAACACTAATCACCCCTTGCATTATATGACCGATCTTCTCTTTCAAGTTTTTTAATATCATCCGAACAACCTCTTTTTATTTATTATCTATATCTCATTTTCTATTATGAAGCTATTATATGAACATCAAATTTTACGCACCATATGTTGTGTTAAGTGTTGAGTATGTTTTAATCTTATAAAACCCTCAATATCCTGCAATCGCACAAGTCATAGCGTAATATATGAGGTGTCGATACCAAAAGAAATTGGTGAACTAATTGAATCCTAATTTGTCTAAGGCGTAAAAGTGTAATTAAAATGATAATAAAAACTAAACAGAAAAGTAAACAATCAAATATGGAGTGATTGAAATAAGAATTCTAAATTAATGCAAGAAATCAAATTTGAGCACCACCAATTAACAATTGAAATTTAAACAAGGAAGATTAACAAATAATGAGAAAGGAGATTTATCTTATCATCAATGCTAAATTAGTCACTTTTGTGATAATGCGATGTCAATCCTAAACTTTTGAAGGGTAGACTAGTCTCTCTCGAGTTATAACAACTAAGACCTAAATCATAAACCGTAATTAAGTTGAGTTTCCAAACATGTAATCTCTCAATTAACAAAACAACCCACAAGCTAATTAATTCTTAAGTGTTCCAATAAACAACCAGTTCCTCACACGAGATCTCTCTCTATATAATTACCAATTTGATTATTTGCGTGGTCTATTAGATCATTTGACTCTCATTAATCAAACTAGTCATTTTGCATTCAACTCACTCTATCGATTTATTATCGAAGTATGCAATTACAGCAAATAACCACAACACCCAACATGATTAACAACCAAAGAAACTAAATTAACATTAAATCAAGTATAAACCTATAAAAGAGGTTAGAACATCCTTAAACCATGGTTCATCATCATCAATTCCATTTCATACATCAAATGAACGAAATAAAAGATGCAAAAGAAGAAAAGATAACTTGGGAATACTGGAGGTTGAAATAGCAATAGAAGCTCCGCCTTCTCTCTCTCTCCTTCTTCCTCTTCCCAAAGTGGTAAATGGTGGCTCTCCTCTTCAAGTCATTTCTCTTGTCTTATATAGTCCTTTTCTAATTGGTGTAAAAAATAAGTTTTAACCAGGTCTAAAAGTCTAAAATAACTTGTAAAAAATTAAGTTTGGGAGGTCGATCTGCGTCTGTCAATGGGCAGGCTATTAACCAAGTTTTAACCTTATAGAATCCTTAATATATCGTAAGTGCATGAGTTGTGAATATAGTATATGAGGTGCCAATCCCTCGAGGAATTGGTGAACTAATGTAATTCTAAATTATCTAAGGTTTAAAAGGATTATTAAAAAGAAAATAAAACTAAACAAAAAAGTAAAAATTTGAATATGGATTGATTAGAATTTAAATTGTAAAATTAACACAAAGAAATCAAAATTGAGCACCACCTATGAATAATCAAAAATTAATCAAGGAAGATTAGCTAATTATGAGAAGGTGGATTTATCCTATCATCAAATGCTAACATGATTACTTTTGAGTTAATATGGTATTGGTCCTAGACTTTCAAAGGGTAGGTTACTCTCTCTCAAGTTATAATCATTAAATCCTAAATCATAACCCTTAATTGAATTATAGAAATTGAATAATAAAATTTGCAATCTCTCATTTTACAAAAATCCCACACATCTAATTAGATCTTAAGCCTTCTAATAGTCTATCGGGTCCTTACATGAGATCTCTCTTCGTATAAATTCCCGATTTAATTATTTATATGATCTATTAGATTGTTTAACTCTCATTTCCCAATCTAATCATTTTGCTATAGGTTCACTCTCTCGATTTGTTCCCAAAACATGCAAATACAACAAATAATCATAGTACCCAATGTATTAAAATCAAAAGAAATCACATTAACATTAGTTTAGGAACAAATCTGTAAAGGAGTTTGGAACAACATCATCAAACCCAAATCCATCACTATCAAATCCATATCATACATTCAAAAGAAAGAATAAAAATGATAAAATGAAATATCAATTGGAAGGGTTGGGATGGATCAGAAAGACAGTAGAATAGCAGCCCTTCATCTTCCTTCTTCCTTTCTCCTCCTTCTCTCTTCTCTTCCTCTTCTTGGGATCTTCCTTAAAATGGAAAAAATGGAGCTCTCTTTCTAGGGTTCTTTCTTTTCTTTATATATCATTTCCATTTAGGGAAAACATTAGGGTTTACCTGAGCCCAAAAGTTTGAAATATCCCTCAAAAAGTGGCATTTTAAAAGTCGATACACATTTATTGTCAGGTAGGCAGCACTTGGAACTTGCTTTTCCCATAGCCACATCCGTGGCCTATCCAGTTTACTTTTTTTTCATAATCATAGGCCTGGATCTTCTACCAAGTTTCCTCCAAATCTTCTCCATTCTTTGATATCTAATCTCAGACATTAACAAACACATCAAGGCACCTTAAATACACAAAATTAAAGCTCAATAGCATGCTCTAACCTATATAACACTCAAAACACGCATATCTAACCAATTAATACAATTCTAAACCTAAACATCCATGAATTAATTAATTAACTCCTAAAAACATACTAAAACATCATGCAATCTACAACTATCACTTCCCCACCCTTAAACTTTTATTTGTCCTTAAGTAAAAAATAAATAATCAAAACAAAAACACACTAAACCATAACGCACTCATATGTAATAATGGTACAATGGCATTGAACTTTACAAAATAAATTTAACTACAAATACAATCCTTCAAGTTGTTCTAATTTATTAACCTATGAAATATGTGTCTAGGCACTTTAGATTAAATATACAAACCAATCAAGACCTTAATGTGAAACTCATTCATTCCCATCTCTTACACACAAACAATGATAATTATTCGGTCAATAAAAATTGTAACTATCCTTAAGGAGCTTTTCATGAAAATTCAATCTATTCACAAAGATCTGTAGGATTTATTAAACAACACACTATTTTTGTTAATTTGCATTAACATGAACCTAGCCTTTTGATACGAAGGCAAACATTTGTGATGAATATCCCCCAGTTACTCAACTAGGTTATGTTTTCATTAAAAGGCTTAGTTGGAATTCCATTATAGACTTTTGACTTGAAGGCAAACATTTATATTAAATGTTTCTTAGTTACTCAACTATATCACATTTTCATCCAGCTACTAGCTCTATTCATAACTCGATTTTTTCAAAAAATGACCAATATAATAGTTATTTATTAAACAAGAAAAAATTATATTATTATTTGCCTAAAAACATATTTTTATTATTACTTGCCTACCTCATTTCTTTAGCTAATCGTTCTTATGAAAAGATACTAACGAAGTTACTAATTTGATTAACCTAAAACTATAAATGAATATGGTAAATTTCTAGAGTGAATGAACTAACATCATATCCTAATTAACAAGCATATCTAACGAATGCAACCTAGAACACTGATTTCACAAGCTAACAAATATTAAGAACCTAAAAGACTATGTTCAAAGCTAAATCGATTTCATTAAGTCCTAGCCATTGCCACATTCATATTGGAGAGCCATATATTCATGCATCACATACATGGCAAGGCAGTGAAAGTATCAGAATCAAAATTCTAACCCCACAACATCCCCAGAAAATCTAGAATCTATGTGTATGTATAAACATATTATAAGAATATGAAATTATAGCATATGTACCATGCAAATACCCCTCTTTTCTTGAATTTTCTCCTTATTTAGGTTGTAGCAAACACCAAACACTTTCCTTGACCTCAAGAGAGCACGCAAAGATGAAGAAAAATCAGTGTGTATCATTGGTTAGAGCACTAAACAAGATGATTTTAAATAGATGCTCTTATGAGAGTTAGATCAAGAATAAGTTTCATACAATTAATCTCATGCAACAATTTCTTAAGATTGCATGAATAAATCTCAAGATCACTCCTCTTAACTTTTAGAACTCTTTTAGACCCTTTGTCTCTTTGTTGGGTGTGTTTTATTGCTAAAATTCATGTGTACATAAGTGAAGAATTCACTTTTGTGCCACTTGCCAT
This sequence comes from Erythroxylum reticulatum, assembly GCA_025504915.1. NCBI lineage: Eukaryota > Viridiplantae > Streptophyta > Magnoliopsida > Malpighiales > Erythroxylaceae > Erythroxylum > Erythroxylum reticulatum. The sequence continues at coordinate 38,117,493 of JANSVA010000005.1, read as the reverse complement.
TAAGTTGGTCACGATATAAGCCACGATTGTGGCTTGCTTAATTGACAGCCATACATACTTTGTTTTTCATCCAATCTTTTATGTGTGTGATCCTTAGGTTTCTAGTTATTTCAGTCACTTGAATTAACTCCTAATATAAGAAAATCATGAAGGGTTTTATGATGCCAATTTATCAGAATGTAAGTGGATTAATACTCAAACTCTTTAATAGTTAATTATCCAACTTATGAACCTTTCTATAGTCAATTACTATGCAATTCATCCCTTCACCATCCTATACCTCACTTTGTTCAGAGTATGGGCTATATGTCAACACCCACTAGACTAACTATTTCAGTTCTAGTTCAAGTGATGTTAGTTCTTATCCTGGGATCTCATTACTTTATGTGTCATTGAAGGCTCTCTTTATGAGACATAATTGCTCTAGCTAGAGACTCCCAAGTAATGACACTGACAAAAGGTTGTGGGTATCATCTCCTTCTATTAGGAGTGGCAAATCCTTTATTGTCTAACCAATTACCTTCGAATACCAATAGTTGTACCCAATCACTACCATATAAGCAACCTCATCTTGAGGCAATAAGGAATAGTGTGAAATCACATGATCAATATCCAAGATATCTTTGAGTAATTTAAGTCTAAGGATATTTGCGCTATTTCTATGATGAGATTAATCACTAACATGTGATAGATCATCCATATGATAACCTCATAGCGGGTCATTCGATGTACCTACTACTCTTAGTAAGCATCCACATATTAACTCTAAACATCTCATGTTTACAATCAATGAGATCGATTGCTTGATCAAATCAAGGAGTATAACATATGCTAGTATATCTGGATTAATAATGTCTTATCTCATTAATCCTATAACTAGGGATAATTTAGATACTAACATAATTGCACATGATAGGAATTTCATTATCATGATCTCATCATGATAAACTTCATGCTATGTTTTGTATCATGGACCTCATTAATTCGATTTAATAACGGCATCAGTTTATAAATAAATGAACATCAAATTAATGAAAATTGCCTTTCACTTTATTAATTAAAAAAAAGTTTGTAAAAAAGTGCTAAAGGTGATTGCCTTTAGAGTATATCTCTAACAATCTCCTATTTGCACTAAAGCCAATTGTCTTTGTATCTAATACCATAGACGAGTACACTATAATCAAATATCATTTGAGGAAGTGGCTTAGTCAAAGGATCAACGATGTTCTAATATGTGGGCACTCTCTCTATCTTCACACCACCTCTATCAATGATCTCCCTGATAAGGTGCTATCTCCTAAGTATGTGCTTAGATTTTTGATGAGACCTTGCTTCCTTGGCTTGAGCAATAGCCCTATTGTTGTCACAATACAATAGTATCATCTTTATAATGCTCAAAACCATTCCAAGTTTCATAACAAACTTCTTGATCCAAACAGCTTCTTTTATCGCTTCTGCAGTTGCAATGTACTCTGACTTAGTCATTGAATCTATAGTCATCTCGTGGAACTCTTCCAACTGACTGTTCCACCATTCAGTGTTAAAACATAACCTCACTGGGATTTGGAGTCATCCTGGTCAGATTGAAAACTGGCATCTGTATGTCCACTCACTACTAGATCTCCATCTCCATATACCAAGAATATATCCTTTGTCCTTCTTAAGTACTTTAGGATATTCTTGACAGCCACCCAGTGACACTCACTAGGATCAGATTGATATCTACTCGTAACACTTAGAGCATTACGATATATCAGGTTTTGTACATAACATAACATACATGATTGATTCAATAGCTGAAGCATATGGGATCAAATTCATGTGAGTCCTCTCATCTTACGTCTTGGGACACATAGATTTCAAGAGTTTTATCCCATGAGTCATGGGAAGAAATCATCTCTTGAAATTGCTCCATGCCAAACCTCTTTAGCACTTTATCGAGGTGTGTAGATTGTGAAAGACCTAGCAACTTCCTTGATCTATCTCTATAGATCTTTATTCCTAATATATAAGTTTCTTTTCTGAGGTTTTTCATTAAGAAATTCTGGGATAACCAAAATTTGAATGATTGCAAACTTGAGACATCATTTCCTATTAATAATATGTCATCCATATATAACACAAGAAATATGATAGCAGTCCCATTAACCTTCTTGTATACACAAGGTTCATTCGGATTTTGTGAGAAACCAAACTCTTTCATTGTCACATTAATTTGGATGTTCCATGATCGTAGTTTTCTAATGTGTGTAAGTTAACCTTGATATTTCATAAGTGTACGGGTCATTCATGTAGTACCTAAGGTGTCGATCCCACGAGAGGGGTTAATCTAATCCTAAAATCTAAGTTCAGAAACTACTAAACAAAAATTAAGCAAACAATAAATTTAAACATAAGAACAAAATAAATTAAATAAACTAAAATTAAGTAACAAAACACCAATTGACAATTAACACTTATCAAAAACAATCAACGATCAACGATTAACAATTTTGGATTGAATGTGGATAACCATTAATGAAAATTGATTGATTTATTGAATAATGATAGCACACCCTAGAATTTAACCTAATGAATTAACCAAAAGAGATAAAGGGAAATTATCTATCCTTAATGCTAACCTAACCAATTAAGATTTAACGAATTAATGGTTATAGACGATTATAGGATCAATTATTCTCTCTTAAATTATAATTTAACCCTAAAGCATAAACGTTAATTAGATTGTGGGAAGTTGTAATCCCTCAATTAACAACCTATCCAAAACCTAATTAGTTCTTAAGTTCTCTAATAAATAATTGGAAACTTATACATGATCTCTCTATGTAAGTTTTACCAACCTAATTTAATTTCGAATCTATTAATTTACCCAACTCTCGTTGGACCAATTTAATTATTTTTTCTCGATTCACCCTCCTAATTTATTATGGATATATGAAGTGCAGAATTAAACCACAATTAATTCAATAAATACGTAAAACAATCATATTTCATTGAATCAAAAATAACATTCCAAAGGTGAGTATAGAACATTAATCAATAATTTGATTATATCGTCAAACTATATAGCCCAATTCTACAATCAAATAAAACTAAAATGCATAAGAAATAGAACTCGAATGGACGATGGGAGGTTGCAGCTTCAGAAAGCTTCTTATTCTAAGAAGCACGTTGAGTCTACGTTTTCTTCTTCTTCTCTCTTCCTTCTTTTCTTTCTCGATCTCTCAAAGTTCTCTTGTTTAGGGTTCCGTTGTGGTGGTTGATCAAAAGCTCCTTCTCCTTCTTTGTCTTATTCTTTATATACATTTTGTATTCTGGGCAACCTTAAGGTTTTTTGGGGGTTGAAAAGGTCCAAAAAACCTTCAAAACTAGCTGAGTGTCTGCGTGTCTGCCCAACGTAGGCCACGATTGTAGGCCATGATTTAGACTTCTATCAGGATAGTGGCAATTTTACACGATCATGGGCTATCTCCAATGCTTCTATCATGATCGTGGCATATATGGGCTAGGATCGTGGGGCGTTGTTTCGGCTCAAATGTCTCTAGAACTTCTTCATTCTTCAATATTGGCCCTGAAACATCAATAAACACATCAAGGTACCTCAAAGACATAATGATTAAGCCCAAATGCTTGTACTAACCCATCAAAACACTCGAATATAATTAATTCACAAACTAACAAAATTCTACCGAAAATACATACTAAACAATCGAATAAATAGATAAATACATATCAAACTATACCTTAAAACACGATGCATTTCACACTTATCAACATCCTCAACTTAAACGTTTGTTTTTCCTCAAGCAAACAAAATAACAAACACACAAAAATTCACACAGCACACAATGCAGTAATGAGACAATGGCTTCAACTTCATGAGATAAATTTAACTTAAAAAACATAATCATTCAAACCATTTCAAATCATTAATATACAAAATCTTTGTCTTGGGGCTTGAACTAAATATACATATTAATCCAGACTCAAGTGTTAAATTATTTACCTTTCTCAACTGCACACACTCATTAATAATTCTTTGATCGTTTAACCCTGTAACTAATCCTAAGTATGTTTTCATAAAAAGTCAAATTATTACGAGTTTGGTAGGCTTTATTCGAAAACACAATTTTATTTTTATTAACTTTTTATGAACATGGATTTAGTCTTTTTACGAGGAGGTAAACATTGGTAATGAATGTCGATCCAGTTACTTAACTAAATCATTTTTTTATTACGCTACTTGTTGGAACATCATTTTAACCTTTTAACGCAAAGGCACACATTTGTGATGTGTGTCGATCCAGTTATTCAGCTATATCACATTCTTAATTGGCTACTAGCTCTATTTATAACCCAAAGGTCAGCAGAATTGTTGCTTATTTTTTAAAAAATAGTAACAATTTTTTTTAAAAATTTTATTTTATTGCCTACCTTATTGCTTTAGCTACTCGTTTCATTAAAAAATACTAGCAAAACTACTTACGTTAAAAGGCCTCAAATTATGAATGAATGTGACAATTTCGAGGGCTATACTTAAACACTAAATCCTAATTAAGCTGTATATTTAATCAAAGAACCACAGTTCACTAATTATGCAATCTAATAATTCTGCACAAACTACTAGACCGTGTTCAAGATTAAAACAATTTCAATTCATCTAAGCCATTGACACATTCACACGATTAACAGAATGCAACTCAACATCTATAATGTGAAAAATTCACATTCAAATCAAACACATAAGCATATCCCAACACTTGAACAACACATTGTCCTCAATGTGAGAAGGGGACAAACAAACACATAAAGAAGAAAGAAACATAAATTAAACTAAAAAACAAAAATAAAATAAAAATGAGACAATTTTAAAAAGAGAGGGGGTTAGAACAAAGCCTTATGGTGATGGAGGCGGGGATGGTATTGGAGGTGGCAATTGAATGCCCTGAGCCTCAAAATAGCAATGAATGTGACGTATGTCCTAGTCTGGCATTGTTGGGCTTGAACCATCTCCTTCATCCTTCTGAAGTTCTCCACAAGTATATCCATAATTACCTTGGTGTTTGTGGAGATTGAGTCAAGTACCTTCTTCCAGTTTAGTTCTTCTACATCTTCTTCCTCTTCGGATTCTTCGCTAGTCGAATCCTGTTATTGTTGTTGTTGAGCACTTGAACTTGCTTTTTTAGTCCTGCCCTTAACATATGTCTTGGCATTAATATCCTAAAGTTTCATATTATGAGATTTTAGGATTTTAACTCGCCATAAATGATGATAATTCATGAAGTCAGGATGGTAGACTGTGAGTTTGTTGCACTCAACTCCGTAGTTATTATCTATGGCCGAAACCAAATAGCCCATTCCTAAATTATTGGTCCTCTTCTTTTGAGCAATAATAATTACGTTAAAGATGTGGGTGGTTGTTCAAATTGGGATGCTATGATCCATGATCCACAACATGAAATATTCTATTGTCAAACACTTGTTTTCTGTTTTATCAAAAATGATTTGAAACATGAATTTGTGCATCAACAAGTGTTTGTGGCTCCTAATGAAATTGTTTTGTGCATTTTTAGTGTTCAAATGCTCTAACCCTGTTAGTTTAGTCCAGTAGGAGTTGACACGAAAATCATAGTGCTGATATATGATAAATGACTCGAGGAAACCACCGATCATACAAAGTTTCATAATTGAGCCTATAAGATTGTCCCTACAACCTAAACCACAATTCCCTATATTTATTAGATTCATATTGAAGGGATGTAAAGAATTCTAGGGTAAGTTCTTCATAAAATGGGAATTGAAACTGGATGAATTGACTCCATTGAATTTTCTCTGCTAAACTTTCGAACTTGTCTCATAATTCTAATCTATTTAAAGTTTCAAAATGAAAATACTTTGGAACTATAATTTGTTTATTGCGAAGAGAATGAAAATGGGTATCTTCCTCATTTGAGAAGTTCAATAAAGGTACTTCGTACTCACCTGCCTTGTTCCTTTTCCGTCATCCTGAGACTTAGGTTTGTCCCACTGATTGGTCGTGCTTTACTGTTTGCTTGATGTGCGACATACTGGATTGCTAGATGGGAAAAGTTGTCACGCCCAAATACCCCCTGGGAGGATATGTGGATGCCACACAAGATAATACAAACAAACTAAAACATTTTGTGGAAGCATAGCATTCAAAATCTTCCATTAGAAGTAATTCAGAACAAACATACATCCTATTATATGTTCAACTTAAAACAAACTTGTTTCAAACCATACATACATTATATCACATAAACTTAATAAAAATTTGTCCCAAAAATCGAAACCAACTTGAAAAAATAGTTAGTACAAAAACTTACAATAATTCAGAACCATACACTTTATATACAAGCCAAAATAAACTCAAAATACAATTTTGACAAAACAAGACTCAGACTTCATTGGCCATTGCGGTTGACTCATCCTGGTCTTTGTAATCCTCGTTCTGAACCTACACAGGGCAAATCCATCGTGCTAAGCATATAGCTTAGTGAATAATAACTAATCTATATATAAAGTGATGACTCATCAAACTGACCCTTCTAGGTATGCCTGTTTACCCACAACTAGGACTCAACAGTTTTAAAATAAAATAAAATCATTTTAGACATTTCATGTGCAAAGCAAGTATTCAATCATATTCACATGAAAGTAGCACTTCTAATGATATAACCATACATCAAACGCCTCGAACAATCATTGTATGAAATTTAGAACACAATCAGCATAAATCAATTTCAATAAGCAGAACCAAGTAAGATGTGACCATCTAAGATTACTTACTAAAAGCTCCCTTATTGCTTATTGCCTTAAAGTCCCGGCAATATCTGGAAGTGGTCGTTTTATACGTTCCTTTATAACATTTAACACATATATAAATCACTATTGCGCATAATTAAGAATTCATTTATGTATAATGAATACGTATAATGCATGTTCATGACAAATGCTTGGGTATATTTCCTTCATAAACTGATGTAAACATCAATTGTACTTCAAAATTTCCTAAATTCATTTGGGTCAACTTTGCATAACCAATATGATCAAGAAAATGATATATTTATGTAACACTCTCTTCTAGACCATTGTTCCCCAGTGTCTTAAGTTTCTAATGATACTAAGATCATACAATTTGGTTTATTATTCAATGAGTTATGCTCAAAATACCACAGAATGTGTACATTTGAAATTTTGGCTAGAGCATGATCATGCATTCAAGCTTTACAGCCCATATCTCTCAATTCCAATATCCAAAGATTACAATCTTTATATCAATTTAAAGCTAAGAGAAAAAACTATAACTTTGGTGAAGACACTTTAGCCTAATTAATTCTACATCAATACAGTTTATTCAATAAAATCAGGATATGATTTCTGTCCCTTGTAGTGCTACAGCCTAAGTCAAAACTCAATTTCATTCCACTTTTGAAAGTCTTAGATACATAATTAAAATTTGAATTCTTCAAAAAAGTTGTAGAAATATGTCTCTAATTTAATTTGAACTATGAATAATCTCATTTGTACCTCTATGCTGTGTTTAGCTACTGTCTTTCATATGCAGAGACGAAACTAGACAAAAATTTGGAGACATAATAGAATAAAAATTAGAGACAGTGAGGTATTTGGTTGTGATGGATGAAATAGTTAAAACTGTCTTCGTCTCGAGGACAAAAATGTGTTTGGTTGTAGTTGACATAACATAAAAACAATGTCAATATAATTGGTCCCAAGTGGTGACATTGTTCAGGTTGAGGGAATGGTAACAAACTTTTGCTCTATCCTTTAAGCTAAAAAGGAATAGTCTAGTTCTTATAGCATCCTCAGACATCTGGTGATAATGGAAGGAATCACAGATTTTAAGGAAATTGACAACATGTGCATTCGAGTCTTCATTCGTTAAGCTATAAAATTGCATATTTTGTTAAAGCATATTTAGGGGAGCTAGTTTGATTTCAAAGGAATCCGTTTGCACAGGTGGCCTAGCTACACCTTGATTAGCTGCATTGAAGCTCAGTCTCATGAAGTCCATAAAGGTTCTTGGTTGATGCCCTTAGTTCACTCCTTGAACTAACTCTTGTTGAAACTCCTTGACGATTGTTGCTTTTGCAGTTTATTCTTCTTCTTCTTCATGCCAACCTATTACAATTGAACATTCTAGATGAGTGATGTCAAGCTTTACAATTTCAACTATATAACTTGAACTCCTTATAACTCTTGTATTTATACAATAGCACAAGCACACATGGAAAGAATGGGAAGAAAAAACTTGATCGTGTCATTTTGAGCTTTAAAATTTACAAACCCTTAAATACCACAAGCATATAGGTCGTGACTGTAGTATAAGAGGTGTCTATCCTATGAGGAGGGGAACTAATCTAATCCTAAAATCTAAGGCCAATAATATATGAAACTCAAAATAAGCAATGCAAGAGAAAGTAATCACGAGATTTGAATTCAACCACTTAAATCAGAGATTAAACATAATTAATAATTGAGGAATAAGCACGCACAATGGAAATCAATCAAAGAGTTTAACAAGTTATGGGAAAGGGGATTTTACTTATCATTAACGCTAACCTAGCTGATTAGGTGTTAATGGGGTTTCAGTTCTAAATGATC
>JANSVA010000005.1:38083097-38102781 GCA_025504915.1 Erythroxylum reticulatum | reverse complement strand
GATAAGCTACAACTTTCATAAAGACAACTTTGTCAATTCAGCCTAAATCAATACAATTATTGCCTTAAAGTTAGAATATAATTTTTACACTTGTAAAAAGATTGAAAATGCAAAGTACAAATTTTGAGAGTCATGAGCCAAAAATACAATCGTATTTCATTATCATCAAAACATAAGTGTTTTACAAAGCTTCAATGGGCTTTTCTAGCCAAAATACAACATTTTTCCAAAATCCCAAATTAAAAAGGGTACTTGAACAATAATTTCTCAATATGCGACTATAGTCTTGTTTTATATAAATTATTCCAAAACAAAACAAAACATGCAAATCCAGATTGATGCCTTGACTCTCAGTCACTTGATCTCTTGCTCATCACCTAATGATGGGACTGAAAGGGGTGAGCTTAAAGCTCATGGGTAACAGGTTTATAACAAGAAACAAGCAAAAACCATTGAAATATTTGTTTCCATTGAAAAATTCACATTGAAATCCATGTAACACATATTTCCCAAATTCACAACTTATCAAGCAATTCATAAACATCATAAATAATGAATTCATCAAACTTGTCACAAATCATAAACACATAAGCAGATCCAAAATGGTTTAGGTAGATCCATAAATATGATGAACTACACATTTCCACATAATGGTCCTGTGTAGTCGTAAACTTGGCATACTATCGCAATCCCACATAGTGGTTTTACGTAGACGTAAACTTGAGGGAGTCTATGAAGGAGCTCCATGCCAGTAGTGGGCAGGAGGAAGAAGCCTTTAACTTAGTCAACGTGCATGTGACATTCTTGAATGGATTACACTAAATCCAAATAACATGTAATTCATGAATTGAAAACCGTTTGCCCAAATGACACATTCTTGGAAGCTTGTTTTTCATAGGCGCAAAATATTTCATATGTAGTTTTGAAACTTAATTTCATAGACATGAAGTCTTTTCAAAACCATTTTTATATTGCAATTCATCATCGAGATTAATACACCAAAACATGTAGCAATTTTACAAATCATTCAAAGCAATAAAAGCACAATTTATGAGGTAATTGAAATCATTTTATTGAAAAGGAAACATTAATGGCCCATTACTCAATTATAAACATGAAACCCACCTTGAATTTTCTTGCTTAATACTTGCTTAAAGAGACCTCTCCCCTTGCTCCCCTTACCTTCCTTGATTTCCTTTAACATAATCCAAAAATTCCATTCAATAGGAATTCCAATTGAGAACCCACAAGACACATTCACCAAAATTGATTCTAGAATACTAAAACCCAAACATTTCTTAAGCTTTATGAACCAAAACTCTTCCAAAATCCAAAAGATTAAAATCAAACTTACCTTGAAACTTCACCAAATAGTGAGATTGTTGGCTCAAATGGAAGCTCTTATGTTCATCTACCTTTCCCCCTTCTTGAATAACCTCAAATTCCTTCTTGAAAGCCAAGCAAAGATGAAACCTATCTTTTTCTTCTTTCTGTCCTCTCAAAATTGAAACTCTCTCCTTCTTCTCTCTTCTATTCATTTTTCCTCTCTCAATTTTCATTTTTGCTTCTTCCTTAAAAGCAAGCCAACACTTCTTATTCCAATTATGCCCTTAATAATTGAGAAATGTCCAATTTGCCCTTCCTTCAAAACCTTAAGACTTTAATGCTTAAGTGATCTTCCCAAAATGCCCTCATACATATATACTCTTACCACTTAATTCAACTAAACCATATTTTAAAATCTTACCAACATTAACATAATAATAATTAACTCCAAAAAATTAATTAATCTAGCAAGACCTCAAAATTATTTAAATCATGCCTAACTCTTTTCAATAATCCAGGCCTTTTTTGATAAGATAATTGAAGGAATTTGATAACACGTCCTACTAGAAAAATGTTCCTAATTGTATTAAGTTTCTAATAACACCAAGATTATTCAATTTGGTTTAAAAATCTGAAAGTTATATCCAAACATTTTTGTACTATTCTTATATTGAAACAATATCCTATGCTCAAATTCCAGCCAAAAATTAACATTCATAGAGACTAAATTAAAACTAGATTTCATTAAACAATTTGTAACCCTATTTCTCTAGTTTACTCCAAATTAAAAATCATCTCATTTGGATAATTAGAGAAAACGTTATGGATAAAACACTGAAGTATACTTAGCGAACATGTTTCAACTACATTTTCCAGCTTTTAACTTCCAACATTTCACATATAACCCATCTTGTACCTAAACTATCTTTTCTACTTCATTTCAATTTCAAGAATTCCAATTTTTCTTACACATGACTAATCGCCAACAAATTCTCATTTAATAGTTCTAACTTTCAAGAAAAGTTTGGGGTCCAACAATATGTTCTTCAGAAGATTCGAACACATCAATTATTAGGAATGAGCTACCCTCCTTCGGATTCTTTAATACACCATTCAGGTTGAATGTCACTTGGTCATCATTCATCCAAATTTTCATGGACATCTAATAAATATTTTTTGATGTTCACACATGGTATATCAAGAACTGGTGGATAATAGGGAGGGTGGGCATTTTGTTCTTCATCCTCTTTCTTCATCTCTTAGTCTTCAATAAGGTGGGGTTCAACTTAGTGCTCCACCGATTCTTTTAACTCTTCCCCATTCTTATGTGTGATAGCCTCATGTTGCTCTTGTTGATGTAATTCCATATTTCTCAGAGAGTCTTCCACACTTCTTTTACAAAATTCAAGGGAAAGATATCTCACTCAAATCTCTAGGTTATGAATAAAAGCGGCATGATTTTCTGTAACTTGATCATATTGCTCTTCCATTATCTTCTGGTTCTTTTCCATGTCTGTGAGCTTATCTAGGATCTTGTCCAATTTGGAATCCTATGAACTGGACTCATCTTACTTAAATTCTAATAGGTCTTCATGCCCCATGTGAGTACTTACATTGTTAGACCAATAGAAACCTACCCAATAAGGATCGCTACTTCCCCAACCATACTGTACCTCATTGTAGTTCGCAAAAGGTCCTTGCTCTCTATAATATCTATCTTCCATCATTGCTCTTTCCATTTCTTCTTGGCATCCAACTCTTCAGATGTCTCATTCTTACTCTAAGATGTTTTATTGTGTCTCTACTTTAAGCCCCAAACTTCTTTCTCTCTATCTTTTTTAAAACAATAAAAAGTGAAGAAGCCTTATATTAAAGAACTAAACTAATCACCTCCTCGGTAACGGTGCAAAAACTTAATCATAGTTTTCTGATATGTGCAAGTTTTAATATTTTAACCTTGATATTTCACAAATGTACAGGTCGTTAGCGTAATACCAAAGGTGTCGATCTCACGAGGAGAATTAATCTAATCCTAAAGTCTATGATCAGAAACTATTAAATAGAAATTAAACAAACAATGAATTTAAACACAAGAACTAAATAAATTAAATAAACTAAAATTAAGTAACAAAGCACAAATTGAAAATTAACATTAACGAACACAATCAATGAACAACGATTAAAAATTTTAGATTGAACGTGGATAGCCATTAATGAAAATTGATTGATTTATTAAACAATGATAGCAAACCCTAGAATTCAACTTAGTAAATTAACCAAAAGAGAGAAAGGGAAATTATCTATCCTTAATCCTAAACTAATTGATTAAGATTTATCGAATTAATGCTTATAGATGATCTTAGGGTCAATTATTCTCTCTCAAGTTATAATTGAACCCTAAATCATAAACCTTAATTAGATTGTGGGAAGTTGTAATCTCTTAATTAAAAACCTATCCAAAACCTAATCAGTTCTTAAGTTCTCTAAAAAATAATTGGAAACCTATATGTGGTCTCTCTATGCAAGTTTTATTAACCTGATTTAATTTCGAATCTATTAAATTACCTAACTCTTGTTAGCCCAAGTTAATCTTTTTTCTCGATTCACCCTTTTAGTTTATTATCGAGATATGAAAGGAAAAATTAAAAAACAATTAATTCAATAAACATATAAAACAATTAGATTTCATTAAATTAAAAATAACATTCCAAAGGTGAGTATAAACATCATCAACAATTCGATTCTATCGTCAAACTATATATCCTAATTTTATAATCAAATAAAACTAAAATACATAGGAAACATAACTCGAATGGACAATGGGAGGTCGTAACTTCAGATAGCTTTTTATTCAGAGAAGCACGTCGAGTCTGCGTCATCTTTCTCTTCTCTCTTCCTTCCTTTCTTTCTCGATCTTTCAAAGTTATCTCATTTAGGGTTCATTGTGGTGGCTGATCAAAAGGTCCTTCTCTTTCTTTTCAAAAGGTCCTTCTCTTTCTTTATCTTATTCTTTATATACCTTTTGTGTTTTAGATAGTCCTAACATTTTTTGGGTCGAAAATGTACGTAAATCCCTCAAAACTCAACTTTTCTGAGTGTTTATGCATCTGCCCGATGCAAGCCACAATGGTGGACCATGTCTTAGGATTTTGTCACGATCATGGCAATTCTCCAATGCTTTTAGCACGATCGTGGTAAAATGTTTCTGAAACTTCTCCATTCTTCGATGTTAGCCTTGAAACACTAACAAACACATCAAGGTCTCTCAAAGATATAATAATTAGGCTCAAATGCTTGTACTAACCCATAAAAACACTTAAACACAATTAATTCACAAACTAACACAATTATACCAAAAATACATACTAAATAATTGAATAAAGAGATAAAAACATATCAAACTATACCCTAAAACACTATGCATTTTACACTTATCGTTCCAACTCTTAGATGCTTGCTTCAATCTATAAATGGATTTTTGAAGCTTAAATACCTTTTTTCCATCTTTGGATATGAAGCCCTGCCCTTAGGTTGTATCATATATACATCGTCAACTAGGTTTCCATTCAGGAAAGCCATCTTCACATCCATTTGCCATATCTCATAATCATAATAAGCAACAATGGCTAGGTGTATTCTAATAGGTTTAATCATAACTACGGGGCTAAATGTCTCATCATAGTCAATTCCTTATCTTTGACAATAACCTTTAGCAACTAACCTTGTTTTATAGGTAATCACATTACCATCCATGTCAATTTTCTTTTTGAAAATCCACTTTCACCCTATGGGTTTTAGCCCTTCAGATAGGTCAACCAAAGTCCATACTTGGTTTTCAAAAATGGAATCCATTTCAGAATTCATAGCTTGAAGGCATTTTTTTATTCTGAACTCTTCAAAGCCTCTTCATAGGTTGTAGGCTCATCGTCCTCTATGACCAATACGTTATTATATTCACTTAAGAGAAATTCATATCTCTCTGGAACATTACGTATCCTACTTGACCTATGAACCTTTTATGTTTCAAAAGGTTCAACTGTTGTTTCATTTCCATGAACAACAATCTCGTGTTTAGGTGGTTGATTTGCTTCTGTTTGAGCATCATGAACTTTATCAAGTTCAACTTTGCTCCCATTGTCTTCTCTTAGAAGAAATTCTTTCTCTAAAAAGACAGCATGCTTTGAGACAAACACCTTTTGCTCTAAAGCATTATAGAATTTATATCCAATTGTTTCCTTAGGACATCCTATAAACAAACATTTATTAGATTTTTCTTTAAGCTTGTCTAATTGAATTCACTTTATATAAACTGGACAACTCCAAACTTTCATATGAGAAAAATAGGATTTTTTTTAGTCCATATCTTGTATGGAATAACATCAACTATTTTTGAAGGGACTCTGTTTATCACATAAACAGCAACCCTGAGTGCATAACCCTAAAAGGATTTTGGTAGATCTGCTAAGCCCATCATTAACCTTATAATGTCCAACAAGGTTCGGTTTCTTCTTTTAGCCATACCATTATGTTGCGGTGTGTAAGGTGGAGTCCATTGGGATATAATCCTGGTATCCTTGAGATAACTTAAAAACTTCTCGTTCAAGTATTCACCACCTCGATTTGATTGAAGTGTCTTGACACTTTTATCAAACTGTTTATCTACTTTATGTCTAAATTGTTTGAACATTTCAAATGCTTCAAACTTGTATCTCATTAGATACACGTACCTATATCGTGAATAATCATTGATAAAGGCAATGAAGCACATAAAACCACCTCTGGCATGAATGGACATCGAACCTCATACATCAAAATCTATTAGGTCTAATAACCTGTTCGCACGTTCACCCTTTCCTTTAAAAGGTAATCTAGTCATCTTACTTAACAAGCAAGATTCATATGTGTCATATGAGTCATAATCAAATGACCGTAAGCTACCACTCCTGTGTAGTTTAGCTATATGTCTCTCACTTTTATAGCCAATGTAGGAAAATCCTAGTGCGTCTATCATATGCACGCGGTGTGAAAAATAACAAAAAATTATTCTGGGACTTTCCCAAAGTCTAGGATCTATGTGTCTATATAAGGAAATACCATAAAACCTAGCTGAATGTTCCCAATTAACACACATGTTCATAACACTTAGAGCATATGGTACATCAGGTCTCGTATATAGCATAGTGTACATGATAGATCCTACTACAGATGCATATAGGATCATATTCATGCACATCCTCTCATCTTGTGTCTTAGGGCATATAGATTTCGAGGGTATTATACTATGAGTTATGGGAAGATACCCTCTTTTGGATTGCTCCATACTAAACCTCTTTAGCATCTTGTCTATGTACATTGATTATGAAAGACCAAGCAACCTTTTCGATCTATCTCTATAGATCTTTATCCCAAGGATATAAGTTGCTTCACTAAGATCTTTCATAGCAAATTGTTTGGACAACCAAATCTTCACAGAGTGTAGCATAGAGACATCATTTCCTAGTAATAATATGTTATCTACATATAGCACAAGGAATACAATTGCACTCCTACTGACCTTTTTATACACACAGGGTTTATCCGGATTTTTTGAGAAGTCAAACTCTTTGATTATCTTATCAAAGCGGATATTCCAATTCTTGGATGATTGTTTCAATCTATAGATGAATTTTTGAAGCTTGCATACCTTTTCGCCAACATAGGAGATGAAGCCCTCTGGTTGTGTCATATACACATCCTCGACTAGATTTCCATTTAAAAAAGCTGTCTTCACATCCATTTGTCATATCTCATAATCATAATGAGCGGCAATGGCTAGGAGTATCCTAATGGATTTAAGCATTGCTACTAGGTTGAAAGTCTCGTCATAGTCAATTCCTTATCTTTGACAAAAACCTTTTTCCACAAGCCTTACTTTATAGGTAATCACATTTCCATCCATGTCAGTTTTCTTTTTGAAAACCCATTTACACCATATAGGTTTTATTCCTTCGGGTGCTTCAACCAAAGCCCATACTTGGTTTTCATACATTGAATCTATTTTTTCTTTCATGGTGCTAAGCCATTTCACAGACTCTAAACTCTTCAAATCCTCTTCATATATAGTAGGCTCATTATCTTTTATAAGCAATACATCATTATGTTTAATCATGAGTAATTCATATCTCTCAAGCACAGAGTGTATCCTATGTGACCTACAAAATTCTTGTGTTGAAGAAGGTTGAACTGTTACTTCATCTGTATGAGTCACAATCTTAGGTTCAAGCAGTTGATTTACATATGTTCGAGCATCTTGAACTTCTTCAAGTTCAATTTTGATCCCACTTTCTTCTTTTAAAAGAAACTCTTTCTCTAAAAAGATAGCATGCTTTGAAACAAACACTTTTTGTTCCTCAGCAAGGTAAAATTGATATCCCATTATTCTTTAGGATATCTTACGAACAAACACTTGTCATACTTTGCATCAAGTTTATCTGACTGTATCCGTTTCACATAAGCTGGACAGCCCCAAACTTTTAAATGAGAAAGATAGGGTTTTTTTGTTAGTCCACATCTCATATGGTGTAACATCAACTATTTTTGATGGAACTCTATTTAAAAAATAAACAGCTGTCTCGAGTGCATACCTCCAAAAGGATTTTGGTAAATTTACAAAGCCCATTATCGACTGCACCATGTATAACAAGGTTCGGTTTCTCCTTTCAGCCACACCATTATGCTATGGTATGTAAGGTGGAGTTCACTAAGATAAAATTCCATTATCTCTGAGATAATCTATTAGGCACCGCTTTTGGAACCCAACTTTTGCTGAATATCATAAGACTTGAGCATGTGTATTTTCTCGTAGGGTTGTTTCAAAGAACCCTCCTTAGCCAACATTGTTTCATCTTCATTCTCTGATACCATGAGAATTGGGCCCCACTTCTGAACTATTCTTATACTGAAGTAGTATTCTACTGCTCATTAAGTGTTGGGACTCCTCCCTCATGAGTCACGGGTTCGATGTTCAAAGTGACATTCGGATGCGTATCCCACAAGGGTGGTATGCCCACACCAATCAATTATAAAAAGCAATCTCATTTCTCCTATTTCAAATAGATTTTGGGAAACCTCCAACTAGAATTACAATTTGACTTCTTGAAAACATTTGTTCCCCATTGTCTTAAGTTTCTAATGACATCAAAATAATTCAAATTGGTTCAGAAATCTGAAAGCTATGCCCCAAACATTTTTGGACTATTATTAAACTAAATCTATACACTACACTCAACTTCAATCTAGAAATTGAAAGTCTTAGAGACTGAATTAAAATCTAATTTCTTCAGAGAATTTTCAGATCTATGTCTCTAGTTTATTTAAAAATAAGAATCATCTCATTTTGAACTCTATAGATAAAGATATCATTCAAATACCAAAGTATGTTTAGTAAAGTATCTAATTCATGCTCTTCCAACTGATACCCTTACTTTGATTTAATCGATATTTTTGAACCAATACCAAAAGCTCTAAATGTTCACAGAGAGATAGAGAAATGTGTTAAAAACCTAATTCTTCAAAAATCAGGTTATTTGGAGGTCAGATGATAAAGTTATGGTCAAAAGAGTGGAACATGTTCAGGCTTGGGGGAGATTTGTGAGTCACGATCGCGTATGACAAAGTCGTGATCGCGACTTTCCCCTCCTACTTTTCTTCTTCCGACCTATATTGGTAAAAAGGGTATAACTTTCACTAAAATTATTGTATTAAGGTTATTTAAAGACCTTTTCGAAGAGAACTTCTAAACCTACAACTTCCATGAAGACTCCCAAAAGATATTTTACCTCTAAAAGTGTTTAAATTTCAAATAAATGCAGATGTACCGAATGTCCATCCTATGCAACATCACAAACTTATAATAATCATATCTCCCAATTCCAATATCCAAAAATTTCATATTTTATATCAATGGAAATTTAGATAAATAGGCTACAACTTCAAGAAGATAACTTTGTCTAATTCAACCTAGATTAATACATATTTTCTCCTAAAGTTAGAATACAGATTTTCCCCTTATGAAAAACTTGAAAATTGTCCCAAATTCACTCCCTATAATGTAATATCATTTATAACAATTCAACTACCAATTTTTATTTCGTTAAACGCTTTAATCTTTACTCATTTGATTCATCACCTACATCCAATTCCAACTCAACATCATCCATACACGATTCATATTTCATTATCAACAAAATAGGACTTTACAAAGCTTTAATGGCCTTCCAAACCACATTACATCATTAGTATCCAAAATTCAAAATACAAAAGATATCAAGCCCAATAATTCTCAAAATACATCTAAAGTCTTGCTTTTACAAAATCTAACTTAATATGCAGAAACATTGTAAAAATAGAATGATGCCTCGACTCTTGGTTACTCGATCTCATTTTCTTCACCTGAAGATGGGACGAAAAGGTGGGGAGCTTAAAAGCTCATGGGTAACAATTTTATGACTATTAACAAGAAAAAACCATTGAAATACTTATTTCCATTGTAACAAAAATTCACATTGAATCACAAATCACATATTTGTCAAATTCTTAACCAAATTATCAATAACGCAAATCAGGTATGCATCCATCTTGTCAACATATCATGAGCACATAAGTGCATCAAAATGGTTTGGAAGGTCCATAAAAAGAATGAACTAACACATTTCTATAAAATGGGCCTGTGTAGTCGTGAACAGAATGAACTAACACAATCCCATATAGTGGTTTTGTGTAGGTCGTAAACATGAGAGAGTCCATGAAGGAGCTTCATGCCACTAGCGGGTAGGCGGGAAAGGCCTTTAGTCGAAGTGCACTTGACATACAGAATGGACTAAACCAAACCCACATAACATGTATTTCATAACTTGTAAACTTGTTGCCCAAAATGACACATTTTCAAAACTTGATTTTTCAAACATAATATCTTTTCAAAAATCATTTGCACAACATTTCCATAATTCATCAACTCAATATGCTTATACCAAACACATAACACGTTCTCAAAGCATTCAAAGAGTCATAAGGTATGTTCATGAAATAGTTGAAATCTTTTATTTCCATCATTTAAAGGAAAACATTAATGGCCTATTACTTAATTATAAAACCGTAACCCACCTTGATTTCTTTGCTTAAAACTTTGCTAAAAAATGCCTCTGCTCTTACTCCTCTTGCCTCCTTTGATTCCCTTTTATTAAAGACAAAATTCCCATTCAATAGGGATTCAAATTGGAGAATCCACAAGACATATTCACGAAAATTGATCCTAGAGTTCTTAAACCCATACATTTCTTAAGCTTTATGAACTAAAACCCTTTCAAAAATCCAAAAGATTAAAATCAAACTTACCTTGAATCTTTACCAAATAGTGAGATTGTTGGCAATAATGGAAGCTCTAATCCTGCTATTCCTTTTTCCCTTCTTGAATAACTTCAAAATCACTCTTTAAGACTAAGAAAAATCAAAACGTAGCTTAGCTCTCTTTCTCTCCTCTCTTTTCTCTCCAATGACACTCTCTCCCTCTTCACTCTTCTAATTTTCGTTTTTTGCTTCTTCACATGCAAGCCTACCTTTCATCTTCTCCTTTTTACCCCTTAATGAGCCCAAAAAGTCCATTTTACCCTTCCTTATAAGCTTAGGTTCTTTTAACATTAAATGGTCTTCCAAAAATGCCCTTAATGCAATCTTACTACTTTAACACTTTAATTCAATTAACCTATGTCATATAATCTTACTAACATTAACATAATAATAACTCCAAAAATTAAATCCATCAAAACCTTATAATTTATTTAAATCTTGCTTAACTAGAGAAAAAAAGTTGGGGCCAACATAATTAAAAAATTCTTGGTCTATTTCCCGACCTTGATCAGATCATAGTGTCTTGATACCTTTCCCAAGTTGGTTTTCTACTTCATTTCTAAATTATTTGAACTTTTCAAATGAATTAGATTCGTATCTCATCAGATACAGATACCTATATTAAGAATAATCATCAATAAAGGTAATGAAGTAAAGAAAACCACTTCTGGCATGTATGGACATCGGACCATATACATCTATAAGTATTAGGTCTAATACTCCAGTCGCTCGTTCACCCTTTCCTAATAAACAAGATTCATTCATGTCATATTATTCATAATCAAACGACCCTAAGCTACCACTCTTGTGGAGCTTAGCTATGCGTCTCTTATTTATATGGCCAAGGCGACAATATCATAAGTAAGTTGATTTTAAATTATCTCGTTTATGTCTTTTTGTTTCATTGACATTCATAATTGGATGCAACATATCTAATATGTAGATTCCATTGCATAATGTACCAGTACCATAAAGCATTCCATTTAAATTAATAGAACAATCATTGCTATTGAAATTCAAATGGAAACCAGTTTTATTTAGACAAGAAACAGACAATATGTTCTTTGTTAAAACAGGTACAAAATAACAATCATCCAGTTTAATTACAAGCCCATTGAGGAGTTAAAAAAAATAAGTGCCTATGGCTAATGCAATAACTCTTGCTCCATTGCCTATGCATAGGTCTAGTTCTTCCTTTATGAGTTGTCTACTATCCCTGAGGCCCTGCATATCATTACATATGTGTGAGCCACAACCAATATCTAATACCCATATGTTAGGATCAGAAACAGTATTAACCTTAATGAAAAACATACCTGAAGAAGCCAGGGTATTTGATGCTTACTTCTTCTTTAAGGACTCCAGATAGACTTTATAGTCTCACTTCTAGTGGCTAGTCTTACCACAATGGAAGCAAGTTCCTTTCGACGCAGTTTCTTTGAGTTTCTTTTTGGTTGCACTTCCTTTTGGTTTCTTAGAACTTTTCTTCTTTAGATTCTTTTTTCTTAAACTAAAAGAATAAGAGTCCACCACTAGCACTGGCTTGCTATCCTTCTTGATAGTCTACTCTGTTGTCGTGAGCAGATTGATCAACTCAGGGATTGTAGTGGAGATTTGGTTCATCCAATAGTTTAACACAAACTATGAATAAGTATCAGACAATCCAACCAGAATTAAGTCAACACTTAATTCATAATCCATAACAAAACCTAAGATGGCCAACCTCTTAATATAACCATTCATCTTCAGTTCATATTACACTGCAGATGTCCCCGGAGTCGTCTTAGTCGTGAAGAGCAGCCTCGAGGTTTCAAACCATTCAAACCAAGCTTGCTCATCGAAAAGCTCTTTAAGATGAAACATTATGGTATTAGCATCTATAGACTTATGCTGCTTCTACAGATCTGGTGACATAGAGGCTAGCATAATACAGTAGCCAAGTCATTATCTTTGAGATGCTTACAATATGCTTTCTGATCCTCATCAAAAACGTTAACAACAGGTGGATCAGGAAGTGGAACGTCTAAGCATAGCCTAGCTCCTCAGATCTAAGAACAATTATCAGATTTATCAGCCAATGAAGAAACTTGGGTCCAATTAATTTATTAGAATCTATAAGTGAGCACAAATTCACACTTGAAGACATTTTCAATCAACCTAAATATGAAGAGAGAAATAATGTTAGAATATAAATACATGCATGATCATAAAGACTTGCATGACATGCATATGGATCCCACTGGTTTCAAAGAATCCATAGCCCTCACTACGAATCGAAGAAATATTATGACAAAGTGTCCCATCGATGTTTGACATTACTAAAAATGACCTTGGGTTTACCTAATAAGCCACCTTAGGTCAATCGGTTAGTATCAGTCATATTAATTGCATTATAAATGTAATTATCGTCTAGTGGTATCAACTCTTGATGCATGCACACACATTGGATTATCGACTCTTGATGCACATACATTTGATTTATGCTACCCAATTGTGCCTCTGTTTACATGGACCTTGAGTTTACTCAACAAATCAGCGCTTCTAGTAAAAACCGACCCATTAATCCGAAAATCTTATATCCATGATTTGAACATATTCATATAGAGCAAGCCTGGGTTTACCCAACAACTGTAATGCTAAAAGAATTATGGTTCTCCCCATATTAATGGAAGGCCCTAGTTTTCATATTATGTGTGAGGATTTCATACTCTAGTCTCATCTAAGTCGTAGGATTATAGTCACAATGACTATATGGAATGATCTAGGACATTTCATCCATCACATTGGATCTATATCCATAATCATCCATCATCCCACCGAACCAACCCTAGTATGCATTCTTTAAAGCAATCATCTCACATGGTTTTCCTATATAGGTTGTGACGCGTTATACATCTAAAGATTTGACATTTGATTCAACTCTTGAATCAAATTGCTTTCTAATGTTAGCATTAGCTAATTTCTCAATCTATCTATTTTCAATTCCAATTCAAAATACCAATATACCAAGTGTAATACCCTCTACCTTAATGTACCAATTAAACACTTTAATTGTATCACGCTTGCCATTTCTAGGCATAATATACATGAAATACTTGAAATAGATTAATACAATATTATTCTCTTAGATTTCCAAATAATTTGAGAACATCAAACTATCACCCTAGGTATCTCTAGGTAGTCTCCACTTTATCAAGACTACTTTGGCACTTGTCACATAACTTGTGATGGCCAAAACAATCAAGACAACTAAATATACCAACGAGATGCTAATATGACATATTTGACATCCAAAATTTTTTTGGAAACCAATTTCAAGCAAATCAGTTTGGCATGCATAAAAAATAAATGTAAGATATTTATGATCACATAAAAAATGATCCAAGACATTGAAACCAAAAAATACACAATCAACATTTCAAACAAACTAGGTCTAGCAATTTTCTCAAAATTGTCCAGCTTTGTGTTTCGCTTGAAAAAATCATTGAAAAAATTTCAATAAATACTGAGAAAATTAAATAGGCTATAAAATGTTCAAAAAATGTTCCATGAAAATTTTCAGAATTTATTTCCAAGAAAAATGTAAACCTCAACAACCAATCCAATCTAGAATCTATGTTCCTCAACACAGACATTCCCAACAGCACACAAGAAATTCTCAAATAAATACTCAATCAACATCTTAGAAAGACCTTAGTGAAAGAAAATCCTAAAAACAAGTTTTCTAGAATTTATTCTTGAATTTACAATCATGCATGTTCATGTAATGTGCATAAACACAGCAACTAGACTAGTAGGGAATTAATTAGCAAAAATATATCAAATCACATTGATAATTTTTTTACTTCCACACACATACTCAAAAACATCTCATGAGAAAATCTGGGCAAGAAAATTAAAAAAAAATCTCTATACTGATTTCGAATTCAACACAATCAGAATGCATAACAGTCACAACCAATCAGCAGCATCACACATGTTATGGTTTCTCCTTTATACACGACACAAGTGGCTCTAATACCACTATAGGAAAATCCCAGTGTGTGTATCATATACACGCATTCTTGAAGTCTAAGATCTATGTACATATACAAGGAAATGCTACAAAACCTAGCTGAATGTTCCCAATTAACATACATGTTCTTAACATATATATATAGGAATTAATAACATTTACACAAATCAATCTTTCATATAATAACCATGTACCTTATGTGTAGTCTCATTAGTTCTTTGATATTCTAATTGTTAGGTTATCGTAAACCACAACGACTAAAACAAACTGTCTCCAATAGTATCCACGCAGAGGTTAGAGAATCTAACCGAATCAAACTCTTTGATCCGGAAATGGCTAGAACAAATACAAGAGTGCTAGCTCTTACCTTTTTCTCTATGGAGAGCAACGTGAAGTAGAGGAGAAGATGATGAAGCTTAGGAGAATGAGAGAGTATCGTGAAGAAGGTTTCTTAAAAACTTGTTTTCACGATTAACACATCTTTGTTTTATTGCCTTTTTGTCTTTTATGCTTTTGTCTTTTATCAATTAAAGACATTAAATGAAACTTTAACAAAGTCTATCTTCCTTTCCACGTTACTCATTTATTATATATATATATATATATATATATAAATGCTGAGGTGGTCCAGACACACTAGGGTTGGTCCTCCTGGGTTCCAGGTGTGGAAAAACACCGAAGACCTATTTTAGCAATATCTATGTCGCGATCATCGGGACATATCCCAATATCATCGGGATCCATTTAGTTATATTGCTCTTCATATAATGGATCAATATCCAAAACCATTTTACGAATTCTCTTAGTCACTCTTATATGTATGACCCATTAGGTTCCTAGTTATGTTGTCCATTTAGATTAACACTTAATCCAAGAAAGTCATGGGCGACGTCTACCAATGCATCATGACCCTCAATTGATCGGAAAGCAAGTGCTTTGACGAACGAACCCGTGCTCATCACAAACCATTTCACGGACCCTCCTATAGACAATTTTTGTGCAATTCATCCTTTCACCATGCTATACCCCACTTGGTTATAAGTATGGGCAAAGTGTCAACTCTCACTAGATTAACTACGTCGAATCTAGTCCAAGTGATATCAGTTCTCGTCCTGGGACTCATTGCTTTATATGTCAATGAAGACATTCTTCATGACATATGTACTCTGGCCAGAGATATTCAAGTAATGACCTCGACAAAAAGCCATGGGTATAATCTTCTGCTATCACAAAAGTGGTGAATTCTCTATTGGCTACTTAATTACTTTCGAATACCTCAAGCTGTACCTAATCACCACCCTATGAGTGACCTATGTGAGGCAACAAGGAATGGAGTCAAAGCACATAATCAGTATCCAAGATATCCTTGATTACCTCAAGTCTAAGGATACTTGCACCATTGCTATGATGAGATTATCACTGACATTAAATAGGACATCCATGTGATGATCTCATAGTAGGCCATCCAATGTACTTACTACCTCTAGTAAGCACTCACATCCCAACTCTAAACATCTAATGTTTACAGTTTCTAAGATCCACTGCTTGATCAAATCAAGGAGTTTAACATATGCTAGTTTATCTAGATTAACGATGTCTAATCTTATTAATCCTATGACTAGGGAAAATTTCGATACTAACATAATTACACAATTATAGGAATCTCAATAGTATGATCACATCATGATTTCCTTCATACTATGTCATATATCATGGACTTCATTAATTTGCTTATAGATCAATATCAATTCATAAATAATGAACCCGAAATTAATGAAATATGACTTTCTTTATTATTGAGAATAAAGTATGTATACAACTTTATACAAAACAAGCTAAAGGCAATTGCCTTTAGGGCACTACTCTAACAGCCAAATCGATAATGTCATAAGTAAGATGATTTTAAGTTATCTCATTTTTTGTCTTTTATTGTCATTGATATTTAAAATTGGATTGCACATATCTAATATGTAAATTCCATTGCACAATGTAGCAGTACTGTAAAACATTTCATTCAACTTAATTAGACAACCATTGCTTAAAAAATTTAAATGAAATCTTGTTTTATTAAAACATGAAATAGATACAATGTTCTTTTTCATAACGGTATATAATAGCAATTATCTAAAATTAACTCTAGCCCACTAGGAAGATACAAAACATAGGTTCCTATGACTAAGGTAGCAACTATTGCTCCATTTCCCACATATAGGTCCATCTCTCCCTTTTTAAGCGATCTACTATCCTTAAGACCCTATATATCAACACATATGTATGAGCCATATCCGGTATCTAATACATAAATGTTATTATCAGAAATGATATTAACCTCAATGATAAATAACATACATGAAGTAGACGGTGGAGCATCTAATGCCTTCTCTTACTTCAGTGACTCCAGATAGGCTTCACAGTTCCTTTTCCAATGCACTTCCTTATTGTAATGGAAGCATATTCCCTGTGATGTATTATCCTTTTTCTTCTTCTTAGCTACACCTCCTACTGGCTTTTTGGACTTCTTCTTTTAGTTCCTCTTGCGAGAACCAGAAGCAGAGTCCACCAACATTATAGCCTTACTGTCCTTCTTGATAATTTGCTCATCTATTTTGAGTAGATTAATCATCTAATGTATCAAAGTGGATATTTGGTTCATCCGATAGTTAAGCACAAACTGTGAATAACTATCAGTCAAACTAGTCAGAATTAAGTCTATACTTAATTTATATCCATTATGAAACCCAAATTGGATAACCTCTTAATGTATCCATTCATTTTCAGCACGTACTACACTGGAGACGATCCTTTAGCCATCTTAAAGTGAAAAAGAAACCTCAAGTTCTTGAATCTTTTAGACTGAGCTTGCTCATCAAATAGTTCCCTTAGATGGTAGATTATGGTATGAGCATCCATAGTCTTATATTGCTTTTGCAGTTTTAGTGACATAGAGGCCAACTTTATACAACTAGCTAGCTCACTATCATTTAGTAGCTTCTTGTAAGCTTTCTGATCTTCATCAGAAGCATCGATAGTAGGGGGATCGGGAAGTGGCTCATTTAGGACATATCCTAATTCCTCATATTTGAGAACAATTCTTAAATTTCGTAGCTAATCTAAGAAGTTTGGTCCCGTGAGTTTGTTGGACTCAAACAGAGAGAGTAAGTTCACATTGGATGAAGACATCACGACAATTTAATAACCTAGAAGAATGAGAGAAAGCGTTAGAATGTACATAAATGCATATCGATAAGGACTTTATTCACATGCATTATGGTCCCACTATTTTATCCAAATCCATAGCCCTCATTACGAATTTGAGAAAAATTATAATTTTCCTATTTGGTCGATATCTAATATCACTAAGAATAACCTTGGGTTTGCCCAACAAGTTGAAGTAAATCATGCGTTAATATAGACTTTACGTTCAATAGACAACATGCACAAGAAGAGTGAATTGTGTATTCTTTTGCGTGAATACAATCCCCTTTCAAATTTCTTTGAAAAAATAACTTTTCAAAAACTATTAAGTAAACAATCACAATGTATTGCAATTAACTTCTATATACTTGTATAAAACAATAGAAATTGAAACTTGAAAGTTAGAGAGTAGAGGTTGACACAATAATTTTATCCTGGTTCACCCCAAACTGTGGGCTACGTCCTGTCCTCAGAATCCTTTATAAAATTTCACTATTCTTTTCACAAGTACAAGTATTCTTTTTCACAGAGCCTCTTCAGGTCTTTTAAACCATGTATTATTTTTCTCACTTAGCCTCTTCAGGCTCTTAGCTTTTCTTCTTTCTTATAGAAAGATATTGTGAGCTCTGTTACAGTAATGATAGCTCTAGTGTTTCACACAATGAATACAGTGTTTGCTAAAGATCAAAAACTTTTTAAAATCTCTAACTTTTTAATCTTCGACTCTGACTTGTATTTATAGCCTTCGTCTTCAACTTTTTTTGATAACTACTTCTTTCTTCTTACTTCTTGATTCTTATAGAAACAGTTATTTAGTTGAGTTCTGTAACTAACTCAAACTAGTTAACCGTTCGACGTAGTATCGGTTCTTCGTCTTAGTTTTACTTCCGTCTTAGTTTCACTTCTACTTCGCCTTACTTTTGTTTCCCCTTCGTCTTCCTTTCTTTCGTCTTACTTTTGCTTCCACTTCCATCTCACTTTCTTTTGTCTTACTTCTGCTTCCACTTCGTCTTACTTTCTTCCTGATCAAAATGGTTTAACAATTTATAATATTATTATTATTTGAATGTTATCAAAATTATTAGACGTGAAGTCATTTTGACTTAACAATCTCCCCCTTTTTGATGAAAACAAATAATCATAATTTTAGAAAGATAATTGAGTACGATTTATAATAAGATATACAATTGAAAAAAATTGTAAGCTATACTATCTCTGCTTCTCTTCTCCTTCTCTCTTCTCTAAGCTATACTATCTCTTCTTATTTTCTCCTCTCCCTCTATTTGTTATTAATAAAAAAAATTTCCACCGTAGATGCTTCATAATCTCAAAGAACATTAATTGTATCTCAGTGGGGAGTGACTTGAGGTCTTGTTGTATATGAGCTACTTCCTTATATAAATCACCCACTGAAACATGCAGATCATCAGTTTTGTCATGAATTTCTTCAATTTCTTCGACTAAGTTTGCATCACTTTTCTGTTGTACTTCTTCCAAACCAATAGTAGTACTAAATGATTCTGAAGGTATGACATCCGGTTTAATGATTGCAATAACAGGAGGTGTGAAAGATAAGTTTATGTTAGGGAGATCAAGGTCATCAGGTCGAGGTAGCTTTGGAATTTGTTTTCCAAACAGGTGTAGTACATTTCCAATTGACGATATAGAGCTCAAGGGTCTAAAATGCATAATTAGGTGCACAAGAGTCTCTATGTTGAAACTAATATTTCCAACTCTGATGGTTCTGTACTAGCCTTCTGTTAT
>JANSVA010000005.1:38057175-38082579 GCA_025504915.1 Erythroxylum reticulatum | reverse complement strand
GCCTCTTCAGGTCTCTTACACCAAGTATTGTTTTTTTCACTTAGCCTCTTCAGGCTCTCAGCTTTTCTTCTTTCTTATAAAAAGATATTGCGAGCTTTTTTACAGTAATGATAGCTCTAATGTTTCGCACAATGAATACAGTGTTTGCTAAAGATCAAAAACTTTTTAAAATCTCTAATCTTTTTAATCTTCGACTCAGACTTGTATTTATAGCCTTCGTCTTCAACTTTTTTTTTGATAACTGCTTCTTTCTTCTTGCTTCTTGATTCTTGTAGAAACAGTTATTTAGATGAGTTCTGTAACTAACTCAAACTAGTTAACCGTTCGACGTAGTATCAATTCTTCATCTTAGTTTTTCTTCCGTCTTAGTTTCGCTTCCGCTTTGTCTTACTTCTACTTTCGCTTCCATCTCACTTTCTTTCGTCTTACTTTTGCTTTCACTTCGTCTTACTTTCATTTCCACTTCGTCTTACTTTCTTCCTGATCAAAACAGTTCAACAATTTCTAATATTATTATTATTTGAATGTCATCAAAATTATTAGACGTGAAGTCATTTTGACTTAACACAAGCCACCTTAGGTTAATCAGTAGGTATCATTCATACCAATTGCATTAGTTATGCAACTATCGACTTGTGCCATCAACTATTGATTTAGAACATTCATTAAGTTATCAACTCTTGATGCGTATACATCCCATGTATTCTACCCAACTCTTCCTTTATCCATATTGACCTTGGGTTGCTAAACAAATCAACGCTTACAGTTAGGACGAACTTATTAATCTAGAAATCTAATTTTCATGGTTTGAACATATTCGTGTAATGTGGGCTTGCGTTTTCCCAATAACCCAACACTATATATATCACATATATATTTTCATATTATGGGCAACTTGATTAAATTGAACATATGTCTATAACCACCCTTAAAATGCATTTAATGCATGTATCATATAAATGAGGTTTAATTTAGGTTGCGACTTGACTATACACTTGAAGTTCGTGATTCAATTCAACCCTCGAACCAAATCAGGTACTAGTGTTAGTCTCGACTAATTCAAATAATAAATGTGATTCTATTAGGAACCCTAAAATTCAATTATTTTGATGTCCAAATTAAACACTTTAATTCTATTACACATGCCTTTTTCTAGTCACACTAGAAATGCTATGCTTTACTTGGATTAATTATAAATTAATCCTTAGGGTTTCCAAAATTTTTGAACATCAATTAGTCATGTAAAACATCCCTAGGTCATCTCAAATTTATCAAGACAATTTCGATACAAGCCAAAAAAATCTTGACAACTAAAATTATCAAGATAAATGAGTTAACCTACTAGACACTAAAGAGATCGATTCGATGTCTGGAAATTTTCATGAACCGTAATTTCAAACACGTGCACTTAGCGTGATATTAGCATCAAAATAATATATTTCTTGTCTCATAAAAATAATTTCAAGTTATTATAACCGAAACACATACACATAAGTCATCAAACAAGTCAGCCCCTTCAGCTTTCAAAAAGTTATCCAGAGTTGACTTTGACTTGATCTATTAATTGAATCAAGTTCAATTAATTCTAGAAAAATTTTGGAGTCAATACACAATCTAAATGTGCCTAATAAAACATTCCAGAATCTATTTCCTTGTAATTATTTAAAAACTAAGTGGAATTTGTCAGCACATCATATGTCCACTAACACTTGTCATACACCACTAGCATGTATGTAAAATCAAGAATAAATAATCAATCACCTTTAAAATAGGTGTCATGCATCTCATATACGTGGCAACATCATATGTGCATGTTCATGAAGAAAATTCATAAAAACAGTTTTTGATTAAGTTTTTCTGGAAATTACAAGCATGCATGTTCATCAGATTTCCAAAATTTCCCAGAACTTCATACATGCATCAAGCTGAAATTAAAATCGTAATAAAATATAAAATGACATTCAATTGCATTTTCCTTTGATAGAAACATAAAACCATTTCTATAAAAGAAAATATAAAAACAAGGTTTTTAAAATTATTACGAAAATTTCAAATTCAACACATACATTTTGCTTTCCAGAAATTCCCAGAAACTAATATATGAATAGACTAGAGATTAATTCGCAATAAAATAGAAAATGACATTGAATTGAAATTTCCTTTGACAAAAACATAATATAACATCTTATAAACATTTATGTGAAAGAAAATTAGAAAAATCATTTTTCTACAATTTATACTAATGTTTTGAAATCAACATGCCTGTCAGTAACAATCCAGTAAAAAGTTTGCACAAGTTCAATAGATCACCTTATACATGCATAACTTGCTTTGATACCACTATTGGAGCATCATGGATTCATGCATCGCATACATGGAAAGGAAGCGGAAGTGTGGGAATCAAAATTTCAACTCTACGAGATCCCCAAAAAACCCAGAATATATGTGCATGTATAAACAGATTATAAGAACATGAAATTATAACATATGTACCTTGCAAATACTCCTCCTTTCTTGAATTTTCTCCTTATTTGGGTTGTAGCAAACACCAAACACCTTCCCTGTCCTTAAGGGAGCATACAAAGATGAAGAAAAATCAGTGTGTAAGGGTGGTTAGGGCACTAAATAAGATGAGTTCAAGTAGATGCTCTAGTGAGAGTTAGATCAAGACCAATTTTTATGCAATTAATCTCATACAACAATTGCTTAAGATTGTTTGAATAAATCTTAATATCACTCCTCTCAACTTCCAAAACTCTTCTAGACCTTTAGTCTCTCTATTGAGTTGTTTTATGGCTAAAATTCATGTGTATATAACTAAAGAACTCACTTATGTACCACCTATCATTAAATTGGTCAAGATCGTGGCCTATAAGCCAGGATCGTGGCTTGCTTAATTAAAAGCCATGCACACTTTGTTTTTCATCCAATTCTTTATGCGTGTGACCTTTAGGTTCCCAGTTATTTTGGTCACTTAAATTAACTCTTAATCTGAGCAAATCATGAAAGGTTTTATCAATTTTATTTGACTATAATTTCAATGAAAGATAAATAGTATATCTCTTAGCCTTTGAAATTTTTTTGTGATGTCTGAATTTAAAAGAGACTCAAATATTCATATTGCTTTTATATTGAGAAAATTATATGCTTAAATAGTTAATTTTATTATTGGATTTCTAATATCATAATAAGTTTTGTTATAAAAAGAGGGAGATTATTGAACCAAGAGAAGTTACAGTCCATGTTTTGATGATAATAAATCATAGTTACGACTAATGATTTGCACTATGATTTTTTAAAACAAAACATTACAAAATGAAGTTAAGAAACACTTTATGGAGACTAAATCCATTCAAGTCAAGAAGAAGAGCAAGACCAAGGAAGATCAAGCAATAAAAAGTATAAAATTTATTTGTAACCTTTCTTATATCTCTTAAGTATTTTATTGCTTTAGGAGGTACACATGACTAATCATACCATGTTTTAATTTGAATACATAAATGTTTTCTATTATCTAGAGAAATTAAGGTTTTCATTAAAAATTCTTGATCTTTAAAATACCCTTTATGGAACATTTGAAATGTTTTTCGATTAAGTTGTAGTCAAAGTAATATGAATTGATGTTTGAAAAAACTTTAAAAATCGCAAAACATATTTTCAAGCACACTAGCCAATCGATGTGTATGTATAATATACTATTTCAAACACATTAGTCAACTAGCAGGTATGGTCAATCATTATGATGTTTCTAGTGAAATTAATTAACTAATATCTTTGTTTAATCAACTAATGTGTCAAGAGTTTTGAAATTTAAATATCGTGAATTTATAAGTGATGTTGGTTAAATATATTAGTCGATCAATACGGTATGTTGTCAACTAATATACCATAAGGATCAACCAATATCATTGTTACTAATTGTTATAACAATTAGCTTTTCAAGGAAGAATGTACAAGAGTTTATCTTTACCTTAATAAAGATTCTTGCATGAATGTTCCTCTTCACTTGATTGAAAGAAGAGTTTAGTGGAATTTCAAAAAAGTCCTAGAGAGTGGACGTATGCAAAGATTTATTTGCTAAAACATTATAAGAAGAGTATACAACTTCTATTCCCTACAATATTTATATTATTCTTGATTAATTTATTAACTTTATTAAATTATTATTGCAGTTTATTATTTAATTTGAAATCAATCAAAACTTTTTATTAAGTTCTAAAACTTTTCTTAAATTCACAAAAAACCTTATTCACTCCCTCTTAATATCATTAAAAACCAACCTATAAAATATAAAATAATATTTAAAATATATATTTGTAATCCTATTTTGAAATCAATTATATTTTATTTGTTAAAATATAAATTTATTATAAATAAAGCCCTTGTGCCAAATTATGCAACGGAGTATCTATCCAGCAAGGTTTTTCTTTAATTAAAACTACAATTAATAGATTGCATTTGCACTTTTGTTGATTAATAATGGCAGCTAAAGCTTTGTAGGGTTGAAAGCCAAATTATTATCTCAATGGGTTTGAGATTTACTATTGATGATTATAATATAATGGAGCCTAACGATCAATAAAACTTGTAAAAGAGTTATAGTTTAAGATAGTTAAGGGGATAAGAATGAAATTACCAGGAAAAATCTGGAAATAAATATTCTCATGTCCTCGAGCATTTCGAAAGCTAATTTCAATTTAAGATTTATTATTTTGAGCGAAGAATATAATATTAGAATTAATGATAACCGAACATATTGATAAGCATGTATTAATTTAATTGACAGATGAGGTGAGAGGAATTTAAAAGAGTCATTACCATGGTCTTGGGTAGCGGAGTGAAACCATTTTGTCAACCGGTTGGTCCTATCAACTAAAAGAATTTAGAAGACCCTTTTTTTTTTTTTATAACATAGT
Source organism: Erythroxylum reticulatum (assembly GCA_025504915.1). Taxonomy (NCBI): domain Eukaryota; kingdom Viridiplantae; phylum Streptophyta; class Magnoliopsida; order Malpighiales; family Erythroxylaceae; genus Erythroxylum; species Erythroxylum reticulatum. Next base: position 38,077,663 of record JANSVA010000005.1, on the reverse strand, counting down.
TAATGTTAAGTTGGTTTTGGCTTACGATCATAAAAAATTATATCTTTGTTAACGTTAAGTTGGTTTTGGCCTACGATCATAAAAAATTTCACTTACCATTCTGGAGAACATAGACGAGGTAGACCCTCCATATTCCTCCTACCGATTTTGCTTTGCATGGGGCGATTCACAGAGTTAAACAGTTATACGTCAAAGAATCTAGAAGCCTGCATATTCTCTAGGCAAGTCCCCTTGTTTCCCACTTTATCGCCAGATTGATCATTTTTAACATTCTCCTAACTGAAACTGGAAGCAATAGGGAATGTTAGAAGATTGAATGGGTGGTCAGGCAATTAGATTTGCTACAAACCCACTATTTGCACATGGAGCTTGCTTGGACGCAGGGCTTTGGAGATAGCCATAATTTAATTCTTACACTTGATAACAACACAAATTTAATTATGAGTTTATCTACAAGTACTATATTCAATCTACCTTCGTATATAACTGTAAAATATTTTGTCAGAGAAGGGGATAATGCACTACAAAAGAAACACTACAAAAATTAGCACATAAGAAGCCATATTGTTACAAAAGTTGGACCTTCATTAATGATAATATTTTCCTTTTCTTTTGCTTCTTTATAAAGAGTAACTATTACAGTTTAAGACAAGAAAGAAGTTGTATTCAATACCATTGTTTCATCTTCTTATCAAAAATGCCCGGCCCATAGGTATACTTGAAAATTTCAACTAGGAGGGGAAACTGCAACCAAATGAAGAGTGTAACAGGAACACTAGCAAGCAAGACAATTGGGATGACAATATGCCATTGTTCGTTTAGGACTATTACAAGGGTAGCACAAAAGGAGACCATCATGGATGCAATAGAGAAAAAGAGCGTGGAAAGGCCGATAATCAACTGCGTAGGTAAAGATACGAGGAAATCCTCCTGTGAGTAGCGTGATGTTAGGATTCCAAGAAACATCAACACCGAATTAGAGGAAGCAAATAGAGAAATGGAATCTGAGATTATGAAAACCAAATACGGCTTTTGATAGGAGATTATTGATTTGTCTCTTTCTAGGGGGCTTCCACTAGGTACGGTAAAAATAGCAGCGAACATTACGGTAATGATAAGAGCACCAACTACAGTTGAGGAAGTAGCAGTCTCTTTCATCCATTTCTCTCCATCTGCCATTAACTGTTTGTGGCTGTTATCAAATATTTGCTGAGGTTTTTCACCTTCCATATTAACCAAGTCTTTGTGAAATGGTGGCACTAAACTCTCCACCTCCTGCATTTATATTGAAAAAGCAATAATTTTGATTAAAATGCTAAAAACACTTGTAATATACTAATATTTTCCCTGACATCTACAATTAAAAAAATGAGGTAAATAGATAAATGAATTTTCTCTTCTACAACAATCAAGGTAATAAATTAAAATCTATAGTATTATTTACCTTAAACCATTGTACTTCTCTTTGCATCTGAAGAGCCGCACCTGAGATGCTGGCAAGTTGAGATTCAGGTGCCAAAGTTCCTGCCAAGTGCAGCATATTGTTCCCAAAGAAATCGTATTGGGCAGTCCATCCAGTATTTTCTGAATCAAGTCCGTAAATAAGACTAAATCTTTTCCTGACGATACGAAATAGCAGCCATTATCACGTGTCTTCCGAAGATATCGGTATAGTACATGCGCTGTGGACAAGCTTTAATTAACTCAACCACAAACTCAACAATCCCATTCTTTACAGCTTCAGTAAGGGCATTCTCTACTACTCCTGTTGGGAGATCTCGTAATTCTTTGGTTGATATATGGCTACACATGCAGCGTAGAATCTCGAGAGCATAGACGTGTGTCAACTTCAGTTCATATATTTGCTCCAGTCCTACAAAAGATCCTGGAGGGATTCAAGAACAAAAATAACTTAGGTAAGTCTTTGTAAGCTAAATGACTTGTAAATTATGCTGAGGATAGATGTTACAAGAATAAGATACAAAGAAGAAAATTGTGAAGCCAAAGTAACTTACCTAGTAATTTCAAAATACGCCATGTTATACCATTCCCTGAAAATTTAATTAAAAAATATCATATAACTGTAAATAAAATTTGTGTATTAATTATAGAAACCGCTCCTATATATTATGTTAATTTAAGTTTAGAATTTTACCATCATATTTAATATCTTCTTTTTACCTTTCTTGTTAATTTAAATTTTTCTATAAATTTTATTAATCAAAATTATCAATATGCTTTTTTTTCCCTCAAAGTAAGTCTTTTAGTAGTTATTCTTTCAATCGAATATATTAAAAATTAATATTTTATTAACAATAAAGCTTACCCTTTTTTTTTTCAATATAATGGAAACCTGCGTTAAGCATTATGAACTTAAATTCCTATTAAAGGAGAATTCTTAGAAAAACGCAAAAAACGTCATACATGTTTGAGGCTAGTTAACATAAATTTTAATTGAGTTACGACTGCAATAATCACTTTAGCTGATCTAAACCAAGGGGGAAAAAATCGGACACACATATAAGCTAAAATCGCCATGCATAATAATAAGAATTGAAGAATTTACATTAAATTTACATTGTGTGCTACATACATTTATGATTGCTAAATCTAGAGACCATTGAGACAAGTTAGACCAGTACGAGAGTTGAAAAACGTAAACAATTCCTTTCGTCATTATGTTTACTTTAAAACTTCAATTTCTGTGTGATTATACTATCTCCATTCTAAAAAATTGAAATGGAGAAAAATGTTAAGGATAAAAAAGAGGATTGGTCATTAATACAAAACATTTACGTAATAAAACAGAAAATTTATATAATTAAAGATGTGCTTATTTAATTTACAATCTCTCGTTGTATTTATAATAGATGTCATGTAGTCTCAACTTAAATTATTTAGTTTAGCAAAAATTTTCTATAACGTTATTTAATTAGAGAGTAAGTTTGTGAAAAACTTGGATGGCATGAATTAATAAGACAAGAATGTCATATTGGGACAAGAATTTAATGTTCTAATAATAATAATAATAATTTATTATGTGATGTAGAAAACAAAAATATACCAGGATTGACCATGTCGTGTGGCTTGGCTTGGGCGTGGTCCGAGATCTGGATACGGGTTTCACTGTGGGCAACAGGGACCTCTACATGTATCACTGTTAAGGGTATAGGTGTGAGAAATGAAAAACAGTAAGTCGAAGTGATAAATAGTTTATAAACAATACTAACAGGAGTAAATCCAGCGTTTCCAAAATACAAGTCGAGAACAACTATGAAATCTTGAGGCTGCCGTCGCCAGAATTGGGAACGGGATGTAACTTCTAGAATCTGGAGCAAGAGTGAGAGCTGGGCAGCGCCGAAGAAGATCCAAGCCAACATCTTTTCGGATGAAAGGAAAGAAGAAGATATTGAATTTCTTTCTGAAACAATAGGTAAGACGATAATACATACATCTCTTACCAAGTATTCCGCTAACAATGCAGCTACAGAGTAACGTAGTTCCGTTATACCCATTTTCTGGATAAAAACTATCAAATGGGGTGAGGGAGTAAAGATAGGAAGTGGTTTCTCTGTGGGCTCCTGAACATGCGGCAACAACTGGAAGTGCTCCACGTATGGTGGGAATGCAAACCAAATTGTTGTTTAACGAGATTAGGAATTCGCAAGTTTTAGTCATTCCATTATATGCAGCGTAAGTAAGAGCTGTACAACCCCATGAATCTTGTATTTCCAAGTCACTCTTTTTCATTAACTTGGCTAATTCTTGGGTTATCTTGCCTTTTCCAGCTCCAGCTGCAATATTAATAAGCAATTGCCCAGATAGTGCCACTTTGGCATTTAAGGCCTCGGGGTGTGAATCAATCTCAGCTTTCAAGCCTATCCAATCACCTTTGTACACAGCCGCGTACATGCGCCCATATTTTAGATGATCAATCTCAAAAGTCCCTGCATCCCACCCCATACCACATTTTTTTCACTTAAAAATGTTCTTGACAATTCACGGAATTTAATAATACCTTACTTACATAGAGTTGACTGGTGCACCGCCATTATGGAGGGGGGGTTTGAGAGTGTGGATAGATCACCCAAATTGAGTCCTATTATAACGTTCTGTGGGGGATCAACTCGATAAATTCCAAGCAACTGCAGTTCATACATTTTCGCTAAAGTGTCCCACACAATCTTCGCGGAGCTGATATTGTGAATCTTTGAGAGTATCAAGGGGTGGCAAAAGCTTCGAATTCTGATCAGAGCAATGTTGTTCTTAGCCCTCCAATTATCACTATTTCTTGGTATGCTTGTTGGCTCTACAGCCTCCCAAACCCCTTCCGCTTCAAGATTTTTTCTCATGCTCACACTCCACTCCGGATAATTTGCGATTGTTAATCTGTTATACATATACCGGAAAGAGTAGTAAATATTTTACGTATACGTATCTCCTACATTAATATAACTTGCAGATTATTGTATATCATCGTAAGGCATGGATTAAAGATATTTTATCTTATAATTAAGAAGAGTTATTACACAGTTGGAACACTTGTATGGAGAGAGACAAGTTTTTAGGATCCTATTACAATTAAAAGGATCAGGCATATTTAATGATGAGCTTACATGGGCGGTTGGACTACGGCGGAGGGTAGTTGATTGTTACTCGAAGCAGTAGTCATTCCAAAAACTGATAATATATATCAAGATCTGCATAACAGGTACAGGCAAAAAGATAATGAGATATCAGATCTCACTCGAAGAAGAATTACAATTTGAGCCAAGAGTACTAACCAGTGGTTAACCTGCTAAAGATGGTAGGCAGAGTCGTTGATGAAGTACAGTATGCTCAATGATGTATGATGAAGAGATGGTGCTGCTGGTTTATAATCATTAGCTTGTTTGTCAAGCATTAAGAGTGGACCATTTTCTTCCCATCTTTCTCCTCCATTCATTTTCCTTTTCTTTTACATGTTCATCTTTAGCTTTACATCTACGTGCCTCACGTTGTTCGCAAATACATACATACACACACATATATATATATATATATATACACAAAATCAATACCTTTATTACAAAATCGGACTATCAACCTTATTATAATGATTATATTCTACTTATAGTGTTCACTCACCATAAGTCTATAATAACCCTGAAAGAACTATAAGAAACATTATAGATAATAACATGATTGTCAACTTTTTAGCTCCAACTCACCAACAGTTTGTAATAGTTGTAGCATTCTTCGTTAAGCAGGATGCTTTGTCTAAGAAATAAAAACACTAGACCGTATTAATTTAAGGTGGGTCAACCTGTCAGTAAATAATGACAACGATGTAAGATAAGACGGTTGCTTTACTTTTTCTTTATCCACTAACACTTTGCTTTTTCAACCTGGACAAGCGGATTCAATTTTTTTTAAAAAAAGGAAAGAAAAGGTTAAAGATCTCCGTATCTTAGTAGCCCTATGCCTCCCTGGCCTTGTCGTTGCAGCCACATGAGTTTATTCATCCCATTCTCGTAAAAGCATATTATGAAGTATGTTTAGATTTGGCCGAATATTGGACTCATACCTCCTTGGATTATCTTTTGAGCTTCGATTATATTCTCGGGAGTCGGAATATTGATATTCATGCACTTGTTTCTTTTTTTATATCATGAAGTTGTTTGGCAGGATAATTTCTCAAATATTGTGTACAATGTCGAATTTAAGTTTTAATTCAACACACTTACGCAACATAAGACTAAGAATCAGAGAAGAAGCAAGAAGAAAGAAGGGAGTTAAGCTCATATTTTATTCGATAAAGTATTAGCTTTTCATGAATATACCAATTGGGTAACGGATGTTACAATGATCAATCGGTTAATGCTACATGCAATAAATAGCTACAGCTGAAGTTTAAGTAAAGAAATAAAATGACGTAATAATTTCATTTCGATAAACAACGTCAAAAGCTGGCTTCACAACATTCTTATAAACATAACCATCGACTCCCTCTCGAATTAAAGCTTAATAAACGCTACATTCGCTTGCTCATATAAAACCTTGTCCACAAAGTATTTAATAGTAGGAAACCGTTGTTGGAGATTAAATAAAACACTCAAGTTGGAGAAATATTATTTACTGAGATCTTAATTTCTCTGTTTGAATGTTTTTTTTTCAGTTGAGAAACATGAAACGCATTTATGAATGGAAACACATCATACATATAATTGAAAAGTATTTTTGAACGGATGCGAATAATTTTTTCCATTAATCAACTATAATATCAAAATTTTATACATTTATTTTTGAATTTGCAACTCTATGATATTTATTCACATGCAAATTAATATTATTTAATTATCTCCATATTATTCACATATGGTATCAAAGCCAAAGTTGCGAATATCGTACAAGACTTAATATCGAATTAAGTTTTGGTACGGTACTGTACTGGTACCGGTCAATATCGGATATCGTTTCGGATGGTTTTTTAAATTTATGAAATAGTCCTTAAAATTTTTAAAATTTGCAAAATAATTCATTAGTATATTATACAGTTATGCTGTATATTTTACAAATTTACTGTTTACATCAACCATGTTTTTAAAAATTATAATAATAAATAATAATTATAATTAATATGAAATAATAATAATTTTTAAATATTTCACATATAAATAATAACCACAATTAATATAAAAAAGACAATCATCATCATACAAATATAAAATTACGAATAATACAAATTATTTAAAATATTACAATAATACAATTTCATCATTTTAATAAATAATAATTACATCAAAATATCCAATAAAAAATAATAAATATCCTTAAACAATTTACAAAAAGAGTTCATGATGGAGAACCAATCAAGTAGAAGTTAAACATAAAACAAAAATATTTACAGTTACATTATATATATAGAATTTAACATAAACATAAAATATAAGTAAAATTAAAAGAAGAGGAAAAACAAAAAGCTAGAACGAAATTCAATCGTCAATGGAAGGATATCCGTTATAACTGCACTGAACCAAGTTATTATTTGGTACAAAACCTTCATCATTGAGAGGAGCTTTATCATCATTATCATTTAAATATCAAATAATATGTCAATGCTTTTCCATTCAATATTATCTTCCAAGTTGTTGATATCTACAAAATTCAGTTCTTCAGAAATTAAATCCGCCAAAAGATCAATATTATCAATATAAATTGGATTAGTTGAACTACTTGTGCTATTAAAACTCCTACTAAAAAATTAAATTTAATTATTAGAAAATTATAAAAAATTATATCAAAATTAATAATGATAGTAACAGATCTTTCCCGAAACTTTAAATTGTAACGAACAAAAACCAAGTCATTGAACCTATTATGCTCCTATTTATTCATTTTCTTTGAGTAAATAAATTCAAATGTGTTCCAGTTTCGTTCACAGTCCGTTGCACTCACACATTGACTTAAAATTTGAATTGCAAACTATTTCAATTCTGGAACACCATTTCCGAATTGATCTCACCAAGAAACTGTAATTCATAAGATAAAAAAAGTAGTGTTATAAACAAAATAAAGTGATAATTAATTTTCAACAAATAAGAAAAAGGAAATAACTAATACCTAGAGAAAGTTTTCCTCTTTGTTGAATAGTAATCGGCATTCCAAAATCCCCATAAGACAACTTGTAAAGCTCCATTTGTAAGTTTCAAAGATCTTGCATCGCGTTAATACTAATAATTTTTGTAATAGTTAAAAGCATTCATCTATTAACTTTAGCTTGCTTAGTAAGATCCAGTCTAAAATAGATACTAAGATTTAAAAATACCCCAGCTGCAAACAATAGAGAAGAAAGTTGTCTTTCCCTTCTCTCGTTAATGATAAAAAGATATGGTATGTGTATAAAGAAGGCCTATGATTCAGATTGACCTTGATTGCTTTCGTCTCTCTCTATGGTATTAAAAATATAACTCATTATTGGCTTTTCTTCACTACCAATTAAGCGAAGCACCCTCATCAAAGGCTCAAAAACTCAGATAATAAATTGGCATTAAGATCAAAATTCTCTATCTTCTAGTATAATATTACAAACCTCCATTCCAGCATTAGACCTAGCATGCTAAGATACAATCTACTTATCACTTGTAAATATTTGTCTTAACTCTTTCTTCATCGAAATAAAAGACTGAAGTGATAAGAAATTTGTTGCAAATCTTATCACAGCAGGATGACACAAATTCTTATCATCGGTAAATTCCTTTCTGATCAAATTCAATGCCCATGCATGATTTGTCACCTTTTTAGCTTTCTGCATAGTCTCATCAGTAATAAGAAAATACCTAGGATCCTCTATATTCTCCAACATTAGGTCAATGTAATGTGCAATATAAGGAGTCCAAAAAAATGAATTATACGTATTCTGTAACCTTTTTCTTGCCATTTTATAAATGGAATCATTGACAGTAATAAACTGAATAATATTTTTCGGTCCTACGTCATTCACAACTTTATCAAATATCATAAACAAAGTCTTAGTATTTCTAATAAGGCCAAATGCATTAATAGATTTAAAAAACATAGAGCCATTTGTAGAATAAACCAAAAAAATTATAATAGGCTCTTGTCTCCTATTTATCCAACCATCACATATGATTGAACTTCTATAAGTACCCCAATTCACTATTCTTTCAACCAAATAATTTCTAATTTCATAAATTGAACAATTCAAAAGTTTACCTCTTAAGTCATCAATCGAAGGACCTTTGTATCTTGGACCATAAGAGATTATTGCATCCATCATAGGTTGATAATAATAAGACTGAGAAGCATTGAATGATGAACCTATATCATACCACCATTTAGCTACTGCCATATCGACATTGTGAGTTGTATCTTTTGATTATATTGCATAACGAATTGAAGGTTAGGCTCCAGGAGTTGTTCGTGGTATAAAGAAACTAATCACCTACCTTCTTCTCTTCCTTACATCAGCTTCAGGTACTTCTTTGTGAGCCTAAAATGGAACATTACCAGTACCAGTACCAATATCACTACCACTTCCACTTCCACCTTCAACATTTCCAAAATCACTACAAAAACTAAAAAACGAACTTCCACTACTAATTTCAAAATTCAACCTTTCCCTTCTATCTCTCTCACATTGATATTCATCAAACGATGTTTTCATCTGCCACTTTACATCACGACCTACTTTTTAAAAGGGTTTCACATCTCCTTTAACCCTATTTAAATGTTTTTTTAGTTGAATGATTCCTCCACCTTTCAAATGCTTGTTACAAAACAAACAAATAGTATGATTCCTTACACCGGGAACCAATGCAGTATAAGCCCAAGTTGGATCATTGTATCTTCTTGAAGTGGGTTGATCAGGAGTACTTAAACTTTCTTCCATTTATCTGTAAAAATAAATGAATGCATGTATCAAAATAAATAATACATAATTTCAGTACACAATATACATATCCATCTTATATAATATAACTCATTCTATATGATTACATTACACTCAATTCAATTTCATGGAATACAATTCACTATAAATCAAAAGCTAACAATTCAAAACATTCAACATATATAATTACATAAAACATACATAAACACTTTCCATTTCCAACAATAAAAAAACATACATAAAACAATTTCCATTTCCATTAATCACAAAACATTCATAATTTCATTTACATTTCTAACAATTTTTAACAATTTCCAATAATCACATTAGATTCATAAAACAATTTCCATTTCCAACATCTACAAATCATACATAAACATTTTCCATTTCTAACAATTTTTAACATTTTCCATTTCTAAAATTTTTTAACAATTTTCATTTCCAATAATCACAAAACATTCATAATTGCATTTCCATTTCTAACAATTTTCAACAATTTCCATTTCCATTTCCATTTCCGATAATCACAATACCTTCATAAAATAATTTCCATTTCCAACATCCACAAATCACACATAAACATTTTCCATTTCTAACATCCACATATCATACATAAACAATTTCCATTTCCAACAATTTTTAACAAGTTCTATTTCCAATAATCACAAAACATTCATAATTTTATTTCTATTTCCAATAATCACAATACACTCATAAAATAATTTCCATTTCCAACATTCACAAATCATACACAAACATTTTCCATTTCTAACAATACATTCATAAAACAATTTCAATTTCCAATAATTTCCCACAATTTCAATTCAATGTTTCAAACGTGAGGATCAAGTTGAAGGGTATGATGTGATTTTTATAATTTCCAAATAATGAATGACATATCTTATACAATTGTTCATACACATCTATTCATAAAATGCTGATCAAGTTGGAAGATAAATTCATAACATGAGGATCAACCGATCAAGTTGAAGGATATAACTTCTTTGGAAATGTTTTTTTTTTTCTTATTTAAAGCTTTGAATCTTCTTTTCATTTCTAACAAACCATAATATTATATACACCATTCTATATTTCGTTCTTAAATATATAAGTTGCTTTTACAATTTTTAATTGACATTAATAAGCCTAAGTATAAATGATTGGAACCTACAATAACAATATATTCACAATTTGAAAACAAAAAAGTTCTTTTTGGGATACATTTATTAAATCAATACTTTCACACATTATCTATTACAAATATTTATGATACCCCACCAACACATATATATTACCAAATAATTCAAGTTCAACATATTTTATACTCAATTAATTATTTACCCAAAACTACTCAAATTGCAAATACTATCATTAACTACAATCGAATTATTATTAATTTCCAATTTCATAATTTTATACTTAACTAATTATGTACCTTAATTCAATACACAAATATTAAAAATAAAATATGTTTTTTGATTTACAAGTTACAAACTTTAATTTTCAGAATCAATTGTGCATTTCATTCATCCGAATTCCAAAAACTTATCATAAATTTCTGATAAACTTAAACCAATCTTTATTCTTTATAACCAAACAGAAAAACCAAACATCTCATTCATCAACGTGACTGAAACATTTATAATTCAATTTCCAATATTCAAATTACAAATGACAAAACAAAATCGTGATCATTCAACATTTCAATTCCAATATCTAACCCAAATACACACAGATTGCAGATCACAAAACCAAGTTCCAACATCCAACCAATTCACAAATCCATCATCTAATCCAACGTAATAAAAAATGCAATTAAGTAGGAAAAAATTCAAGAACTCAAAAAACACACTAAAAAACAATTCGCTTGCTTTGAGTCTTTAGGTCTTTAGGTTGGTTCTTCGGGTTAGGTGATGGGTCAGAGGCTTCCGAGGTAGATGTGCCCGAGCTGTGACCTTCTCTCCTCCTTCAGACTTTCAGTGGCAACGACATGGTGCGGTGGCCCCGTGGAGGAAGGATGAAGACAGTGGCATCTTTGGGGGACGTCAAAGGAGGAGTCGAGGAGGATAAGGGAAGGATAATGACCAATCACCAGTATTATCGGAGATGAAGAGGAGAATGAGAGAGAGAGAACAGCAGCGGTGGTGAGTGAAGAAGTGAGACTCAGTGAGAGAGAGATAGAAAAATGAGAAGGAAGCTACAAGAAGGTTTGGGAGAGTGAAGAAGACAAAGACAGGGGGAGGGGAACAACAGTGACAGCAAAGTCGGTGTGAGAGAGAGAGAGAGAAAAATAAAAAAAAAAGGAGGAGAAGGTTCGAGAGAGACTGAGATAGTGCGGAGGTCAGAGGGAGGGGGTTCAGTTTAGGCTTAGCATTTTTAGGAATTTTTTTTAAATTGCAACTCTGTCCTCAAGTTTTTCAGATTTTATGGTATCAGCTGGTACCTTCCAGTATTGTACATACCGGTCGGTACTGAAGGAACGAATATTGTTTCATTTTTTTATCGGCATATTGATCGTTATGGAGCGGTATTTATTCCTTTGATCAAAGCTCTTATGCACTCATTCTCAAGGTTCATAATCAGCTATTGTCAACTCCTATTTTCGATTGGTTAAGTAGTGTTTGTAACCTTCAACAAACCTTGCTCATTCACCAGCCATTACTAGTACAACCCCTCTTACTATCAAACATGTCTCCCTCACAGGCAACGACTTTGGCTTAGAAGAGTTGCCCAAACCAATTTTTCACGCTACTTGACATGTCTCTCTTGATGTCTTCTTGATTTCTAGTCACCAAATTTCAAAGTGTAAAGTTTGGAACGAATTTACGCAATATTTTTAACAATCAGATATTGGTTTATAAGTTTGGGAGAAACAAACTATGTTTCTTCTTGATTTTCAATCATTACATTTCAAAGTTCGAATTTTGGGAGAGACTGAACATCAAGTTCCAGTTACCAAGTTTCATGTCAGTTTGCTTTGTGTCAGTCATAGGCATAGGTTCATGTCAATTTGTCTTCCTAAAATGTCAATTGCACCATCTGTTCCATCATATTGTTTATTGGATAGTTGTCTTATATCGTTTATTGAGTCGTCCTAGAAGCAATCAGAAAATTGTGAAGACTTCGAGGAACGAATAAAAGAATAGAATTGCAAAAGTAAAAAAATTCTAACATAGTTCTGCATCATAGGGGAGCCAACAATCAGATGACAATTTATTCATTTCAAAATTATGAATGATGTTTTGGGTATTTCTACCAAATTATATTCCATTTTTAATGGTGATCATCAATTTAGTAAATGGGGAAGTTGCATCACTTAAAACAAGAAATTGGGCATAAAATGTTCTCATCTTTGTTTTGTTTTTAAGACTCTTCCCTCCACTTCTTTATTTATCGATCCCTCCATTGATTTCATTATGTTGACTCACCAATCATATTTAAGGAGATGTTTTTTATATGGCCCAGTTTATTTTAATTTATAGTATTATAGATATAATTTCCATTAAAAATGATAATTGTTCAGATGGATGTTAAAAATAGATTTCTTAATGGTGAGCTCTCTAAATAAATGTATATATGGCCACCTCTAGGATGTGATCATCCTCTTAATATTGTCAATCATCTTAAAAAGACAACCCTAAAAAAGCCTTTGAGCTTGGTTTTCCAAATTTAGCTCTTATATTCATTATCTTGGATTTATTTATAGTCCACATAAAAATGTTTTGTTTGTTCAATACATGGATAGAGGTTCTATACTCATATTACTCTATGTGGATGATATGATCACTACTTGCAATCACTTGATTAGCATTATAGAATTGTAAAAGTATCTCATCCTACACTTTAAGATGAAATATCTAAGGCATCTAATATATTTCCTTAGATTATAAGTCTTTTATAATGATTTAGTTTGCTTACTCTCTCAAATGAAGTATGCTACTGATTCTATATCTTGTGAAGATATAAAAGATGGTAAAACTAGTTCCACTTTTATTGACAATGATGATCATATTAACTAACAAATGAAAAACCTCTAGATGATCTTATAATATATTAGTAATTAGTGGGTTTGTTTAGAACAACTTATAATTACCCATCCTATTTTAGCCTATGTTGTTCATATTGTAAGTCAAGTTATGATAACTTCATGAACCACTCACTATTTTGCAATTCTTCATATTATATGTTATGTTAAAGGCACCCTATTTTATGGTATCTAACTTTGATCATCTTCCATTTTAGAGTTCCACCACATACTCTAATGTTAATTGAGCTAAAGATCCTACTGATTGACATTCTACAATTGGATTTTATTTCTTTCTTCGCGTCATATGGAAAAACAAGAAATAAACAATTATAACGTGTTAATAGTATTAAAGCTAAATATTGATCCCTTGTTGACATTACTTCTAAACTCATATGATCATGTTGACTATTACAAGATATCATAATTAAACTTTCATTACCTACTATCATCTATTGTGATAGTCGTACCGCCACTTAAATTGCTTATAACTCTAAAATTGAATCGAAAGTCAATTTGGTAAGACAAGAGGTTTAATATTTAAAAGATTCAACAAATATTAAATTACTACAAGAAAAATAGGGTTTAGCAATGGACATTACTGATGGAAAGTTTAGATTTTTTTGTTGGTAAGCTAACTTTGTAACGGAATCTACTAATGGAGCAAGTCATCGGAGAATCAGACCTAGGTAATAATTTCCGATGGAGAACAAATTTGTCGTTGCTAATTTATTAACGAGAATTTTATGTTCTATTTTTAAAGTTACCAATGGTAATTTTGTGCTATTAGTAAATTTTCCAATGGAAAGTTTGTTTCGGTTAATAACTTTAGCGACAGATGGATGAGGATTTATCCATCAGTATATTTACCGACATATCCATTAGTAAATTCGCAGCTAAATACACCAATAGAGATTAGATTTCTATTGGTAAATTGATAACATTTTACTGATAGATTTTAGTTTTCTGTCGATAAATAGACTAATACTGTTTTTTTTAAATTTTTCCCTACATTTAATTTTATTTGATAATCTTATTATTGATGCATAGTTTATATAATTATCAATTATTAGTTGATAATATTTTTATTTGTTTCTACAGTTAATTTGTTAAAAAAGAAACTTGATTGATGATATAAAGTAAAAATGATCTTAATTGATAATAAAAATTATCTTAATTGTACAACAATAAGTATTTAACAGCTATTCATTTGGTGACTATAACCACGTTATTCATTTGGTGAATGCAGATGTTCTGAATTTTGCAATAAGGTATTGCCATTCCCCTTCAACTCATCCACCTCATTACGGAACTGGGCTATATAGTCCATCGACTGTTGCAACTGAGTTGTTAGTGCTTGTACTGTGCTCTAAAGCTTATGGACTTCATTGAGTATAGACTACCTACTAGATGCTACTGTACTGGATGTAGAGGATTACGAATAACATGTTTTCGCAAAGGATCCTAAGCCGAATATCCTTTCATGATGGTCCCTACTACCCATTACATGAAAGTATGTTTGAATCTCATCAACATCTTCAAATTGCTAAGATTGTCGTTGAATGATTTCTTCTATTTGGTGCTATCAGAAGGCAATGCTTATATTAATAAGTGATAATTATTAAGCTTTAATATTAATATTAAAGCATAAATTTCACATACATTTAGCCATCGACATCGAGTATTAACGAAGGTCACACAACTATGCTTTTTAGTATGAATGTGTAAAAAGAGCTAACAAGGTGTAGGCTTTTTGCCCATAGACTTTTCCTGAATCAAAATAAAATGTTATAAGTGAATTGCAATTTACAAAAATTTCGCTCAAATTTCCTCTATTTTTATGATATTTACCCCTTGTTAAACAAAGAAAGTAACTCAACAACATAGCCATATATGGCACCAGACATTTATAACATTATCATTCTTTATAATACACATATTTTCATTCCAAAATTTACACATCAAATTAAATTGAAATACATCAAAGTAAAAAAGAATTAAAATATGAGTGTAAAGTGTAGATACTTACAGGTCTCTCTGCATGCTCGTGGTGAGTAGTAGATCCTACAGTATGTATGGGAAGACTCTCTCCCCCTGATCCTCCACATCTGTTGATAGCATTACACTCTAAAATAGACATTGTCTCGGGCAATGTTCAATACTACTGACAACGACTCCATATTTGTTCAGAAATACAAGGCGATCATATACTAGTCTTGTGTATCACACTAATAAAGTCTCTATAATGTGTACGTGCTTATTGAAGTAAATCACTTGTTAATATAGAATTCACATATAATATGTAAAATACACAAGAAGGGGGGTTGAATTGTGTTAAATCGTATAAGATATTAATCTTTAAAATCTTCTTGATTTTTTTGACAAATTCATACGATTACAGAACAACGCATTTAATTTGATGAGTAATGCAACAATGGAAATTAGTATCTATTCTTCTAACAACAAGAAATTTAAAGAGGTAAGAGTTAGAGAATATGACACTGCAATTTATATTGGTTCACCCTTAACCTTGGGCTACGTCCAGTCCTCAGAGTTCATCAGAGATTTCACTATATCCTTCAATGTTAAAAGTATTATTTCTACACTTGCAGAGCCTCTTCAGGTCTCTTTCACAAAGTATTCTTTATTTGCTTCCTTAGCCTCTTCCGGGTCTAGCCTTTCTTTCACTCGAAAAGATATTGTTTGAGCTTCATGTTACAGATGTATTTGCTCTATCTCTTTCTTTCTTTCCTCTCAGAATGTTTTTCACAGCGTGAGTACTTAAGCATAGAATTTCTCTAATTATGATTTGTACATTCAGAAATCTTCCCTTTTTTAAGTTTACGACTATAACTAATTTTTATAACCTAAATCTCCAATGGTTTTCTTTAAGAAATCTGCTTGTAGAGTCTTCTAAAGTCTGTTATTAGTTGAGTCCTGTAACCAACTCTAACTAACTGACATTCTAGTACATTCTTCAACTACATCGTCTTGCTTAGATTCATATGCTTCGTCTGGTGTCTTAGACTTAATCACTTCATCTTATCTATCTTAAACGCTTTGTCTTATTCAACTTTTACATAACTATCGTCTTGATTTGATGATTTGTTCTGCACATTTAACAAATTCATCAAAACAGTTCACACACTTCTATTATTATTATTATTATTTGACTTTCATCAAAATCAATAGAAGAAGTGAAGTCTTCTTGACTTAACAATCTCCCCTTTTTTGATGATAACAAATAATCATAATATTAGAAGATAAAAATAATATTCAGACGAATAAAGCAAGATATACAATGATAAACAAAAAAATTCTAATTCTAATTCTCCTTACTGTTCTCCCCCAATTTGTTATTAATAAAAAAGATAGTTCATTTTAGACGCTTCAAAATTTTCAGAATAAATTTGTTGAATATCAGTGCGGATCGTCTTGATATCTTCTTCTATAGAAACACATAAAAGTGCTATTTCCTCGTGAAGATCACCCACTGCATCACTTAGTTCAACTTTAGTAATAATTTCCTTAATTTTTTTAGCTAACACTTCCTAAACTTCCATCTTCTTATGACTAGCTTTAGTCCATTTGATTAAATTCTTCAAGAGCTCTTAATCAACAGTGGCATCTTGTAGGATTTCACTAAATGGATGAATGTGTTCAAAGATAGATAGTTTTCTAGGTGAATCGCCTAATTCTATAATTTTAATTGAGGGTAATTTGAAAGGTTGTTTTCTGTTAGGGATATCGATCATTAGGATTGGCTAATTTGTAAATCGGTTGCCTTAGAAGGTGTAAAATAGTTTTAACTAAAGGAATGAAACCTAAAGGTTTGAAATGAATGAATAAATGCACAAAGGTTTCTAAGTTAAAATCGATACCTTCAATTATGATTCTTTTGTACATTCCTTCTGATATTGTGCCAATTACCTTGAAGCTTTTGCCTTTGGTAGATGCTCCAAAATTACTTCCTGATTCCCTTGATATATGATGTGATACATAGATGCCTATAGGTTGAATTGCATCACATACGCCGTCTATGTTCTTCACTGCCATTTAAATCTCTTCTTCTTTGAGATCATCTTCTCATCTTTTAAGGAACTTCTTCTTCTTTCCTTTTTCTTTGCTACCTATTGGTGTTAGACGTCTAGGTTGTACATCGGGTACAATCTTAATTGTTGTTCTACTTGTCACTGGATAGATTGTATAAGGATCTTTCGTAATCTTTAATGGATATGGTTCTGCCTTTTCATATCACAAAATACTATATATACTTTGTTCTTTAGGGCTTAGAAGATGTATCGTCTGATCATTTACTATTATAGGTTCAAATTGAACTTTAACTTTCTGTTTAGAAGGTTCTCTGATGATAATTGAACCTCTGTTATGATTAGGTGTTGATTCTTCTTTAACCTGCATCTGCAAATCTTTTTTCTTTATCAGTTAAGGAGGGTTGTAATGTCTTTGTCTTCTTTTCAACAGTCTGTGTCTTTTGTGATTGGAACTTACTTTCCTTTTTTTTTGAAAATACCTTGGCTTATATCGGCTCATCAGACGATTGTTCAACCTTTACCTCTGCTGGTATTCTTCCGAACGATCGAGGTTTTGCTTGTATTTAAAACAGAACATTTTCTTTCCTGCTTCGTCTTATTGAAAGCTCCCTCTTAGACTGTGCTTTCAGTGTGAAATCTACATCAGCTTTGGCTTTAGTCTTGATCCCGATTTTGTGAATATTAGAGGCATTGATAACACTCTTAACATTCATCTTTACTCTGTTTCCTTTATCAAGTAGGATATTCTTTGAAGAATCTTGTTAACAGCATACTGTAAGGTAAAGAATCACTCTTCATATGATAATTCTCCCTAGCTTTTATCATGTACTTCAGAATTAAGAATGGAAGATTAACAAGTTGGTGAGTGAGTAGATGAAACAGACAATGTTCATCATTCATTGTCACCACGTCTTTTGATCCTGCTCTTAGTAGGATACAACGGAGAAGAAGTGAGTGAAGAACCCTAGCCTTTGGAATGAGGGTTAAAGACTTCTTAACTCTTGGATTACTGGATCCATATAGTTATCGATTGATGTTGGCTTTATCTATATGATTTTGGGTGATCCAATCTATGTTGTTGAATAATTCTACTCCCTTATTTGGACACCTAATAGCCTTCACAATAAAATCTTGTGTGATTATTACCAACGACTCATCATGTTTTCTACCACCTTCGCATTCTTCTAGAACTCATATATTTCATTCAGATACACCATCTCTCAGATGTTGAAGAAATTCTTCCATTCAGCTACTTAAATCTTAGGTTCAATATTCATCTGATCATTCTTCAAGGAAGTGAAATCGACGAGTCTTCTATAGACAAGAGATTTCGACTTTTTTTAATCTGTAAAAGATAAACATTAAAAACAGAAATGTATTTTGCTTAAAGAAGCGAGGTTAATATATAAAAAATTAAGATGATTTCTTTTTATATACACTCATTAAAAGTTACTATTTGTAACATTTTTTTAACTAATCTACCAGTAATCATGAAATTGAAACTACCGAGTGAAAGTTATCATTACTATTTAATCTAAAAACTTACGACTTTTTAGATTCTTTAGGACGAATCGTCTGGATCATAGAGTTTCAGACGAATGGATTCTTTGAGTGTTGTGTTGGATTCTTTGAGAGATTAACAGCACTTGTGTTGTCACAGAAGATTAGAATCTGATCTTCTTGGGTAGAATAATCCTCTAACTGATACTTTATCTATAACATCTCCACTTGTATTCTTTCTATTAATCCTATCTCCAATATAATTAGCATCACAATAACGAATTAACCTGAAATCTTTATCTTTCTCATACATTAAGCAAAGATCAGTAAAACCTGCCAAATATCTCAATAATCTTTTAATAGCAATAGAATGAGATTCTCTAGGATCTGTTTGAAATCTTGCACATAAACAAACACTAAACATTATATCAGGTCTGCTTGCAGTTAGATAAAGCAAAGAACCAATAATTCCTTTGAAAAGAGTTTGATTAATCTCTTGAGTGTTGTATTGGACTCTTTGAGAGATTAACAACACTTGTGATGTCATAGAAGATTGGAATCTGATCTTCTTAGATAGAATAATCGTCTAACTGATACTTTATCCATAACATCTCCCCTTGTATTCTTTCTATCAATCCTATCTCCAACATAATTAGCATCACAGTAGCCAATTAACCTAAAATCTTTATCTTTCTCATACATTAAGTGTAACAGCCCAGACCACCAGCTTGCAAATATTTTCCACTTTGGGCCTTGACCTCTCGGGCCTTGTGCCCTCACATTTTTGTTCCTCTCCGAATCCTATTCCTGGCATCCATGGGGAAAATGCGTCTACAAGGGAGAGGTTTCCATATCCTTATAAGGCATGCTTCGTTCTCCTCTCCAATCGATATGGGATACCCCTAAGTATGAGGCCCAAAGTGGACAATATCTACAAGCAGGTGGTCTAGGCTGTTACATTTCAGAGTGGTGTAGCAGAAATGTGGTGGGCTAATAACCCACAGGTCCTAGGATTGAAACCTAGCTCTGATACCAAATGTAACAGTAGGCTTTAGGGAGGAACAAAACCGTGAGGGCGCGAGGCTCGAGAGGTCGAGGCCTAAAGCGAATAATATCTGCAAGAGGGTGGTCTGAGTTGTTACATTACGCAAAGATCAATAGAAACTGCCAAGTATCTTAATATTCTTTTAACAACAATATAATGAGATTCTTTAGGATCTGTTTGAAATCTTACACATAAACAAACACTAAACATTATATCAGGTATGCTTGCAGTTAGGTAAAGTAAAAAGCCAATAATTTCTCTAAAAAGAGTTTGATCAATCTTCTTTCTAACTTCATCCTTAGTTAAGATCATTGAAGGATGATAGTAGTTGACATTGGTTTAACATTTTCCATTTTATATTTGACTAAAAGTTCTTAGATATACTTTTGTTGATTAAAAAAAAATCTTTTCTTCAGTTTGTTTAATTTGTAAACCAAGAAAGAACTTTAATTCACCCATCATACTCATTTCAAATT
>JANSVA010000005.1:38045181-38055401 GCA_025504915.1 Erythroxylum reticulatum | reverse complement strand
CTTTTTGGATAATCTTTTCTTTTTTTAAATTGTCTATATTTATATAATCTAATTTGTCTTTTATAATGAATATATGGTCGTCTTTTATAATAATTTTGAGGATAACGTGTCCATCGATAAGACTTAAATGGTTCCCTTTTCTTTTTATAAGTCATTGCTTTTGTTTCACATCCATATTATTGTGGTACTTTGGCATATTTTGAACAACAAAGTTGTATGTTTTTATGTCTTAATGTTGTTTTAATTATGATTTAAAGCATTGTTCTACTAAGATTTCTTGAGTGACAAGAATAGCTCCACCTAAATTATAAGCAACTGCTCTAGACTCTCTTTTTTTGTAAAATGTTGCTTCTACTTTTTGATTCATTAGATAGGGTAATTTTTAATAAATATTTGAGCATATGCTTCTTGCTCAGGTCTCGTTAATTTGAAGTAGTATTTTTAAATTCACATATATATTCTTTGAGATGGAAAATATTACATATCCGCATATTATTTAAATGCTATAGAGCTTTTAACCTTTCGTTATTTGATGCTTCTCTTTTAAAGGAAAGGATATTTTTTATCAAATGATAAACAAAAACAAATAGCGAAAACAAAATTAAATTTAAAATCAGGTCAAGATATTCAACATTCATTAGTTAAAAATATAATCAATCAAAAAATATTATTTATTTTAGTAAATTCGTACATGAAACACCTATTAGAATGGATCAATTTAATGGACATATTCGAATTAGTTTAATTGATCAAGAAAAATAATAATGGATGAAGTTCTGGATGCTACAATTGAGTAAGAATTCATGCCATTGAGAGTTAGGAAAAGCAATAAAACTTACATATAGAAATAGAATGATAGTTTTCATATAATGATTGTAAAATAGATATCTGATTGATGAAACAAGAACTTCTAATAGTTGCATACCTTTATCTCCTGAAATGCTTAAACACCAATCCAGAGGCTAAGAGCTTGAGGGAGAGTTTGGTAGGAAATAAGAGGTTTTTTATTTCATGAAGAATGCTAATGCGCGAAGGTTACATATATAGGCAAACGCTAAAGAAAAGGCAAAAGCATTCTGGCCGACAAAAGTAAAAGATGGTAAAGAAAAAGTAATAGATGAGACTTAAAGAAAAAGAAGAAAAGACTAAAAGACAGTCATACAATAATTTACAAAAGTAGATTCTCCTACTACTAGCTGACAGTAGGGCCTACATCTTGTCTGTATCCTTGTTTGTCTTTATTCTTCAATTATTGCTTCAATTGATCCAGTGTCGTCATTCTGAGCAGTGGATGGATAATATTTGCATTTATGTTCAGGATGTTGCTGTAGTTGATGACAAATGGCATATTTCCATGATGTGGTAAGGTCAGTGAAGCTTCCATCTATGGTGAGAAATGGATTTAAAAATTGTTTAATTATTTGTAGAGCATCCGGAGTGATGGCAAAGTTGTATGAAGAGATCATTATTTGATTGAGTCCTTTGTAGTTGACTTTAATGGTTGATTCAGAGTTGATTCGAGCTGCTTGCATAAAAACGCCTTCGATGTAGTTGAGATTAAATTGATTAATTACTTCCCAGTCAAAGTGATGATTAGGGAGATCATCAATAGCTGGATAGGTACCATTGTTGATTCCAATAGTAAGGAAAACAATTTTGGATAATAAGATATCTGCATCCTTGATACTGTCATGTTCCTTAAAAATGGGGTAGCTGCTCCAAATTTTGATAAAGATTTCTCTACCCTTGGCAAATCGGTCTTTATAATATTTCACAGCTTGGATAAAACCCATCAAAAATTTCGATAGTAATTGTATATTAGAGAGACATATGGTATTTATAAGTGCACTTTTGAAAAAAAGATAGGTGGTTAATGGATCTGCTTCTGGGAAAATAATGGCTTTTGGTCTATATTTACCTCTATTTTGTGGATAATATTGAAAGAGCTTTTGGGCTTCGATCCATGTGTTTAAAGCTTGGAAACAATCTACAAACATTTGTAAAGTGAGTTTCTGTGCTTCTATTTGGAGAGCTTCGAAAGGTACTGAATTAATGCAGTCCATATTGATAGGTTTGCCCAATGTTTTCATTATGGTTTTAGAGATGGGTTTTTCTAGGGCTTGTTTGTATTGTGGTTTAAGAGTAGGATTTTTAAATTAGGTTAATGATTGTTCTGCTTCAGCTTTGGATGAAAAACGTTTATGTAAAATACCTGAACGACCAGTAATATGAACAGCTACTTTATGTCATTCATTATAGAGACCTGCCATTGGTCCATTGTATATAACATAGGTCTTAGATTCAGTTGTACCCTTCTGCTTCTGAGATCCACTGGTTGTAGCTTGGGGAACGAAGATTGTTTGGGTTAATTGATGTGGAGTGATTAATAGAATGGTAGAGGTAGAAGTAATGGGTTTAGCAATATTTGTGGTTGGTTGTAACTGTTTGTGGTTCTTTTATGTTTTGTTTCAATACCTGGACTGTAGCTCTGATTTGATTTATTTCTTTTGTGATGCTTCCAACTTGCTACTGTAAATTGATTAATTCTAGTTCCTTTTTGGATAATGCATCTTCGAGGCTTAATATGACTGCTTCCATTCTCTTATTAAAATATCTGCTAGAAAATTGTCAGTAGATTTGATATACTGTACCTGAAACTAATATTGATTAAGCTCCGGTTGCCACCTAATGAAGCATGCTTGATTATTTCTCTATGCAATTTTTATTGCTTTTCCTAACTCTCAATGGCATGAATTCTTACTCGATTGTAGCATCCAGAACTTTCATCCATTATTATTTCACCATTTATTAAATAGTTTATTATATCCCTCTATTTCTTATAATAATCTTAACTAATTCAATTGTTCAATTACAGAAATGAATTCCGGATATTTTGAAAGAAAACGATATTTGAAACAATATATCAAAGAGACCTATGAACGTGAACAAGTATTAGATGATATACTAGCTAGATACCATGCACTGAACAAACATGCTCACAACAGTTTAGGTGCATGCTGCTATGTTCAGATGTATGACACAAGTCGACTTATTGTATTAACCAATGAACTCAAAGAGATAGTAATAAACACTAGAAAATATTATCAGAAACTAATCAAACCACTCATAGATTAAGCCTTGTGCCTCTTTTCAATCTATGTTGTATCTTATCTAGTTTCAATAAAAGTATTTTATTTCATTATTATGACTTCTTATTTTGAAATTAAAGCTATGGTCAAACGTCAAATCAAACAAAGTTACGCAATAGCATAAACTAATACTTTATGGATCAAACGCTATCAAGAATATGTAGAAATTGCTCGAATTAATAAAAATTATCAATTAGAATTTTAAGCTACTCAGATGATTTTAATCTTAAAACATGTTAATGACAATAATCGATGAAATAGAAGGGCAGATATCAAAGCAATCAATTATCTTATCGATTAATCCTTTTTGTTTACTTACATATATGTTCTTTTTACTTTTCTTTACACTTGCATGTACACTCTTATTTGCAAAAGTATTATTAATAATTCCTTATTGTCTAATTCACCAATTGGTTTTTCAATTTGGACTAATAGTTGGATTTTATTTGTCCATTCTATTAGTAATTTTCTGGTTATAAAACACAATCAAGACTGAGGATTCCATCTGGCCCTAAAGAGATATGTTTTGGTGTATATTCAATAGGATATTTTTGTACTTTGGAACCTTTTTGATAATATCCATGATGATTTAACAAACTCATCCGATGATTTTCATCGATATAAGTCTTGTTGATCTTTTTTTTGTTTATCTCTACTTATATATTCTCTTTTGACATGTTGATAGTTGTTTGGAAAAAGAATGTCGTGTAGTAATAGAGGGATTTATATGGATTGGATATTGGATTGCTGGTAAAGTGCATAATTTAGTTTGAAAATTTGTTCCTACTTTTGCAACGTCATTAAATAATTGATCAATATAAATTGTATCTGTATTTTTAAACTCTATACTATGATGAGAATTGGTTAATGCATAACTAATTTTATAAGTAATTGAAAAGGGATATTGTCCTTAAGTCATTAAATCTTCTTTATAGAATTTGTATCTTTTGGCTATGCGCTCTCTATCCTTAATTGATTTAGTTTTTCGTCTAATTTTTTAATCATTTCTATTTGTTGTTTATTTTTATTATTTAGTTGCTGAATTAATTACAAAAAATCCCAAAAGAAAAACGATCAAAATTTGGATACATTCATTTATCAACTATATATATATATATATAAAATATTATATGTGTGTGTGTGTGTGTGTGTGTGTGTGTGTGTGTGTGTGTGTGTGTATACTTAAAGATTAATAATATATAGTTCTTTCCAACTTATTCCTGCACCTTATAATATTTTTAGTTAATACAACCTTATATGAAGGTGTGTTCTTATCTAAAGTAAAAAGGTTAAAACATGAACAAGTAAATGATTAAGACACATGCATGTTGAAATCGAGGAGGATTTTCTGAAGTAGTTATATGCAAAAAGAAATAATGAGATACATGATTTATGTTTGAGATGGGCTACCTTATTTAAAAAAGCATTTTTTTTTGGTGAATTTCAAGTTTTAAAATGATTATAGATCTTATTAGGGTCATGTTTAAAATATGTTTAACTTGGTAAGGTGCAATTTGTGTAAGATTATACCATTTAGAGTTTACATACAAGTATATTATTGTAAACCTGTTACTTTCTCCACACAAAAAAAAAATTGTAAACCTAGTTTAAGGATCCAAAAATTTATAATCATTATAAATTTAATATGATTTAATTGAAACTATCGTAGATAAAATATTATACTTGGGATAACCATATAATAAATAAATATTGTATTATATAACATATCATACTGTATGAATCTCACCCCTTAAATTTTTATTAGGTTGTTAAAACCTATCTTTGCATAATTTCTCATAATTTTAATTAAAGGAGCCACTTTGAACAAATTTACTGATAACTCCTTTTTAGGATATTAACTATTCTACTATCTTTGTGTACTTCTAGACAAATGTTTTTTTAGACGACAACATATAAAATAATCATAACACAATTGAAATAAAAAAAAGAACAACACATGCATAGAATTGGAAAAAGTAAGTAGGTGCAATAGAACATCAATAACTTGATTATTTGTCACAAAGATATATCAATGATATAACATATCTATAACAAAGAAAAAACAAAGAGCCAAATTTAATATCTTTTTTAAAAATAATAAAGTAAAGAGTAAACTTTTACTATAAAAGTTGTCATACTCATAATTCACTTTCAATTTTTCAAGTAATTCTAAAATATCGTAATCTACCAATGATCCACTTTTAACTAAAGAGAGTAGAGAATAACATCAGTATCTACATTATAGAAATATTGAAACCAGATTTCAACAATAATTTATAAAACAAAACAAAACAAAAAAGAAGAGGCTTGATGAGTTATTTAAAGTAAACCAAAATCTCTCATTTAATATAAAATTTGCAATGTTTTATTACATTTTATTTTATTTTATTCATAATGATATTACCTTAATGTAAATAAGATGCTAAACATATGATAAAGTCATATTAGAAACTCGTGTACAGTTTTAAGAGTGATAAGAATTTCAAAATGAAATAATTAGGGTGTAAAAGAACTTTTTTATACCAATATATGTTTATATTTTTATTTCTAGCTATTAGTAATCTATAGTTTATATGTAAATAATTTGTTATTCTATTTTCAGTAGAAACTTCATTTCGTAAGTATAAAATTAATTAAATTCGTGTATAAATTAAAAAATAGTTTAACATCACTACAATATTATAATCTTTATATTTTTAACAAAAGGCTGAAAGTATATAATTGTAAATTTTTTGTTATAGTTGGATTCTTCTTCTTTTACTAAAGTGTAACACTCTGAGCTTTCTTTTACTTTTAGCATTTGGTTCAAACTTTTTATTTAAGTATTGTCAATTACTCTTTTATTCTCACATATGTATGTGAGTTTCTCGGAAATAACCTCTCTATTATGTAAAAATAAAGCTGTGTACTATCAGACCTCTCCAAATCTCACTTTGTTGCTAAACTTTGGACTAGGTGTAATGACAATGACGATGAAGTATTATCAATTACATTCTTTATAAGGCAATTTTAAAATTAAACATATGATTTTTTAAAGTAAATTTTAAACAGGTCAAATTAAAATCAAATTTATTTTAATTGAATTGATATTTTTTATTTGGCATAACGAAATTTTGTTTGAAATAGACAATTAATCACTAATAATTTATCCGATAATTTTTTGCAGATATGAGAAATATGTCCTGACATGCACAGCCTGGGACTGATCGATTTGAGCAGCTAATAAGAGTCCTTTATATATCAAAGACATAAAAGATTTTCCTGAGGACAAGAATTATATGGTTAAGATCGAATGCATCCATTCTTCTCTCGGGGGATTAATTTTTAACGAAAGTTGCACTAAATTATTAAGCAAAGTGACAAAACGTGAAACACGGTAGACGTAAAGGTTTAGTGATAAGTTTCCCCACCCAAATGCCTTTTGGGCTGTAATTGACTCAAAAGATGATGACCGCTTTAGTGCTTTAGTGTAAGCTTCCATGCTCAACGCCGAAGAAAAGAATATGTCTTGGTCGATGTTTGCCTTCATCATCCTATCAAGTTTACATTTCTTTATATAGGAAGATTGAATTCCACTTCCAAAAACCAAGGCTCTGAAGGCTCTGAACTTGGTTACTGCAATTACATATATTGTGCCTTTTTGGAAGTTCCTCGGTTTTCCACCTCGTACTCGTCAACGATGTAAGTATATATCTCCTTTTTAGCAGAATTGTTACGATGCAAAGGGATTTTTGGCTACTTTGGTTTCAGTGCTTGAAATAGACGAAGTGAGTTGAAGCATCGATTAATTTAATAAATCGAAATTTCTTCTTACAGATCACTGTAGCTTTCCCAAGAATGGCTTCTGATATGCTTCAGATCTCTCATATTCCAAATGTCCCCTTGTAAGAGCTTGTTTCAGATTCATGTTGATCATTATTAATTTTTTGGTCTTACTAGTGCTCCTGTGCAAAGGAACTGGCATATGCTTGGTTAAAATGGAAGTTCTACACTTTACAGTTGTATCTGCTTCACTCAATTCTCTTTTTCCTATTCAATGATCAGCCCTTTGTCTTGATTCATTGTCAAAAATGGAATAGTATAACATGATTTCTTTAACTTGAATCACGCATTGTACTTGTTTTACCGGACTTACCTACAAGACATTGAAGGTGATTCTCAATCCTTTTTTATTGATTCCTTATGAAAATAAACATTGTCGAGGCGAATTGAAATTAACTGTCAACTCATCCATAACCGTACTTCAAAATATGGACCATAATCATTCAATAATCGATTATTGAATTTATCACTAGCTAATTCGTTCATTCTTCTACAGGCTGACTATGGACCCAAATAATTCAACTGATGATTCTAAAAACAAAACGAATTATCAGGATTGGAGTGATCACATGAAAAGCTATCTGTCAAGGCAAGGTTTGTGGGACATAATTGAAGGAAGTTCTCATACAAACAATACTGAACTTGACTACGACGGTTGGACAAAGAAGAACAACGTGGCGTTAAACGCAATTCAAGTCTCATGCGAGCCAAGTGTAAGAGCTCAGATTCAGGGAATTAGTTCAGCCAAAATTGCATGGGAGACTTTGGCCAAAATGGATCAGCTACACGCAATGGGTATCCATCCAACCGAGCAGTTGGCTACATTTGCTTCGTCGGGCCTCAATATGGGTCACCCTCCCAACATTACAAAACCACCATCACCATCACTGTTTTCGCAAGGGCTTAAGCGTACGTGGATACTTCTTGTTGTTCTCTACTAAATTTCGTCTTTAATTATACTTGTAATTAAACTAGTTTTTTTTTCTTCTCTTTGTTTGTGTGTGTTACTATGATTAGTAGTTGACATGGGCCAGGAAGGAATTTCTGAGCTTGTGAGGAAGCTCACCGCCAATTTCAATTCCAATATGCCTGTATCCCAGGAAGAAGAGAGGAAACTTATCATACTTATGCTTCAAGCTTTAATGGTTTGACATGACCCTAATTTTTGTATCATTTCTATAATCTTTCGTTAATTATTACCTATTGAAGTCTTGGGAGTATGAATTTGGTAGCCTAATTACGTATAAAATATATTTTTGAAGCTGATTGACAATAACATTACTTGTTAAATAATTTATATATTGTAAATCGGAAGTTAAATATTTGGTTCAATTATATATCTTAGTTGGAATGGAATGGATGTGATGACTTAGTTTAAAAATTATGTGACAGGATGAAGTGAAAAGTCTGCGAGAGTGGACCAAAGAGATTGAGAAAAAGCTGGCGAGTGATCATCATCAGGAACCAACCAGCCGAGAAGAAAATTTGGCCATCGAAGAGGAAAAGAAATGAATGGAAAACGAGGGAAGGAATGTGCTTTCCCCCTTGCGCAATGCAAACGTAAAATAAGAGTTCTGTTGTTATAAATTAAGAATTACTATACAACCTTCGTATGGAAATTGCTTGTTATAAAAAAATGTCATTTATATCATATGCTCTTTACTTCTTTCGAATTCTTGAATCGGAAAATCTCGTATGTAAAAAAGGGCTACTTTGACATTGCAAACTATATATCTAATCTCAGATTATCCCCAAATATCAATATTACTCAAATTTTAGATATTATCTAAATTCTTTTAGTTGTATATTTTATTTATTCTTATTATATATTTTTTTAATTCATATCTTGTTCATAACAAAGTTGTATGTTAAGAGTTATACATCTTATAGATCAATAACAAGAAATACAATATATGTCTTTATTTGTACTCACTTTATTATAGTATCTCAGCCCACACCAAACATATAATTTCTTATATCATCTTAGAACATTGTCTGAGAACAACATATAAATAGAATAACAATATCATAAGAGCCAACAACAAATTCACATAAACAAACAATGACAAAAAAATTACTTATATTACCATTCAACCATAACACGTGCTTCTTAACCACACCATTAAATTATACAAACTTCCTTGTCTGGTGAAATTAGATTCAAATTAATTTAGTCATTTCTAATTTTATTGGCTATATTAATGGTACTGTTTTATTGTAAGGAGACATCTCGATCATGGATTCCCCATCTCTTGAATACATCCAGGAGTAGAAATTTGATCAGTGTATTTATTGTTGCTTAATTGCATTCCTGCAAACTTTAATGTAGGCCTTACACTCATTTATCACACAGCTTGTGACCTCTGGGCAGCATGTAAGGATTATTTTACGCAACAACCAACTTCTTAGTGTTCTCTTCTCCACTTAAAATAAAGTTTCCACCTCCATCATTCATTTCCTCTCTATTGTCTTAACATTTACGTATGAACTCACTGATATTGGAGATAAGGTTTCTGATGAAGATCTTCTTCTCGTCACTTCAGATGACTTGCCTAAAGATTTTGTGTCATTCGTCATATCAACGTAGTGTTTGGTTAGCGTCTGAGGACGCGAGGACGGAGGATAAGAACATAAAAGTTCTGTCCTCCATGGTGTTTGCTTGCCGTCCTCGCTCATTTTTGTTCCGTCTTCAGAGGACAAAGACAAAAATTTTTGTTCCATTCAAGACTGTGGTACAGAAATTTTTGTGCTATGGTCAAGAACAGAACAGAAAGATGAAATGTTCGAAATGCCCTCCGTTCACTCCAAAACGCTGCGTGTCTAAAGCCAAACGACGATCCCTCTCTGCGCAGCTCTCCTTCCTTCTTCTCTCTGGTTCATAATCTCCGCAGGTAATGGTTTGCTTTGTTCATGGAAAACGCCTTGTTTGCCTCTGGAGTCGCTGTCGATGTTTGTTTTTTTACGAATCTTTGAAATGCTTTCTCCAATTTTTTGTAAATTAATCGTGTTTTTGTTCCTATGTCTCTGTCTTTCGTTTGATTATTTATGAATCTCCCAAAATCTTCTTTTAATTCAACCACGATGGAGTCGTTCGTATTTCATGCTTTTTCATCTTCTACCTACTATTCAAATATGAGATTCAACTGTAAAAAATACGAAAGTTGGGAAATGGTCTTCTAGTTTTTGAAGGGCACTGACGACATTGATGAGTCTTAGCTCAATCTCTTTACTCCTAATAGTTCTTTTTGC
>JANSVA010000005.1:37982413-38026149 GCA_025504915.1 Erythroxylum reticulatum | reverse complement strand
AGGGTTGGAAATTTTCAGTTACTGTTCATATGGTCATTTTATGAGCAGTAACTTTAAAGTAGTTTTTGACTCCCTTATAGGTCATATTGGCTTTTAAACCCTTCATGAAAGTTGTAGAGTTTCTTTTGAGCTTTCTTTTGATACCCAATTTGTTAATCTTGGAGTACGAGAGCTAAAGTTATGAATTTTGGAAAAATCAAGTTTTTGTTTTATAAAAAAAAATCTCTACCCTTTTTTGGTAAAATAAGAGTTTCGAGTTTTAGGTAGAAATTTACGGAGAAAAGTCGAAGAGGGTCAATTTGTTGACGTTGTTGAATATAATTCCGTGTTTGGGCGATTTTATGATCTATAGAAATCCGATTGAGGAAATTTTTGATTCTTCTTAACCTGAAGTCATGGAATTACATTTTAGCTTATGAATCGGATTTAATTATGGGCCCTAAGTAGATCAATTTTATTGAAAGAGATTTAGGTGAATCTGACAAGATTTGTTCGGGTGACATTAATATAAGTTCGTTCTGAATTTCCTTTTGTGGTGAGGAATTCCTCCCTCATGGGATGCGCATCCAAATGTCACGCAAGACATCAGATCCGCGACTCACCGGGGAGGGGTTCCAACAACGTATCGTCTAGGATAACATCATACCATCTGGGATTACGTCATATCATATGGGATGATGTCATTCGTCTTATGTTGAGCATCTGTATCGTCTTAGGTTAACTTTTTCTTCCTCTTAAGTTGACCATTTTGCTTCGTCTGCCTTTTCCATTTGTTTGTCTTTCAGCTTCGTCTACCTTTGCCACTCGTCTATCTTTTAGCTTCGTCTCCCTTTGCCATTCGTTTGTCTTTCCACTTCGTCTGCCTTTGCCATTCGTCTATCTTTTTGCTTCGTCTGCCTTTACTATTTTTTTGATGTTATCGTCTGCTCCATTTTTGACCCTTCAAACTTTAGAATCCGCCTTCGAGGTCTTCATGAAATTTGTATACCTCGAAGTCTTCTTTCAAACCGTCCTAAGATGGTATTAATATATTATCCCAAATTATAGTTATGTTATTTTCCTCAAGATAGGTTTTACAAGATTGAGGTTTTCCCAAATAAATATGTCCTGAAATAGAATAAGAGCATTGTTTTTATGTTTGTCCTGGTAGGGGATCGCCACGCTTCTGGAGCATGCATTCGGATGTCACTTAGGATGTCAGACACGTGAACCATGAGGGTGGGGTCCTAACAATTTTGCTCAACTTATGGGTGAATCACCACCTTCTAGCCCCCTCCTGATATGAAAATGTTTTTTGATAAACCTCTAACTCAGGCTATGAAGGATCTTTAAATGGCCCCATTTTTAGCAAATGACATTCAAGAGGTTTTTTTATCTCTAAATCCCTAGGTTTCAATAAGTTCACTACATATTTCTTTGAACAAACCTAGAGCATCACTGGTATTCTTTCCACACAAGCTATTTTAGGAACCTTGGTTGCTTGCAAAATGTTGAGAGAAGTTAATCACACCTACATTTGTCTTGTGCCAAAAAAGCAACTCCCTCCTCTCTGACTGACTATCGACCCATATCATGTTGTACTACCATTTATAAGTTCTTAGCCAAACTTTTTGGCAGTCGAATGAAAAAATCTTTGATGGTAGTTGTTTTCCAAAACCTAAGTGCATTCATAAAGGGTCGATCCATTAGGGAAAACATCATGCTTATAAAGGAGCTCCTCAAAGATTATTAATTAGGAAAAAGTTAAAGAGTTACATTTGGAAAATAGAATTCTATAAGGTCTTTAATGCAATCAGTTAGGATTTCATCCAAGCTTGCATGGATGCTCTAGAAGTTCCTAGCCAATTCTCGACCAGGATTTTAATATGCCTTCGAACCTTTTCAATAAGTACCCTTGTCAATGGAACTCCCACTAAACCATTTTCATGTGCTCTGGGATTAGACAGGGGGATCCAGTTGCCCCTTACTTATTCATATTAGTTATGGAAAGTGTTACAAAGGTTTTCCTGCAATCACTAACTTATCGGATAGTTTCTCTAACCCTTTTGTATGACTATCTCACTTAGGTCCATTAAAGCAACATTCAACATTTCCTCGTGACCGTTGACTAACCTACTTATTTTTTAATGCCTCACGACCCTCACATGAGTTACATCATTATAAAATGTTAGAATACTGAGTCACATGAGTCATATGAGTCACATGCATAATATTAGCATACACATATGAATTCTGATTTAGAAAAAATGCAAAGATTTTATGTGCACTCAATTGACATGTTTTGGGTTGTGAAAGTTTCAAAATGATTACGACACGATTGTGCATTTCTAATGTCTTGTATTTTAGTTTACCAATAAAAAAACTAATAAATTATAATTAGTAATTGGAATTAATTGTCGCAATTGAAAGATTCATGAATTAGTATATACATTTAGCCTGGGAAAAATTTCAAGTGGCAAGACAAGTTGACATGTGGAAATTTGATATGACTAAGCCGATCAAATAAGTGACAATGGTTAGAGAACTAAGTGAAAAATGGCTTAGGAATTTATTAAAATTTGGTAGCCAAAAAGGAGGACATGTAGTTGACATAATTACATGATAGGTGTCCTTTAAAAAAAAGAAAAAGAAACACTCATCTTACACCATATGACATGTACATTTCTCGGGTCATTTTCTGTTGTCATTTTCTGGCTGTACACTCTTCATCTCTTCCCTCTCATTGCCGAAACCTTCATCTCACCCACACTCTTGAATTTCAGCCTTATTTCTGTCCATCACCACCACAAAATCCATACAAAATCCTTTATAAAGATATCTATAGAAGTATAAAATTGTGACATATACTGTTATTTTTTCTCCTAATCATGACCAAACCCATCACACCCCCTTAATGTTCTTGAACTGTTTGTGCATGTAAGGCTAAACAAGTTTGACATTTGAGGTAGCATTCAAGCTAATCAAGTAAGTGAAATACTAACTTATTATGGTATATGTTATCTGAATTTTATTTTGGCTAATAAGGGATGGATTGAATGTGGTGTTGGTGTTAAAGATGTGCTGGAAAATAAAGAATGAATGGGAACTTTTTTGTTCTGTTTTTGCATGTATGAAAACAATAGTTTATGGTCTACTGTATAGATGAATTAAGTTAGTATTTGAAGTATAATTGATGAGGAATTCATGCTAAAGATAGGTGTTATTAAGGTGTTTTCGAATCTAGAAAATTAGAGATGTAGGTGTGTTGTAAAAAGTGACTGTTAATGACATAAGTGAGCAGAATTTTGTAAGCCTTAGTGTAACCAATATGGAAGTTATATTAACTTGAAATGAAGTAAATTTAAAGGACATGAAATCTGGAAAATTTTAGGTGTAAGTAATGTCTCTAAGCTTGTAAAATTAGTGAAGTATTGAAGGTAGTAAAGTTAAACTCATTAGTGATGTTAATGACGAATTCTGGAATTTTAATTTCAGCCTTGTGTACATGTCGAATCAGCTGAGAAAATTCACTCTAAATTTGTATATTTGAACTTGATTAAGTCTAGGAATGAGCCTAGATTGTTGCTTGATTAATTAGTTAAGAGCTTGGTAAGTTTATGTAGTTAATTGATGATATAACCTAAAGAATGGACTGTTTTGATGTGGTTGAATTCAAAGCTAGAAATTATGATTTGTTAAAGGAATAGTGTGTTCTTTTAATGCAAACATGATCTTAAGGACATGAGTAATGTGTATAAGGTATGGATGAATGATCAATGAAGAACATGGGGTAATTATGAATAAGAATTGGATAAATGTATAACTATATATTGTTGGAAAAAGTTTAGTGAATGTATAGATCTAGCTTGCTAAAATTTCATATTTAAAGTAACAATTATATGTTTGTTATAAGAGGATTTTTTATCATGAAAATGTACGAGGATAAGTATATTGTATGGTTGATGAAATCGGAGTAAATCAAGCTAACTTAAAGGTATAAGCCTGATTACAAAATGGTAGTATACAAGCTATAATATTTGAATGGTCTCAGAGTGTATAAGCCCAAATTGAATAGTCAAGATCTATGCATAAGAATACATACCTGGAAATTCAATTAAGCATGCATTGAAACATGAAACATATACATGTGCATGATTGTATATTTATATAATTAAACAACTTAGTGCTTTATGAGCTATGTGTGTATGTATTGCATGATGATAGACGCATAAGCTGATCATCAACATCCAGACATTACTGGAACAACGAGGCAAATACCTTTATGGAGTGTACTGTGAGTCAACTTAGATGTGTAATCTTACTTATATGTGCTTCTATGTGAATTCTATGTTTAATATTACATGCTTGTGCAACTGATTTATAAATGTTGAACTTAGGTTTGAGAAGTCAGTTATATGACATAAGCACATCAAAATGAATGGTGATAAAAGCATAGCATATGAAATGATACATCTCATCATATTGAAATGCATGATTAGATAAAGAAGTTATGACCAAAGTGACCGATGTGCAGAAAAGAGCTTTGAGCTCAGAATTATAAAAAAGAGCCTCAGGCTCTGATAACATGGACTAGGTATCCACAATGGGTACGGGCCAACTATGAACTTGGTACCCATAATGGGTACAAGATAGCAAATTGCATTGATAGGCACTTGGTCACAAAAAAAAAAGAATGAAAACATACGTGCATTTACATATACATTCCTACATGGATCATATGAATGAATTGAAATGATTTATTAAATTGCTTTGAAATAGTGAAATATAGCTGAAGTTAATAGGGGAATGTGATGTAATGTGCAATGCTAGATTATATGATATACTTGTTGAAGTATGATAAATTGTGGTATAACTTGTCTTTATGATTTGACTTATGTGGGTGCATTAATGATGGTTCACTCATAGAGTTCACAAACTCATCAAAATTACAACGTCATTTTATTTTAGGTTCAAGGGAGTTCTAGTTACCAAAACGATATACTAGAAGTTTAGTACTTACATTTTGGAGATAGAAATGGCTTAAACCTTTGATCAGTTGAATCTGCGGAGTCTAGTTAGAGTCTTTTGCATTAGCATCACATATTAAGTCACACATTTTTATGCTAAGATTAAACTCTAAACTGTTGTGTAATGTATATGTGGATTCTAAATTTTAATGCCACATGTGACCTTTTATGTGTATGATAGAAATGAGAAGAAATGGATGTTTTGAATGCTTATGATATGTTTGATGTCTTTATTTAGTTAGTTTTATTGTCCTAATGTATCATTTTCGTAAAGTATATCCTCGAATATCCTCTAGTATGTTCGAGATTATGCTCTATGGGACTGGTATGTTACAAATTTGGTATCAGAGCATGGTTTAGCATCCTTAGGGATATATGTGAGCATTTCAACATGGAATATAGTAAGAGACCCATATCATGATCACTATTATTTTTTATTATAGTTCATCCACTATAGGAGACCATGTCCCAGAATTAGCTGATGATGGGTTAATAAGAGCTAATAGAGAGTCCTATATACCTCTGTCTGAGCAAATAGTTCAAAGAGTCCCTGAGAGGAGAGAAAGGAGGTACGATAAACTTAGGAAGTATAGCGATGTAGATTTCTATGGAAGTACATAGCCTACCTAGGTAGAGGGTTAGCTAGAGAGAACAGAGAGAGTGTTTGATTAGATAGACTATGAGCCTAATGAGAGGTTTGACTATGCAATCTCATTACTTCAAGATCCAGCCTATTAGTGGTGGAAGACAATTCTAGGTAGTTCCATCAAACCTTGTAAACTGACATGGGAGGACTTCAGGAAGGTCTTTAAAGATAATTACATGTCAAAGATCTATTTAGACAGGAAGATGAAAGAATTTCTTAATCTGAAACAAGGAAATCTCACTGTAGTTGAGTGTGAGGTACGATTCAATGAACTATCGGGATATGCTACTTCTCTGATCCTGACTAAAAAACATAAATATAGGTGGTTTGATGATGGTTGAATATGGAGAATAGGACAAGATTAGCTATTACAAATTTAAATAGTTTTACAAAGTTACAAGCTACTTCAATTCAAATTGAGCAGTTACTAAAGGATGAACAAAGAGAGTATAGATAAGAGTTCAGGTCTAAGAGGCATGGTCAGTTTCAAGCTGACTCTGGAAGAAAATTTAGTAAATGCCATTATAGACCATCATGATCACAGTCTAGATCGAGGTAATCAGGGTTTAAACCTATTGGTGGTTCTGCTCATTATGGTGGTGGTAAAGGCTAGCCATCTGGAGGGAAGACTTATGGTATAAAAACATAATATATTTCCAGTTGTGAACATTGTGGAAAAAGATATGGTCGAGTATGTTGGAAAGTAACAGGAGCTTGTTTACGTCGTGGCTCCTTAGATCACCAAATTAGAGATTGTCTAACAACTTTAAGAGCATGACCTAGAGTGAGAGGAGAACTAGTGACGGAGATGACCGTCTAGTAGAGCAAAGTCAGTGGAGCAGGACAAAGAGGCAAAGGTAGGGGTAAAGTAATCTCAGCAGATCCTAGTGTTAGGACTGAAGTATGGAGTAACCAACCACAGTCTAAAGCTAAGATTTTTGCTATTACTAGTAGTTCCCTAGATGTTATTACAGGTGTGTTACATGTTTTTGATCTTGAGGCATTTGCATTGATAGATCTAAGAGCTATGCATTCTTTTATTACCCCACATCTAGCATCTCAATTACATTGTGAGAGAGAGATGTTGGGATTTGGCTTAAAGGTGAGTACTCCAGTAGGTAGTACTACAATGATTGGAGAAGCATATATAAGGTGTATTATTTGGATTAACTAGGCTGAATTGAAAGTCGATTTGATAGTACAACACTTGAAAGAAATAAACTTTATTTTAGGTATGGACTGGCTTATTACTCATAGAGCTGTGATGAATTGTGAAACTAAGGAGGTTATTATTGAGTCTTCTACTTAACCAAGAGTAATATTTAAAAGTGTTAGTCAAGTAGTGCTAGGCATTTTGATTTCATTAATGAGCGTTGTTATACTGATTTGAAGTGGATGTGAGGCTTATTTACCCGATATGACTAATACCAGAGATGAGTAGATATTACAGGATAGTCTTGTTGTTAGGGATTTTCTAGATGTCTTTCCTACTGAATTACCAGGATTACCACCAATTAGGGAAAAGAAGTTCACTATTGACCTTATCCCAGGTACTACTCCTATATCTATTTCTCTTTATAGGATGACACTTGTGGAACTTAAAGAACTTAAAATTTAGTTGCAAGAGTTGTTAGATAATGGTTTTATCAGACCCAGTCTGTCACTTTGAGCAGCTTCAATTTTGTTTATGAAGAAGAAGGATGGGACTTTGAGATTGTGCATTGATTATAGGCAATTAAATCGAGTGACAATAAAGAATAAGTATCCCCTACCAAGAATGTATGATTTACTCAATCAATTACAGGGAGCTCAAGTATTTACTAAACTAGATTTGAGGTTAGGGTATTATCAATTAAAAATAACAGAAGTCGATGTGCCAAAGAGTGCATTTAGAACCAAATATAGACACTTTGAGTTTTTGTGACACTTTTTGGATTAACGAATGCTCCAGCTGCCTTTATGAAATTGATGAATAAAGTATTCCAACCTTATTAAATCACTTTGTTATTGTATTTATAGACGATATCTTGGTGTATTCGAGGGGTAGAGAGGAACATTATGAGCATTTGAGGTTAATTTTACAAATAATGAGAGAGAAGTAATTATACGCCAATTTAGTAATTATGAATTCTGGCTTAATCAGTTAGTGTTCTTAAGACATATAGTATCTAGACAGGGTATACAGGTGGAACCAAAAAAAGTTAAGGTAGTGATGAAGTGGAAAGCACTAGAAATGTGTCAGGATTTGGAGTTTTCTTAAACTAACATGTTATTATAGGAGGTTTATTGAGGGGTTTTCATTGATCTCAACCCCTTTGACAAAGCTTTTGAGGAATAACGTACCTTTTCGATGGACTGATGAATGTCAAAGGAGCTTTAAGAAGTTAATACATCGATTAACTACAGCACTGATGTTTACTATTCCATCTAGATCTGAATGGTATATTGTTTATAGTGATGCTTCACACTAAAGGTTACGGTATGTTTTGATGTAGTATCGTAGAGTGATTGCTTATGCTTCAAAATTTTAAGCCCTCATGATTTCAATTATCTAGTTTATGATCTAGAG
Source organism: Erythroxylum reticulatum (assembly GCA_025504915.1). Lineage (NCBI taxonomy): Eukaryota > Viridiplantae > Streptophyta > Magnoliopsida > Malpighiales > Erythroxylaceae > Erythroxylum > Erythroxylum reticulatum. The sequence goes on along the minus strand of JANSVA010000005.1, from coordinate 38,017,928 downwards.
CTTGCTGTATTAGTATTTGCTATAAAAATTTGGAGACATTATTTATATAGTGAAACGTTTCAGATTTTTATAGATCATCAAAGTTTAAGATATTTTTTGAGTCAAAAGGAACTTAATATGAGACAAAGGAAGTGGATTGAGTTACTTAAGGATTACAATTGCAAGATAGAGTGTCTATTGTATCAGATCGAGATCCTAGATTTATTTCAAGATTTTGTGGCAATCTACAAACAACAGTAGGTACAAAGTAAAATTTTAGTACAATGTTTCATCCTCAAACAGACGAATAAAGTGAGATGACTATTCAAACTTTTAAAGACATACGTAGGGTGTGTGTTTTAGAGTTTCAAGGAGCATAGGATGAGTATGTAGCTATGTATCTCTCGTTGAATTTGCATAAAATATCATTATCATAATAGTATTGGCATGGCTCCATATGAGGCGTTATATGGAAGAAGGTGTCGAGCACCTTTGTACTGGGATGAAGAAGGCCTAAGGATTGTTGAAGGTCCAGAGTTGATTCAAGATACCATTGATAAGGTAAAATTGATCTGTAGTAAGATTAAGGTAGCTCAAGACAGGCAAAAGAGTTATGAAGATCAGCACTTGAGGGATATGGAGTACAAAGTAGGAGATAAGGTATTTTTGAGGGTATCGCTCTGGTGAGGAGTGCTAAGGTTCGATAAAAAGGTAATGACATAAGTGAGTAGAATTTTGTAAGCCTTAATGTAACCAATATGGAAGTTATATTAACTTGAAATGAAGTGAATTTAAAGTACATGAAATTTGGAAAATTTCAAGTGTTAGTAATGTCTCTAAGCTTGTAAATTTTGTGAAGTATTGAAGGTAGTAAAGTTATATTAGTGATATTGATGACAAATTCTGGAATTTTAATTTCAGCCTTGTGTACATATTGAACCATCTGAGAAAATTCACTATAAATTGGTATATTTGGACTGTATTAAGTCTAGGAATGTGCCTAGATTATTACTTGATTAATTGGTTAAGAGCTTGATAAGTTTATGTAGTTAATTGATGTCGTAAGCTAAAGAATGGACTGTTTTGATGTGGTTATATTCAAAGCTAGAAATTATGATTTGTTAAAGGAATAAATGTGTTCTTTTAATGCAAACATGATCTTAAGGACATAAGTAATGTGTATAAGGTATGGATGAATGAGCATTGAAGAACATAGGGTAATTATGAACGAGAATATATATTTATGGAAAAAGTTTGGTAAATGTATAAATCTAGCTTGTTGAAATTTCAGATTTAAAGTAACAATTGTATGTGTGTTATAAGAGGCTTTTTGATCATGAAAATGTACAAGGATAAGTGTAATGTATGGTTGATGAAATTGGATTAAATCAAGCTAACTTAAAGGTATAAACCTGATTGCAAAATGGTAGTATACAAACTATAATGTTTGAATGGTCTTCGAGTGCATAAGCACAAATTGAATAGTCAAGATCTATGCATAAGAATGCATAATCGCAAATTCAATTGAGCATAAATTGAAACATGGCACATATACATATACATGTGCATAATTGTATATTTATATGATTAAATAACTTGGTGATTTGTGAACAATGTGTGTGTGTATTGCATGATGATAGATGCGGAAGCTGATCGTCAACATCCTAACATTACTGGAACATTGAGGCAATAGTATTCCTAAAGTTTATTGTGAGTCAACTTAGATGTGTAAAGTTATTTATATGTGCTTCTGTGTGAATTTTATGTTTAATATGAAATGCATGTACGACTGATTTATAAATGTCGGACTTAGGTTTGAAGAGTCAGTTATATGATATAAGCACACTGAAATGAAAGGTAATAAAAGCATAGCATATGAAATGATACTTCTCATCATATTGAAATGCATAATTAGATAAAGGATTTGTGGCCAGAGTGGCCGATGTGCAGAAAAGAGCTTTAAGCTCATAATTATAAGAAAGAGCCTCATATACCCCAGTTTGAGCAAATACCTCAGAGAGTAGCTGAGAGGAGAGAGAGCTGTGGTATGTTACAGATAGGATTAAGCTACATCATAATAACAAGATAAAAGATTACATCTATTTAGGAATGATCTATCAATATCCACGAAGATCTCCTCTATCTTTAGTTGATCCTTCTATATAAATTTTTATCTTTTAAAGCTGATGTTCATCCACTATGATCTTATCTGCCTCATTATCGAAGATCCCCTCATCTATATTCGTTAATGATGAGTCATCCAAGACAATAGCACACTAGTCCATCCAATGCTTTCTCATGCCAACTCAAATAGCCGTGATCCATCCATTTAAGCACAAACTAAGTCCTTAGTCTATCAAGAACCCAATCTTAGCCAAGTCAGCTCATACAAGATCTGAAACTCTCTTAAAACTCGCACTATGGTTGATCTACTTGCTAAGTTCTTTTAGTCTCACATCCAAATTTTACTTCTCATCGAAAAATTCCGTCAATGTGCACCAATGCATGCCAACGCTTGACATTGCCCATTTTCCTCCTTGCCTCCTCGCAAGTCTTAACCTTGTTTTGTTGTTCCACGTGTCAAACATTGGTCAAGGCTGGCCAATGCCCACATGATTCCATTATCTAGGATGTAGGGGTCTAATAGAAGGCCTCTCTAGAATGCTTACTAAGTTGATCCACCTTAATGGAAGGTTCTCTTATCACCATAATTGTTGTTAGCTCCAACATACCCATTTAATGTTTGCAAAATGACCTTCTGATACTATGTGGGGTTGATTTGTTTTTAGTCAACATCATTAAGGACATTCTGAGCAAATTCTCAACCATGTTTGGCCTACATATTAATCCTAGAAAAAGTAGCTTCTAGTACTCTTCAAATGTAATCAACCCTATTAAAATTGCTAGAGCAATTGGAATGGAGATGCATACCGCTCCCTTTAAATATATGGGAGTGCCTTTTTCACATGCCTAACTCACTTATCATGACTACCTCCCTCTTGTGGAAAAATACTCATCTAAAATTCTAGCTTAGCAAAACAGTTTTTTATCAATGGTCGTTAGAGTTACTTTAAGTATTTATATTCTTACCAACTTACACACTCACTGGCTAAACCACTTAATCCTTCTAAAAAGAATAATTAAGGAGCTAGATCGGACCATCAAAACTTCCTCTAGTTTATCTCTTCAAGAGTGTAAAGAAAGACAAAGTTAAATGGGAAGTGATGACAATTTCGAAAAAATATTGTGATTTGGGTATTATCTCAACAAAACTTACACAAAAAGTTCAACTTTGCAAGAAGATATGGAGATTACATATTGATAAACAAGCCATATGGATCAAATGGATTCACGAAACTTACCTCCATTCACATAACTTCTGGCAGATCCCTGAGCTCACTAGCTGGCCCTAGATCTTCAAACACATGTTGAAAATCTGAGACTTCATCTACCTATGGATCTTTCATAAACTGGGAAATGGACAAAACCATTTAGCTATAGTAAAATGATTGGATTGATTTCAGTCCACTTATACTAAGTGCTAATACAACTCATCTTCACAACATATTACCTTTTAATACCAAGGTTGCATCACTAATATCTGAAGGGAATTGGTTTGATACCTTCAAAGAATTTCATATGATTTGCCAATACTTTCTACCTATCAATAGTAGCAACAACGTGGATCAAATTACCTGGAAACCTAACATTGCAGATATCTTTACTAACCAATCTAGCTGTAGCATTTTTCAAGCTGAATATTAGCTAGTGTCATGGTTTAACCTCTTTTGGAAGAAGATTCTTAACCCTAGAGCCTCAACGAATACTTGGTTAGCGATCAAAAATTGATTAAGCATAAAAGACAAGTGGCATAGGAGTTATGATCCAATTTGTGAGTTATGCAAGCTATCAGCTGAAAGTAGGGATCACCTATTCTTCAACTGCCTCTATTCCAAAGCCGTATGGAGCCAAAAGCTTCATAAAATGGAAGCCTATTATCACTCTTATGACTGGATTACTATGTAGAACTGGGTTGTCAAAAGTTCTAAGCACAAAAAATAGGATGGTATACTACTTCAAGCAGCTTATACAATTACAATCTACAATCTATAGAAGGAGAGAAATTGATGGCTATACAATAAAGAAGACATAAACAAATGCCAACTTGCTGAGACCATTATCAATGAAATTCATGCTTTAGTCGGAGCTAAGGATGTTGCACAACACTTTTCACCAAAAATGAAATTGTTATAGAACTTATAAAGCTTTATGCTTGACATGCCATTAGTGTACTTTTGAGTATTGACCTTCTAACATAGTTTTGGCTATTCTTGTCAGAGACCTGTTGTAATGTTGTACATAATTTTACTATAATTAATGGAATTTTTTTTAACTTTGAAGAAAAAAAGAATATATTTTCTTTTATTCTATTTTAAATTATTTAATGATTTAAAATGACATAATAATTTATTTATAGATTTAATTTATTACTAATTAAATTTTTTGTCTAAGGAATAAGAACATACCTCATTTATTTTAAGAACATTTAACAATGAAGTTATATTACTAACCTCTAATAAGGTTCTTTTGGTTTAAATTAAATAAAAATTATCATTTTTAATTCAATATTGATTTAATAAAAATAGATAAATTGTTGTTATTTTAAAATTTTATTATTATAATTTTTAAAGATAGGATTGATGTGAAATTATAAATTATACATTACAATATAATGAAAAATTATTTTATAACTTTTTTAAATTTAAAAAATTAATATATAAATTTAAAAAATTATCTAAAATAGTATTTGATATTAACCTATGAAAATATAATTCCGTACTAAAATTCAATTCAATTCCAATTTGTATTTCTTTCATTGCTGTAGGCTTATGCTTATGACCGCACGTGCCTCGGTTAGCACCCCATCTTCTTCCCAGATTAAGGTTTTTCACCCCCGCCCTTGGCTCCTCTGGTTCTGGTTTTATCCTCCGCTGCTGGTGCGTGTCAGTCATCACCTCCTCTCATCTTTGCTTCTTCTTCTCTCAATGCATCATCCTATGATTTTTAGGGTTCTTGCCGGTGGCAACTGACCACAGGCAGTGACTAGATCCGCTGGTGTCGTCTTCATGGTGTCGGAGATGCTTTCTGATTTAGAGCCAATGTCAAGCAAAACATACAACTCCTAAACCCTAAAACGCAATCTCTAGTAAACATTCAGGCAAACCAGTCCTAGTTTTTAGATTCAATAACCTTTTCCTAAATTGAAAAATAAAGGGACATGTATCAGATGTTTCTAGAAACAATCATACATGGAAACATACGATACGAAATCTTCAATTTTAGCTGCATAAAACACGGCAAGCTTCAAGTACAGTTTAGAGGCGTGACTCCATTTTTAGGAAATCCAAAAAAGAGAGTCATGCAATGGAAAAACAGTTAAACACAACAATGTTTTCTAGAAATTTTTAAGAAAATTAAAAGATCTTAATTTTAAGCCTTAATTTCACTGTTGACAAACTAACCATGATCTAATCAGAATGCAACAAAATAATAATTTTTATAAAATTTCAATTATAACTCTTTAATTGAATAACTTAAAAAATACAAATAATAAATAAAAATATTGAAATGTATCTTAGTCTAATTTATGTATAATTTTGCTTCTCAAAATGTTAACCTCCGGTTATCTATATGTCCAATTTGTAATAATATTCATAGAATAAAGAAAAAGAACTTAACAATGGGGAGACAAGGGCTAGAGTGCTAGCTCCTTTGTATCATTTTCCTATTTATAGAAAAAGACACTAGATTTCTTTCTTATTAAAACCAACTTTTCTTAATTATAATTAAGGCCTAACTCTAACTCTAACTACAATTACAATTTATTTTAATAAATCTAATATCTCATATTTGATTTTTGAAGTTTCTCAAATTTTACTATTAAGTCTAACTTAATTTATATTGAATTTTTCACCTTTGAAGTGCTCTTTTATGTGAATAATTAAATTCCTAATATATTGACAATGATTATAAACTATAATTTATAATTAGAATTAGATAAATTAAAATAGTTTAAATTTATTTTAATTCTCAAATTAAATTAATTTATAATCACATATTAAGATTAACATCTAGTAACATATCATGATTATCCAAATATTAGGAATGTCAAATTGGTTTTACTCAAATTATCTATCCATAGTTATGATGTATAATTTAAACCTTTCGTCATGCAATGTTTCAATTAAATGAAGAGTATAGATATAGTGTCTATTCTTTTAAATCTAATTTTTTATTGTTGTTAATTAGTAATTGATCTATGAATAATATTTGAAAATATATATTTTAAATATTAATTCATTCTGGTTAGAGAATTCCTCAATTCACTACTAACTAAGAACAATGGAACATTCTCTTTAATTACTTTAAAGTAACAAATCCTTTATTGACTTACTCAACTTTTTCCATATAGTTCATACTATATTCAAGCACTATCGCCTGAGCTACATTAAATATAATAAGACATAAGTTATCAATGAACTTGTTTTTTAGTAGCATCTACAAATTTATTTAAGTATTTCCATACCTTAATTTATTAGATCAATTACTTTATTTATAAGAAAGAAATACACTGTGTGCTACTTTCACCTTTTCATCAATATCTTGTCTGGTGAAACTATAACTAGGAATAATTTAGGAATAATGCATAAATGTAAATTAATTATCCTAATTATAATCTCACATACGATAAATATTTTAAATATTTTACCTTTAGTATTAAAATATGAAAGATAATTAACAAAATATATAAAGATAAATAGTCTTTAATTACTACAATCGACTGATTGGCTATAAGGCATATGCAAATAACATTTACATGGAAAAACTTATTTCATTGCTCCCATTTAATTGATCAACTTAATTTCTTACTTATATTTGTTTCACTTATTATGAAACAAAGTGTTACTGTATTAAAATTAGTACTTCCCCTAAGTGTATTTTTATAGAACTTTTTAATTGTGTATTTATTCTTAATCCTTATTATATTTGTTAATAGTATGAGGTCACATAAAATTATTTCTTTTATTTTTGTATTTAACTCGATTGTTATGTTTTAGATGTGTTACAAGTAACATATTAAGTTATTATTATACTAGAGAAGTTTTTTTTCCCACTATAAACATTTTCAGCCAAAAATTTATTTATAATGACAAAATTTCTCATTATTAAATCCCTTTTTAATGTAGTGTATAAGGTTTCATCAAAACAATAATGTATCATAGCATCATAGCAATTAAGATAGAATCTTAAGAAAATTCTCCGTTATGTACATACTACAAATTTGAAATCTCGTATATATCCCTTTTTTTAAAGATTTTCTTGTACTCACTAATTAAAATATCACATTTGATAATAGTTGCAAGAGAAGGTTAAAAAAATCAAATAAGAGATTTAGTATAGGTGACAAATCACTATAATTAATTATGGAAATCTCATTTTTTAATCTATAGGTGACAAATCACTATAATTAATTATGGAAATCTCATTTTTTTAATCAATGTGAGAGGAAAGTGATTAATATGAACATATCAAGTGATGGTTTATATTAAATGTTCAACTTCCTCATTTTCTTATAAATAGAAAATCTTCTAGTCATTGAGGATACCTTTACACAAAGTGTAAAAAAACCTCGCAATATTCTAAAATTGTAAAGTGTTTTAAAATTTTACCAAAATTAAAATATAAACAAAATTTCTTAAATTTATTTAATTAAAATCCCCAAAAGTCTATCCACATATATTAAATATATTGAAACTATCAAATTTCATATTGCATATGAAAATAAGTCATCTAACATTTTTAAGAAACTAAATTAAATTTTAAAAAATTAATTAGACAACTTCATTAAAAGTTACATTTAATTTAATGTTGGTTGCTTATATGATCATCCTTGGAATACCTAACTTCTTATCGGTAATATAAGTGCGCTTGGAAAACTTAGATAATAGAATTCTTGGCTACGAAAATATTAAAGAGTGTTGAAATAAGATTTGAACTAAAGAGATTATTTGATTTAGGCAAAAGAAAAGTGCAAAATATAAAAAGAATTTGAAGTAATCATAAAGTTTGGTTATTTTTTCTATTTTTATTGTGTGATTGTTTGTCTATGTGTGTTTGACTATGTTCACTACTGATGTATTTATACTTTTTCCCAGGTGTAACTACTTGAAGGAGTTCTCTTGTAACTTCTTAACTCTCAATTTTCCCTTATCGTGTCCACATTCTGACTAACTTTCCATTGCACGATCATTGTGTCTTAACCATCTTACCTCCCACGTTCTGGATTTCTTTACCACTTTTCTTGCTTAAAATTCTTTGGGAAATTGACCTCTAAGACTTCTAGTATTCCAACCCTTTTTCACTTTTAGGCCAAATAGGTTGAATTCTTCTTAGGATATCAACAATTGCCCCTATATATTTGGTTGAAACATACCAAATATATGGCCCTAAAGGCCTTCTAGCCTTCTATAAAATTAGTGCAAGACCATTAATCAAATTCTCATTTATTGATTGACGGTTTTGGAAAGCTTAGGAACCAAGGAGAATCTAGCTAGAAGAAGAAGCCCAGAAACATCATTAAGATGATCTTTATATAACCCTTAATCAAAAGGAATCCTTTAAGAGGGAATTTTAGGCACAAAGACTATATCAAGATTCTCATATGTTTAAAACTCCCAACTCCTTGTCTGTCACGGAAGTTAAAAGATATAATCCATTTAAATTTTAAATTATAAATTTCTATTAATGCCCTAGGGTTTGCCTATTTTGCTATAAATTCCTCTCGATCTATATCATTCACTATCTTATAATTCATTTAGCTTTCTTTTTAGGCATTACTTCATTTCACTCAAAGTTGTTTTCTTTCTTATTGTTTTATCTATTGTGAGGGAGGATTTTATGTGTTTAGTTGAAGAAACTATCGGTTTGGACCTCAGTATCTTTAAATACTCTTCTTTCTTTAGATTAATTAATAGTTACTTTGGGGATATATTTGTGTATATGGATGGTTTAATTCTGGACACTCACCTATTTTCTAGAGCTTAAGGACAAAGAAGGCCTTACTTTTATAGACTCTAGATTTTTAGACTTTTTTTGGCCTTCATCTTTCTACAAGTTTGTGTAGCAAATCTACGAAGTATATCTTTAGTTTTCTACTATTTTTAAAGTCCAGGTCGATGGGTCAACTTAACCCTTTTGAGAACTTTTTTGAAAGGCCTTATTGGCTAAAAAAATTTAGGACTTTTGAATCTACTGTTTACTAAAAACTCTTCCTTGCTTACACCAACCCAATGGTTTTCACAGTACGTAGTGAAAAGGCTCTAAAGCCTATTCCTTCTGTTATGACCTTAGGCTTTGAGGTATATCTACCTTATCTTTGGAGCCTACAGCTTAGTATTTTCTTAAGAACTCCTGATATTGTCCATCTTCTAGACTACCAAGTGGGATTCTAGTTCGAAGCTAATGGTATTGATGATAAATTCCTTTAAGAAATATTTGAGCTTTATTTCATTCTAAAGTGTAAAATCTTTGTAGTAAATGATGCTAATACAAAAGCCTACCACCTTTGGTGGTAAAAAAACCACCAAAAATTGGTTCCCCATTCAAATTCTGCCATCTTTAAAGGTACTCCTTCTAGTTTAAGATTATTTAATTTTTATTTCTACCATTAAATTTTGATGCCACATATTTTAAAATTCTATATGTTGAAGGTAGAAAAGAGGAAAGTACTTTTCAAAAGAAAGAAACAGCGGCTACATACCGTATTGATAAAGGAAAATTTAAAGAGAAGTTTATATCTACTACGAGCTCCAAGAAGGCAAGGCACTATTTCCCAAAAATCAATTAGAAATTCGACCCATTCAACCACTAAGCTATTTGAAGAAACTAAAATTATTGAACTAGTTACTAAAGACAACACCCCTATAAAAGAGATTTTTTCCACTCCTAAGAAGATTATGGAGGACATCACTGATGGTATCTCAATTTTCCTAACTTCTTTTAATTTATTCTCACCATAAATTCACACTTTTAATTTTTCTTTCATAGATGACCCAAAATTAGACCTATCATTTCTTGCCCTTTCCCATGAATCAAAATCTGGAAAAGCTAGAATTTGTCCAAAACCAAAGACCACAACTCCTTTCATTCATTACAAAAATCATCCAAATCTATAACAAATTCATATATAACTTGCAAGTAAGAGATGTTTGGATAGAAACAACACCCTCAGAAGAAGCCTTTAATTTAAGCTTCGTAGATGCTTATCTTGACAATCCCTCGAATGTTGTGCCAATAATTAATTTTGAGGAGCTAACAGGAGTTAAGGAGTCCCTAAAGCTCTCAATGCAGTAGGAATTACAATTTTTGATTGAAATTTGACGTAGCCCTTTCCTAACAGTTGTCTATTCCAAAAGACTAAGCCTTTCTTAAAGCATCAAATGAATTATAATGCAAAAGAAGCTAAAGGTAAAAACCTCCTAGCCCAAATTCATGAGTTAAGGAATGAATTTGACTTTTTAGAGGATCAAGTTACTAAGCACGAAAGAGTCACTAAACTGATTAAAGAAAAACATGAGACTCTTAAGTAAGATAGTAAGTAGCTTAACTAGGAATTCAATAAGGTCAAACAAACGATTAAGGATATAAGGAAGTCACTGACGTTACAAAAGAAAGAAGTCGACCTTTGTAAACAAGTATATTAGCTAAGAAACATCAAGATTTATTATCAAATAATGGGGCGAAATCTGGTTTATTGATATGGATCAAATTTAATCTTCTTTACAGTTTGTAAACAATTTTTTGGCCAATGGTTGGCCTATATAGACTTCACTTTTTATTTCTTGGATGATTATTTCAATTTTTCATTATTTGATTTGGATATTTTTACTCTTATTCCTCTATTTTTGAACTCTCCCATAGAGCAGGTACATAGGGTTTCAAATATTTTCCATTAACAAAATGTCTACGAGGTTCACCTTGTAGGTTAGATAACCAATAGGCAATACTTTTCAAAATCCTATGAATTCGAAATGGCCCCTCCTAATTAGGGGACCATTTTTCCCTCTTTTTCTTTCATTGTAGGTGATAAAATCAACTTCCATACCAGATGCCTTCTTGAAATTCCTAATTATAAACTCTTTTATTATAAAATTATAGCATCTTATCTTTTTTGCAACGTATTATTCAAAGCCTGAAAACAAATTTCATCTACATCTTCTAATTCGATCATCATTCCATTTGAATAATCAAGTGTCTTTAAAGCATTTTGTTTATTCACTCTAAAAAATAGAATCACTACTTTGATCGAGGGAACGTCATCATTATCATAAGTTAGAGTAAACAAGCTGACTCTTATTACAGTGCATTTAGAAGTTCGATTCCTATAAGGTCTCAGATAAAATCCTATATCAATCTCTAGGATTCTCCTCTAACATATTTTCTAGTATTTCAATGATTACTTTAATTCACACTTGGACTTGTCCATTAACTTGAATTTAGTAAGGATTTAAATTTAGTAGTTGTATATTAGAGCTTGTAGAAAAATATTTGACTTCTTGGCTAGTAAACATAATTCCCTAATCACTTATTATTAATTACAAAATCATAATTTGATGAATAATTTTTTCCTTAATGAACTTCACTAGATCGGTCTATTTAACCTTCTTCATAGTTTGAGCAGCCACCTATTTAGTAAAATAATCCATTGCTAATACAATCAAATTATGACCTTTAAAGAGGCTGGGTTTATTTTCCCATTAAGATCAATAGTGTAATCTGTTAACAACCATGCCCTAATTATATGGTATAACTTATAGGCAAGAATTTGTTGTATCCTCATTTGTTTTTGACATTGTTGATTACCTTTTTATAGGTTATATAATCATTATACATTAAAGGCCAGTAGAAACCATGATGTTTTATGAGCCACCTCATTTTAATACTAGACAGATGTGCTCTATATACCACCCCCTTATAAACTTATTTCATTACTAGTAATGCCTCTAACATCCCAAGGCATCTTAAAAGAAGTCCACCACTACCTTACTAAAATTAGACTCCTTCAATCAATACAAAGTCAAGTACTTGTATTTTAATTTTGAAAGTACCTTCTTATCAGGGTTCTCTAAAAACTTCTTGATTTCCTCCCTCTAATCCTGAGTGACTTCTTTATTAATGTGAGAACTTCTATAGAATTTCCCCTTTTATAGATAGACAAATGATATTTGTATTGTATAACAACACATTTATGAACTAACTCTTCAGACATTCTTGACACATAAGCATTTAAGAAAGATTATTGCCTCCCAATTTTCTCCTTGAGGAATACGTTGGAATTTTATTTCATAAAAAATTCTAATAATTGAATAGTAATGGTATAATGTGATGATAAAGTCAAACTTATGTACTTATGTTATCCTATCACCTGTCGTAATACCAATTGATAATCTCCCATAATGAGAACTTCTTTAATTATATGATCTACTAGAAGTTTTAGTCCAACTATTAGGCCTTCATATTTAGCTGAATTATTAAAGCCTAGGTACTCCATCTTAAGAGAAAGAAGAATTTTTTTCCATTTAGTGCAGTAACAACTATCCCAATTCTAACTAACATTTTCATAATAGAGACGTCAAATGTCAATTCCTATGGCTTCTTTTCACAAGTACTAAATGATCCATATCCTATTATACTTCTATAATTGGGTGGTTTTCTAAGAAGTAAACTTACGCTTGATCTTTGACTAACTTCTGAGGGTCATACACTAAGTTAAAATTTATAAGAGTCATAAAACATTTCCTAATGTTCCTCGAGATTTCTGTTTTATTTACTATATATTTCATTGAGTTAGCTAACAAAATAATGCAAAATCTATTTTAAAGCAAATATTGCCTTAATTTTGAGTAAAAAAAATATAGCACCAATCATAGATTCATAATAGAAATGTACTTCTTTTCTGTTGGTTACAAATTCCTACTTAAATAATAAATAGCGTGTTCATAACCTACCTCATTATTATGGGCCAATAAGCACCGAATAGTTTCCTATATGGCAAACTTGTATAGCTTTAAAGGTATTCCCTTTTACAATGACATAACACTGGAGTGTTAGTCAGGTATTCCTTAATCCTATCAATGGTCATCTAATACCTTTCTTCCTAATATAATTCCTAAAACAATTTAACTTTAAGAGGTATGAGAATTCTTTCTTCTTGTCTTCTAGATTATCAATGAATCTATTATTGTAGTTTATCTAACCTAAAAACCTTTAGATTTTTGTATTATTTTGAGGTGATTTTGCTTTAAGAATGGCTTTTTCTTTATTTCTATCTAATTCAATTCCTCTATAATGAACTAAGAAACCCAAAAAAAAATTCCTACTTTTACTCCAAAAAACATACTTCATGGGATTTAACTTTAATTTCTATGTTCTCATCCTTTAGAGGAATTAACTTAAATTCTAGATAAGGTTTATATTCATTTTTTATTTAATAACAATATCATCTATATAAACTTCCAATGTATAGTCTAAATCATAGAAGATATAATTTCTAGCGCTATGATAAATGACTCTTTCACTCTTTAAACCAAAAGGAATTACAACTCATTCAAATGTTCTTATTGATCTAGAACATTTGAAAGTTATTTTGTAAATATCACCCTCAACTACAAAAATTTGATTATAAGCTATAAAAATAATCCATAAAGGAAAACAAAGAATGCCCAGTGGTTGCATCAATTAAAGAATATGTAATCGACATATGTACACATCTTTGGGAGTGGCTATATTTAAATATGTGAAGTCAACACAGATTCTTAATTTTTCATTCTTCTTTACTATAGGTACAACATTAGCTAGCCACTTAGTATATTTGGCTAGTATAATGAAACCAACCTTATATAACTTTTTAATCTCTTCTTTAATCTTTAACTCCACTTATTTAGACCAATGTTTAGAAGGTTAATGGTAAGGATGAAATTTTGGTTTTATAGAAATTTTGACATTTTACTCAATCCTGGTATCTCGATATAGTACTATGTAAAACAATCACTGAATTTCTTTAGAAGCTCAGCTAACTCCACCTTTTTTTAGATCAAGATTTTTACTAGTAAACAACCCTCAAAATTCTCCTAAATTACTCATATTTACTTCCTTAAGTGATTTTTGATCTTGTCTTCTAAAGTTCTCGATCTTTCTATAGGCAAATTTCAAATCCTCCACTTGATCCTTATCCTCTACTTTGAATTATTATTCTTCAAAACTAGCTCCCCATTTTCACACCTATCTAGTTCCTTGAAATTCTCTATGATTTACTAAATTCGCAATTTAAATTCTGTGGTTACAGATACCATCACTTCCCTTTGTGAAAATCTTCTCATCAAGTTCCTTTATAATTGGAAACTTTATCAACCTATTAGTAACCATAATGACAGATGCTTTCACTAACATATCTTATTTTGACCACATTATTTCTTCATCCTTATTTTTCAAACACTCTCCTTAGGATAACTACCAAATTTGAATAGATTTCACTTGATCTCATAAAATTTTGCCTCCACAACTTCTACATTAGAATAAAAAAGGCTACGAATCTACCTAGATAATTTCTACCTTATTGCTTTTATATAAAATCAAAATTCGATTAAGGGACAAAGGAATACAGAAGTTATAGTGGATCTAATATCTCTTCAACAAAATTTGATAACTGGGGTGTGTCTCAACAATGAGGAAAGTGTTCGATAAAGACTTCCCCTCTATTATGATGTTCATAGGGACAATTCCCCGTGCTATACTAGTCTCACTTGTAAATGAGACAGTAAATACCTTAGTTAGCATCAAATCCACATATTCCTTACCTAAAACTTCATTTTTGTCAAAATTATCAATCAAAACTCTTGAAGTGACATTAATGTGGCTTTCATATACAAAGGTCTATTATGTTGAGCCATAGTATCAACTAGCTTTTCTAGCAACACTAACTTCTCTGGAATTCTTGGTCCTACAATCAATACAAATACTTTGTGTTCTCTTCTCTCAAGCAAGGTTTCCATTTTATTTCTATGATTTTTCCCAAAAGAGGTAGGGATCCTTACAAAAAAAATAATGGATGGAAATTAAATAGGAATTTCTCCTATCATAAAAAATTCACTGTAATCTTCACCTTTACCTTTAGACTGGAATGACTTCCTATAAAATCTAGGATTATGATTTTATTTTATCTCACTTTGCCTCTTGCTAATGTCTTTTACAAGTTCTTTCTTACTATTTAGGTCTAAAGTACCCTTCTTAAAGGGGTAGCTCTTATCAAGGGTGCCTTCCTTGGGGTGAATTCCTTTAATGGCAATGCTCTGCTTCTTCTAAACCTAGAGGCAACTTTTTCACATTAAATTCTTCCTTTTTGAGTTATGGTTAATGGGATCATATTCTTGTGATGCCTCTAATAAATGCATATTTGATTACAATTATACACCTATATTTGATGCATTTGCTTGATATTTTATAGTTTTGACTTATTTTTGGTACTTACTTTTCCTTAAATTCATTTATAGGTAATAATTTCCTTTATAGGCCAAAGGAGAAGAATTCATATACAAATGTGGCATAAAATGAAATTTGAAGCAATTTAGAGATACACAGTCATGTGTGCCCATATATTTTAAAGCAATTTAAAGATACACAGTCATGTGTGTGCCTTTATAAGTATCTATGCCTATGTAAAATCACAAATTCTAAAGTTTTTAAATATACATAGTTTCTTACATGCCTATGTATCAGACTATGTATATCCCAGAAATCCTAAATTTTACTATAAAAGGGAACAAGCGGAGGAAAACAAAGGAGAGTTAACTTTTGCAGTAGATTTAGACTTAAAAAACTCATAGAGGTGTTGATTTTGATCTAAAGACAAGGAAAACATAAAGTTAACATCAAAAGAGATCTAATAAAAGGCTGCATCCAATCCAACTTACAAGAAGAGTCAATAGAATAGAAAGGGAGATTTAGAATTATGATTTTTTTGTTTTCTATTATTTTTCATGCATATTTATCTTTGGTTTTGTTTTCTATGGATAGGAACTAAAATTATTTAGTGTCTAAGAGTGATGAACCCTAGTTTGTGATATAATATGTCTTAATCTTTTATTCAATGCAATTATATTAATTGATTTATTATGATTCGATTATGTATTTTATGTATGTTCTAATTATATACAAAATATTAGTGTATGATTTGATTGCAAACCTAGAGATATGTTGACATAAATTCTCTGAATTAGAGTAAAACCTAATAGTAGAATTCATAAATTGATAATGCAATCCTAGGGGTTTTAACTAGAAAGATTTATGTTAATCAACCAATGAATTAGTCGTTAATAGTCTCGAGAGAGTTATTAACATAAGATAAGAATTTCCATAGTTCAATAATCAGTAAAATAATTGCATGATAAAAAGGTTAATTATTTAATATTTTTAAAGGGATTCATAACTTAGACACTAATATTTGATATTGATTTTACGAAGTAATTTCCTTTGTCTTCTATTTTCATTATTGTTTTCAATTTTAGTTTATTTGTTTAAGTTTTATTTTTAATTAAAAACCAAACATCCAATTCATAAGCTAGATTATAGGAGATGGGTAATTACTAATACTTACTATCTTTGTGGGATCAACTCATACTTACCTATATTGGTCATAAATACATCATGCATTTACGGTAATTCAATATTGATATCTAAAATATATCAATCAAGTTTTTGGCACTATTGCTGGGGACGTTAATATTAGGAACACCTCAATTTTATGACACTACCTATTTTTAGTTTATCCTGTTGTATTCTTTTTTATTTTATGATATTTTATTTGATTAATTTGTTTTTTCTTTCATTTTTTTCTTAGACTTGGACTCTTGGTCAATTTATGACCAAAAGCACTTATGAGATCTTAACAAATGTAGACCTCGAGATCTAAAGAATAACACGTAGGAATTTTTTAAGGACTCAATTGCAGGAGTTTGAGCTAGGTCATCAAATAAAAGATATGATTTGTCAAGTAGAAACTGAAGAATTGCACAACACAGCTGACCAACTGAGAACTATGTTTGGTGTAGCGTGTCGTAACACTACACAAAATAACTAGACCTAAAACTATAGCTAGTGGTAAGTCTAGGTTGATCCCACCAAGAGTGTGTGTAAAGCTTTTGAAATGAAAATAATCTATGTTTAGGTTATGGAGGGTTTGGTTTGATTTCAAATAAGAAAATAACATGAAACTAAACTAACAAAAGCAAATTAAAGAAAACATTTAAAAATGATGAAAAGTGATTAATACATTAGGGACCAGGTCATTGGTTCAATCTTAACCTATACACAATTAAATGTACTTCACTTGAATTGTTGTGCTCATACCTCAATTATTAATCATTGGCTAATGATAAGCTCTATTAACCATGGTTTTCCCTTAGATTGTGCTCAATTAAAACAAGCTCTTTAATAGAACCTATATATCGAACAATCTAGAACAAGATTTCTAGATTTAATTGGACAATTGCAACAAGTTAGGAAAATAGATTAACCAAGGCAACAACCACATATGCTCGGGTCATTTAACCTTGGTAACATTATGCCTAATGATTCGACACTAATCAAAAACACAACAATTACGAATTGTATTTTTAATGATTCTAAGCCATTAGTTGCTACAAATGAATCTCAACATAACAATTATGGATCATATTGAAGATTCTAGCAATATCCAAACACAATAATTACAGATTGTGCTCAAGATTCTAGTGATGGTTTTATACATAAACAATTTAATGATAATGAGAATATGATCATTCAAACATGAAAAACTAAATCCATAAGCATAGGATAACCTAAACAATTCCTAGAGATTAACTAGGTTCTTTGGCATTGATATCACCTCCAAACTGGTGTTAGGAAGTTTATTCCCCTATGGGTATCCAAAAGATGAGTGGTTTGCCCCTTCTTCCCTTACAAAACCGAGACTTCACTCTCCAAAACATTTCATATGTTTTCTACCATCACAACATTGTATTTATAATAAAAACTGCGTTTTTAGGTGTCAGGTGTCAAAGTCATGAGTGTGAGCTATGTTTTTATGGGCATGAGTGAGTGTGTCAAGGGCATGCATGAAATGCAATTTTCTACACTATTCATGCTTGATGTTTTCAATATATGCTCTTCATTTTATGTATTTTCTTGTCTCCCCTCTCTCTAGTCCTTCTCCTTATTACTCCATGAAGACAAGTGATTGTAAATATCAAGAAGATGACTTAAAGAATATGCTTTTAACTCACTGTAGCTCTTATGCTTCCAAATTGCACCTAAAACCAAATATGAACTAAAGTAAATGTCTTAAGCATTTTATAGCAATAATCACTGAGTGTTATGGAATAAATGTATCCATACTTAGCTTTTGACCTTCCTCAAGCAAAACATCAACGTCAAAGTCACAAAACCAAAACACTTACTCATTTCCATACTTCCTAAAAATAAATAGTCATAAGCAAGGAGAATAACTTTCAAAAACCATAGCAAGAACTTACCATTCAATGCTTCTACTCATGATCAATCAACATTCGTAACCTTTAGAAATTGAGCAATCTAAAGGTAAACTTGACAAAATGAGTTTAAATATGATAAATTTATGGGTACAATCAAACACCATTCATGATCATGACATTTTATAACTTTAAATATTATTTCATTTCTTTACCACTATGATTCACATACATAATCATAAATCAAAGGAATTTTTTTAAGGATGTAATTTGGGTAAAGGTTAAGGTGAGATGTATTTGTGTAGTGTAGCATAAAAGTCACCAAAACTAATGAAATAAGAAAAAAAACTCAATATATCATTAAGCATAACAATCAGCATTAACTCATAATTGTGTACATTAACTATGATGAATACAAAAATTATATTTCATAGCTCAAATTTAAGCTCTCACACCACAAACCAAATGAAGGATAATTAATTAGAAGGGATCACTCATAAAAATTCATCATAACAATACATTGGAACTATAATGAGTGAACTTTCCAAAACAACATCTATCTTATATGCAAAATTCTCAAATTACCCATTCAATACAACTTTAGGAGGAAAGACTAATCATCAATAACTTTGCAAAACATATGCATTTCCTCCATTATACTTCTATTTAAACATTTTTTTCTTCTTCTTCTTCTTTTTTCTTTTCTTTTCTTTTCTCTTTTTATTTTGCTTTTTTATTTTTAAAATAAAATTGAAAGAATCTACACCAATAATAGAATTCATAACATGACATTCTGAGAAATATACCCAAATTACATATATGCACCGCACTTGCACTTCTGTACATCCATAATCATCAACAATCAACAAATGCTCCATTAGCTTGAAGGCTTGGGTAGGACATTTGCTTAGGTTTAAAGCATGTAATATGGTGAACATAAAAAGAAAGGCTAATAAAGCTCAAGGGGGCTTATCAAAAAGAAAATCATATATTTGGTTACTGTAGCTTATGAGACAAAGAATGTCTATATCATTTTCATGTTAATAAATGTGATAAAAATGTGGTATTGAATAAAAAATCAAAGCAAAGTCAGGATATAAATGTCATGAAGGTCACAAATAAACAAAAGACAATGAGACTGATATAGATGTGTTAATCTATAAAGGCTCAAAATCTCACTGACTTGTGTCTACTAATAATCACTACTTTTCTAAAGATAATGGATATTGACCAATCATAAGAGTAAAAGTACATGCTAAAGTTGCCAAGGATTCTTCTAGTCAATTCACTCTCTAATCATGACTATATAGTCCTAGAAGCAATAGAAAAAGAGAAAATGTTTGTTTATTGATTTAATTCTCTCTCTTTGATTGAAAAACTTAAAAATAGGTAAAAACAAACATAATTAAAAACATACGTGCATATAAAAAAGAAATATTAAAATATAAAGGAAAAGAAATAAACTTCCTTGGAGTTATCTCCTAAGCAATGCCTTTGTTTACTATTGTTGGCTTGACTCATTGTTTTCCTCATAACATGACAAAGTTATGATCTTCAAGTGTTAATTGTTCTTTGTCCACTTAAGGTTGTTTAGGATAGGGCCTCAGTTGATCACCTCTCACATTCAACATCTTTCCTATCTTTAGAATCTCAATCTTTACTAAGTCTCCATATTCTTGAAATAATTTGAATGTCTCTTCACATTTTTCTCCTCATTTAGTTTCTCTAACCTGCTAAGTAAAGGTGAAGAGTTAGCCTCAACCATAATTATGGACTCAGTACTCACCTTCGAGCTAAATGATGTTATACATGTCTCTTTTGAGCTCTTTCTCCACTTCTTCTTCACAAAGCAATTCCTTTAGTAGTTCTCTCAAGATTCTCAAGCTCCTCTTCACTTTGTAGGGTCTCTACACTAACATCCCTTAGGTACTCGTTAGGTTGAGATGGTTGCATTTCTTCATTTTATAATGCTAAGTAGTCAAGAACTTTCGACATTTGACCTACTTAGCTTGCGAAGTTCTAGATTCTTGACATTACATCCTAGTAGAATCGCTTCACTTCCTGCTAGAACTGTTGTAAACCTTGTTGAAATTGCAAAGTATTAGCGATCATAATGTTAACCAATTTTTCTAGAGATGTACCTGAGTTTTGTTGGCTTTTCAAATATTAGATGCTAGGCCTTGTATCCTATCAAAATTGCCTTCCATACAATTGGAATTATAGAGTATCCTATTAAACCTACAGATTATTCTGTTGAATTTGAATATTATTAGCATTCATAACATTAAGTAATTCTTCCAGAGAGGGACCTGAGTCATAATAAGAAGCTTCTGGTCTATATAGGAATTGTTGTGCATCCTGCAAACTATTATAGAAGTAATTTTGCTTGTTATCCCATTTAGAACCAAAGTTCATATGATAACTCCAAAATTGGTTATAAGATTGGCAATATAAGTTATAGAAAAAATTAATTTCATCCATGGATTTTTTTAACATAAAGACATTAAACAAAAAGTGAAAAGATCATAAAATAACTAAAAAGAAAGTAGTTATAAACAAATATTTACAAAACACCAATAAAAATCAAGAACAAAAATTATAGCACCACACTCCCCGATAATGATGTCAAAATTGGTGTAGCACGTCGTAACACCACACGAAATAATTAGACCTAAAACTATAGCTAGTGGTAAGTCTAGGTCGATCCTACAAAGAGTGTATGTAAAGCTTTTGAAATGAAAATGATTCATGTTTAGGTTACAGGGGGTTTGGTTTGATTTCAAATAAGAAATAAAATTAAATTAAACTACAAAAAGCCAATTAAAGAAAACATTCAAAAATAATGAAAAGTGATGAATATGTTAGGGACTCAGTCATCGGTTCAATCTTAGCCTACACACAATTAAACATACTTTATTAAATTGTTGTTATCATACCTCTCCTAGTAACTATTAATTGTAGTTTAATGATAAGCTCTATTAACCCTGGCTTTCCCTTAGATTTTGTTCAATTAAAACAAGCTCTTTAACAGAACCTAGCTATCGAACAACCTAAAATAAGCTCTTTAGATTTAATTGGGTAGTAGCATTACAAGTTAAGAAAATATATTAACTAAGGAAAAAATCACATACGATTGGGTCATTTATCCTAGATTACATTATCCCAAATGATTCGACACTCGAAAACACAACAATTGTAGATACCCCGAATGATTTGAGGGCATTAGTTGCTACAAATGAATCTCAACATAACCATTACGAATCATATTAAAGATTATAGCAATATCTAAACACAATAATTACATATTGTGTTTAAGATTCCAACAATGCGTTCATACATAAACAATTTAATGATAACAAGAATACAATCATTCATACATGAAAACCCAAATCCATAAGCATAGGATAGCCTAAACAATTTCTATAGAGAGAAATAATACAAATGCAAAGAGAGAATGCTTAATTAGGTTCTTCAGTGTCGATGTCACCTCCGAACTGGTGTCGAGAAGCTTATCGCTCTATGGATCTCCAAAGGATGAGACATTTGCCTCTTCTTCCCTACAAAACTGAGACTTCACTCTAAAAAACGTTTCATAATCATTTCATACATTTTTTATCATTACAGCATTGTATTTATAGTGAAAACTAGGTTTTTGGGTGCTAGGTTTCAAAGTCACAGGCGTGAGATATGTTGTCATGGGCATAATTGAGTGTCATGCCCATGATAAATAATTTATGGGTGTGACTAACATGCTCGTGCCCATGAATTTTATGCCATGGCCATGAATAATATTTTGCACTCTTTATGCTTGATGTTTTCAACATATGCACTTCATTTTATGCATTTTCTTGTCTCCTCTTAATCTAATCCTTCTCCTTCTTACCTTATGAAGACAAAGTGTGAATATCAAGACAACAACTCAAAGAATGTGCTTTCAACTCACTTTAGCTCTTACACTTCCGAATTGTACCTAAAACCAAATATGAACTAAATTGAATGTCTTAAGCATTTCATAGCAATAATCACTAAGTGTTATGGAATAAATGTATAATCAATTAAGAACATATAAATGTTCAACTACACTAGACCAAACTTGACTGGTGGAGAATCTAACATACTGAGACTAACTATCAGTTCTTACAATTTTGATCTAAAGTCGAGTATCATCCAAATGGTGCAATAGTCATTCCAATTTGATAGACTTAGAGACGAAGACCTAAATGCACACATCTATAATTTTCTAGATATTTGCGACACTTTTAAAATCAACAGACAAACTACATTTATTCCCATTTTCTTTAAAAGGGAAGGCTAAGAAATGGTTGAATTTAATACCACGCTCTTCACTGACTATATGGGAACAAGTGGTAGAGAAGTTCTTGTTAAAGTATTTCCTACCAGCAAAGACTATGAAACTGAGGAATGAGATCTCCTTATACTCCCAAGATAAAGCATAATCTTTATATGATACATGTTGAGATGATGCCCACACCATAGTCTACTGCATTGGATGCAAATTTAAACATTTTATAATAGGCTGAATCAAAGCACTGGGTAGTCTATAGATGCAACAATTAGGGGCACACTGAACAATAAGAAACTAGAGACATCCCAAGATTTGATAGAAGACATGGCCATGAATAATTACCAGTGATGCTCATTAGAGTAAATACTAATAAGCTAGTAGGAGTGTACGAAGTGGAAATAGTGGTGTACTTCGCGAGTGAAGTGGAGGATGTAAGCAGAAAGATAGATAGTCGTATAATGGCTCCACAAGGTCTAGTGATGTAGTGTAAGGTGTGCGAGCTAAAGCACCAAGTACAAGATTATCAATCAGTTCATCCCAAGCATATGGACTATTTAGGGAATGCTTCTAAATCCCAAAATAATCTATACAACAACATATACAATTGAGATTGGAGGAATCACCCTAAATTTTCTTCGGGAAATCAGGGCTAAGTGTGAAACAACCCTTCACTAGGATTCTAGCAATAAGTATCCCAATCCGATAAGCTTATTATGGATGAGATGATAATGGAATTCATTCAAGAATCAAAGGAGAAACATCAAAGAATGGATGGTTCCATATACAACATGGAGTTTAAAATCAACCAATTAGCCAAGGTGGTATCTGAAAAATCAAAGGGAAGTTAGCTAAGTATGACCAAAAAATCCTAAGGAATGCATAATTACAATCTCCTAAACAAGCGAGAAAAGGCTCTAAGAAGAGAAGAAGGTGACTACTAAGAGTCACTTAAAAGATGAAAGTGAACATCACCTAGACAAAGTTAAGGATTACTGACCTACCATCCCATATCGTACTAAAGCAAAAAAAAATATTGGATATGGAGTTATGTAGATTTCTTGATCTTTTAAAACAATGTCAGCATAATTCACCCATTGTTGAATCTCTTATGCAATTACCAAAGAATCTAAAACTTTAAAAAAAGCAACTATTAAACAAGGAGGAATTGGAGAAGTTGGAGATTATTACGCTAAATGAGGAAAGCTTAATTAAGAAAATGCAATTACCATAAAAGCAAACAAATCCACGAAGTTTCTATATTCCTTGTAAAACTAGTTGACCTAAAAGCTGACATTAATATGATGCCTTTCTATTTATTTGAAATATTAAGAATATGAGAACTTAAACTGACTGGGATATGTGTGCAATTAGCTGATAGATCGATAAAATATCATAGGCGAATCGTAGAAGATTTACCGGTTAAGGTTGATAGGTTTCCATTCTTAGCTAATTTCCTAGTACATAACATAGAGGAGGATATGGAATTACCTCTAGTTCTTGGTCAACCTTTTTTAGCGATTGCTAATCAATCATAAATGTTGACAAGGGCAAGTTAACATTAAGGGTAGGGAACGAAGAGGTCAATTTTAGAGTTTCTAATGTCACAAATCATACTCTTGAATTTATGGATGTAGTTACACATAGTGATTCTTGTCATGATATTGTGGAGGATTCTACATTTAAAGGTCCATTAGAACCTCTATAAATTTAAAGGAATAATCAAAAGAGAAACATGGCATGAAGCGGGAAAAGGTAACCTACTTACAGGTTATGGAGCCTATTGTAAGGCTATAAGAACATAATACATATAATCCACTTTAAGTTTAAAAGGTAGGTTAAGCTAACGACATTAAACAAGCATTACATGGGGGGCAACCTATAAGTTAGTTTTAGTTTTATTTCAAAATCCATATTTTTTTTCTTTAATATTAGTATAGGATTTGTTTGAGTTTTTAGTTTTTGGTGTATTTTAGCATAGAAAGATTGAGCATTTAATGAGATTGTGCATAACTGGCATGTTATGGGTGTTGACTCCTAAATTTTTTTCTTAATGAATAAGCATGATTTAAATTAACTATGAGGTCTTTATGGAATTATTTTGTAGAGTTAATTATTATGTTAATGTTAGTAAGATTACAAGACACAGGTTAATTAAATTAAAGTGTTAAGGTAGTAAGACTGTATAAGGGTGTTTTTGGTAGTTCACTTAAGCATTTAAGTTATAAGGCATTAAAAGAAGGGTAAGAGGGAGTTTGCACACTCATTAAGGTTATTATAGGAAAAATAATATGTTGTCTTGCTTGTTAAGAAGAGAAAAACGTGAATTGAAGGGAGAGAAGAAGAGACGAAATGAAAACAAGAGAGAAAAAGAAGAGAATTTTGGTGGTTTGATAGGAAAGAAGAGAAAATCAACTAGGTTTTAATTTTTCTTAGCATTCAAGAGAGATTTTGAGGTTATTCAAGAAGGGAAAATCAAGTGAGGGAAGAGAGGCAAGAGGAGAGGCATTTTGAGCAAGTTTTTAAGGAAGGGATTCAAGGTGGGTTACATTTTTATAATTAAGTAATAAGCCATTAATGTTTTTTCCAAATCAAGAAAGTTAAATGTTTTCAATTGTGTTTTAAATGTGCATTTATTGCTCTTTGAATGCTTTGAGAAAGTGCTATATGTTTGGTATATGAATATTGTGTTGATGATTTATGAAAAGAATATGAAAATAAATTTTGAAAGATGCTATGTTTATGAAATCACTTTTAAAAAAGTGTCATTTTGGGTAACAAGTTTACAAGTTATGAAATATATGTTATGTGGGTTTGGTTTGGTCCATTCTATATGTCAAGTACACTTCGACTAAAAGCTTCTCCCGCCTGCACGCTAGTGGCATGGAGCTCCTTTATGGACTCCCTCATGTTTACGACTATGCAAAACCACAAAACCACAATGTGGGATTGCGATAGTTCGTTCTGTTCACGACTACACAGGACTATTATGTAAGAAAGTGTTAGTTCATTCTGTTTATGGACCTATGCAAACCATTTATCATGTGCTTATGTTTTTATGATTTTTTGAACAAGTCAATGAATGGATAAATTGTGTTCCATGACGAGAATTTGACAAATATGTGCTTTATGAATTCAATATGACTTTTCTATGACAAATGAAAATTTTCAAGGTTTTGCTTATTTCTCCATTATAAACTTGTTACCCACAAGCCTTTAAGCTCACCCCCACTCTCCTTCCCATATTCATGTGATGAGAAAGAGATTGAGTGAAAGAGAGTCAAGGCATCACTCCGATTAGGTATATTTTTGTATTTTAAGCTAGACTTTGTAAACACGAGGCTTTAATCGCATTTCAAGTATTAGTTGTTCAAGTACCCTTTGTATTTTCAGATTTTGTAAAATATTGTATTATGGCTCAGAAAGCCCATTGAATCTCTATAAAATGCTTATTTTTTTATGATAATGAAATATGATTGCGTTTTTGGATCATGACTCTCAAAGTTTGTACATTGCATTTTCAATCTTTCACAGGGGTAAAATTTTATTCTGACTTCTGGGGAACAAATGTATTAATCTAAGCCAAATTAGATAAAGTTGTCTTCGTAGAAATTGTATATTATCTTTCTATCTTTCCAATGATATAAAGTATGAAACTTTTGGATATTGTAATTAAGAGATATGATCATTATAAGTTAGTAATGCTGCAAAAGATGCATATAGGACAACTATAGTGAAAGATGAGAATTAGTTGTATGTGATGAATCAATTGAGTTAAGATTTAAGAGATTAATAAAATCATTTTGGTAATTGAATGGTTAAGAAGTGATATTGAATTATAAGAAGTGAATTTGGGAAGATTAGGAGTGAAAGTGATGTTAGAATGGATGTAGGAATCATTGGAGATGCTTTAGAGGGATTTTTGTCTCACTTATGTCTGTTAGACAAACTTTAGGCCCATTAAACGGACCCTCTCGAGTGTAAAAATGTCCCCAGGCCAGTCTATGTCCATTAAATGGACATTAGGTCTATTAAACGGACCTTCGTGGGTTTGGAAGACACCCCAAAGCCCATGTATGTCCGTTAGGTGGAGGTGTATTGACATACACTGTACACTTTCAGAAATTTGCAATTTTTACCCTTTATATTACAAAATATCTATTTGATATCTTCATAAAAGTTGTAGATTTCAAATTCCTCTTCGAAACCATCTTAGAATGACCTTAATCTGATATGTTTAGTGAAAGTTATGTCAATTGTCCCAAAAAAGGTACAATATGATTGAGGATATAATCATGTTTGATTCTTTTGGCCATAACTTCTTCATCCGACCTCTAAATGAAATGATTCTTGAACCAATAGATTTCTAATATATTTTTATATCTCTCCATGAAAATTGTTATCCTTCAATATTGATTTGGAAAAGATTGATGGAAAGAAAGTGAGGTAATCGACTAGAGGGGCATTATATCCATTGATCAAATAGGAAATTTTTGGGATGTTATAATAATGAAAACGAGTCGATGATGGCTAATGAGAGTCCATTGAAACAAACATATAGGATAATTCACTCACGCCTTATGATATTCTAGATAGTTGGGCTCTGAAAACGGGGTCTAACAAGGGGGATGCATGTTAATGAGTTATAATGCTAAAGTGCAAAATTTTTATGTTTGAGCATCAAATTTTGAAGTTGCATACAATTACAAAGAGCTACATGCTCTCTATCCATGTTAATGTAGACTTACACAGTTATACACACACTTGTACCTAGCCGTGTAAGTTTACAAAGAGCTATAATTGAATGACATACAAAATTAGATACATGGTCATGTATCAGACCATATAAGTTCACTATACACCTTAAAAAGCTCTAATCCTTTTAAATTTCTCATTCTTTCTCAGCCACACTCACTCTTTGCCATCGTACTCTCATTATTGAATTTTTCTTGCAATCTATTGACATTCAAGTAAGTAATCTTATCAATTTCACTTGTTTATGCATGTTTAATTAGGTATTTTGCATTGTTTAGCTCATTTATGTGAAAAAAAGCTAAAATTCAAGATTTGAAATTTTATGTGGAATTGCATGAATTTATGTATGATTATGGTTTAGTAGTTGAATTTAACCCATACCCAATTGATTCAATATGTTTGATTGCATGTGAATTGGGTGAAAATTCAACTTTAATTGTAAAATTATGTGATTTTTGCTCACTAAGTGTTTAATTGTGATATTGTTGTGTAAAATTAGGTTACTTAGTTATTTTCGATGTTAATTGACATTGGTTTATATTTAATTGCATGTTAATTTTGCTTTTTGCATGAATTAAATGTTTAATATCATCAATTTTGTATAATTGTGAATTTATAGGGTTAAATGTGTAATTAAAAAACTAGATTGATTTTAATTGTTAGTTATATTTTTAATCTTAGATTTGTGATTAATTAAGTTGTTAGTATATTTCCCATTTATTTTTATTTATTTTATTTTACTTTCTTTTATTTACTTGCTTATTCATTTAATTATTTGTTTTAATTTAATTTTGGTTATTTATTATGTTTTAGTTTTCATTGTTATTTTGTAATCACAACTAATTATTTAGTAAGCATAATACAGTTCAAGTGTGGGGAAATGGGTATTACCATAAATTATAAATATATTTCTCACACTTGTTTTAAACTTCAAGCACAATGACTAGATCACAACACAAGAACGGAGTTCCACATAAGCGACAGCAAAGAAAAGGGTCGTCTAGAGACCTGAGGAGCACACGCATAATGAATCCACCCAAGCGACCTTGATGTTACTCTTTGATGCATCAGTGTATAAAAAGCAGTACTAGAGGTTGAATGATAAGACGTCCATCACAGGACATCATATCGACTAGAAGGCATTGCAGCAAGTTAAACTAGTGCATTAAGTTTAGGAGGCTATCAATGTTAATGCCTGGCCCAGATTCTTCGAGATCGTGGAGCCCTCTTATTGGGAGTTGACTTTGGAGGTGCTCTCCACTTTCTTCATGGAAAAGGGACACCACGACTAGGACAATTCGAATAACATCTAGTTTTAGTTACTCAACAAGATGATCCGAATGAGTTAGAATTCTCAGTCACCATAGGCCTCTATGATGCAGACTTCATCGAAACGAGAGAGTATCTAGATTTAAGGATAGATTTACCTTACGAGATGCCCTCTTGATAGTTATTGAACATGATTAGTGATGACAGTGACTATGACTTGAGTAAATCTAAAGCCTCATCATTACAACTCCTGTACTCTGATACATATATGGAGTTTTGAGTTACACTTTAAGCGACAAAGGGGATAGCCACAGTGTGGTCGGAAACATGGATGTCTTGTATCTCTGAAGCATAAACAAGAGGACGATGCGTTAGTAGTAGAGAGTGGAGATAGAGTATGGCAACATACTATAGAGTAGCCATCGTAACCATGACCACTGCCACCTGAGACGGGAGATGCAGTACAAAAGGAGGATAGTCCGAGAGTTCCCAAGGCTACAATATCACATCCAGACCAGCTGAAGATAGCACTGTTAGAAAGATGGGTAGCCCAATTTTTTGGTACTCAAAAGACTATCCGATGATAACAGGCGGAGCTTATTGAAAGGGTAAGATAGTTCGAGACTTTAGTTGAGCGGCTAAGAAGGCTTAAGACTACAGTTAGATGGATGGTAGAGTTGATGTTGTTAATAACAAGCCTCCACCTTCTACCAAAGGTACTTCCTTAACAACTCCTTCACCTGATCAAGATCATCAACTCGAAGACCCTCCTTCCTTAGACTAGCTTGGATCATATCATGAGGGGAGTGCTTAATTTATGTATGTTCTTTCTTTTCCTTTATTAATTGTGTATATTTTTCTTATTTTCTTTTATCTAACATTGTAGTTAATGATATTTCTACTTGTTAATTATTGTTTTATTTATTTATATTTTTATATTTGTATCCCCTTTTCATTTATGTTTGTAAGGATATTAGTCTGATATTGGATAGACAGTCCTAAAATCAGAAAATTGTATTACTCAGGAAAGCACCAACTCAACCTTCTCACTTATAATATGTTCTTATATTATATATGTTGAGGACAATGTATGACTTTAAATGTAGGGGAGGGTTTAATGATTTGCAAGGATATTAGTATAATATTGGATGAACAATCCTAAAATTAGAAAATTGTATTACTTATGAAAGTACTAACTTAACCTTCTCACTTATAATATGTTCTTATACTATGTACATTGAGGACAATGTACAACTTTAAGTGTAGTGAAAGGGTTAATGAATTAATGATTTTCTTAAGCTTACCATAATCTTGGTTATTAAATTATATTAATTGATATTCTAAATTAGTTGAAATTTGTCCATAAATTCTTAATTACATCATTAAATATTGATTTGAATTAGTATACAAAAGAGTGATAGTTAGAATAAAATTGCCTTTATAAGTCATATTTTTAATAGTCATTGAGATAGTCAAATTGAATGAAATTGCATATTATTTACACAATAAAACCATTTTTTTATATGAGCCTAAGAGCCTAAGAGCAAAAATATTCATAAATTCTAGCTCTTTTTAATTCTTTCATGCCTGTTATTTTGCATAGTTAAGTGATTCTATAACTTGCTTTTATTATTTATATTGAGATCATATTTTGTTAAACTAGAAGCATTGAAATGATAAGGCACTTAGATTCAAAATTTTGTTTAGCCTATATTCTTTGATAATTACTTTACCATAATTTATCGTTAGGAATAACCGAGGTTAAGCCTTAACCTTTTTTATTGATTAAACCCACATTATTAACCTTTTTCCTATTTCTTTAAAGCCTTTTTATTATTTTGAACCCTAAAGGTTATTTACATTACTTGCTTATTTGAAACTTGAAAATTTGAAAGTTTCAATATTTCTTTAAGTGGTACATAATGAATGTTCAAAATTATTTTGATTGATTTAAAAAAATATATAGTACCATTGGATTTACAATGAAAGGACTTGTGTATATTGTGAACAAGCTTTATTAAATTTTCTTCTTGTAAATTTCCTTCAAAATTTTATCATACTTTTATTATATCAACCATACCTTACCTAAGAACCATTATAACTTTTACAAAGACCCTTTGATTTTGATTTCTAGTTTATAAATAAGAGATGGAGATGTGATGATATTGCAAGCCTATGATAAGAGTTTTACTATGCATTAATTGAGAGTTTGATACTTTTTACCCTAAACACTTGAGAAAATCTTGGTAACGGTGTACAATTTTATGCATTTGATTTCGATGATATTATTGAAGTGATTATTATTAATATCGACTTATGAAGTTGGCTTTAGGATAACTTGACTCCAATTGTATGTTAATTTCATTAATATGATATAATGATTTAGAATATAGATAGGCAGGTTAAGAATAATAAGGGATGGATGTTGTAAAGTTAACAATTTATATTATGATGTGCTTAAGGACAAGCAAAAGTTTAAGTGTGGGGATGTTTGATAAATGCATATTTGACTCTAATTATACACCGATATTTGATGTATTTTACTTGATATTTTTTTAGTTTTGTGTATTTTTGGTACTTACTTCTCTCTAAATACATTTATAGGTCATAATTGCCTTCATAGACTAAAAGGAGAAGAATTTAGATGAAAATATGGCATAAAATGAAGTTTTGAAGCAATTTAGAGATACATAGTTGTGCTTACACCTGAGACAAATTGTGAATTCTGGAGTTTTTTTATATATACAATCTTTTACACGCTTGTGTATCAAAATATTTACGTCCCAAAAGCCCTAAATTTTACTATAAAAGGATGAGAGCGGAGTTAAACAAAGGATAGCTAACTTTTGTAGCAAATTTTAGACACATGAAACCTAGAGAGGGGTCATAATTTTGATCCAAAGACAAGGAAAACATGAAGTTAACATCAAAAGAGATCTGATAGAAGGCTACATCTAAGCCAACTTGAAAGAAGATTCAATAAAATAGAAAAGGGGATTTAGAATTATGAACTCCTTATTTTCTATTAGCTTTTCTACACGTTTATATTTGATGTTGTTTTCTATTATGAGTAACTAAAAACTTTTTAGGTGTGATGAACCCTTATTTGTGATACAATATGTCTTAATATTTTATTCAATGCAATTATTTTGATTGATTTATTATGATTCAATTATGTATTTTATGTTTGTTCTAATATATCTGAAATATTAGTGCATAATTTGATTTCATTTATTTGAAATTGAAAAATCCTTTGTATGAATAGATCTACCATAATTGAAAGGTGTTGATTGCAAACTTAGAGATAGGTTGATATAAGTCCTCTGGATTAGTGTCAAACCTAATAGCAGAATTCATAAATTGATAATGCAATCCTAGGGGTTTTAACTAGAAATATTTCTGTTAATCAACCGATGAATTATTTATTAGTAGTCTCAACAAAGTTATTAATAAAAGATAGGAATTTTCATGTTCCAATAATTAATAAAAAAATTATACGAAAAAAGGTTAATTATTTGATAGTTTTTAGGGGATTCATCAACTAGACACTAATCTTTGATATTGATTTTTATAAGTAATTTCATTTGTCCTCTATGTTCATTATTATTTCAATTTTAGTTTATTCATTTAATTTTTATTTTTAATTGAATACTAAACATCCAATTTGTAGGTTAGATAATAGGAAAAGGATAATTACTAATACTTAGCTTCTTGGTGGGATCAATTTGTTCCTTGTGCTAGCTACAATTACACCATGTACTTGAGATAATTCAATATTAATATCTAAAATATTTCAAATAGCCTCATTCATTGCCATTAGTGAGATGGTGGCACCCGAGCACTACAAATAAAGGATATCTACATTTAACGCTTAGAATTTGAGGACCAAATCTTTGCTTGAGGATTTGAGTGAACTATATCTTATGATTTCGTCCTACAATCTACAATTTCTGCTAAATTCTGGGAATCTATTGATTCTTATTCTTAGCATTAGCATTCAAACTATAGTTGGGACCAAAAATAATGGTACCTAAATTTGTAGCTAATACCAGTCGATCTTCCACATTCTTCAGCTTCCTCTTTACATCTAGCAAAAGCCATAAATTGAACTCAGATACATTAATAGTTGCAACTAACATGAATGGATCTTCATCTATCAACATAGATTGGTCAACTTTAACAAACAACCAAATTCCCTTGTTGATTCAATGTTGAATAACATTTTTAAATCCCCAACATCAATTTGTTGATTAACATCATATATTGTGGTATTTGATGTAGTCCTTCCCTCTAATTTCTTTATTTGTGAGAATTATATGCTTTGTTGGTAAAGTAATGAATTTTTCCTACGACAAAAAATCAAAGATTCCCTCTATTTTAGAGGTGTCAAAAGTGTATTGAATCTGAGTAGTTAGTGCTTGTATTTTCCTTTTAATTTCAAGAGATTTATGCTCTAAAGAGGTACAAGCACAAGTATAGGGATATTAACTTCAACTATTATCAAATCATATGAATTTATTGCCATAAAATAAGTACCAATTTAACTATTTTTCCAATATCCTTCTTACCTAAGAAGTTCTTTGCATTTAGATACCTTTGCTACCAATTCATTAAAATCACGAAATTCTTCACCTTGTAATTTTTTAAAGTTCAATATCGAGACCCTTTTAAGGTAATTTCACATATTTAGTCACTCAGAGTGCAATTTGACATAGATTTCTCATATTCTTGAATCGAGTGATGAATGTGTCCATATTCTCGCCACTTTTTTTAGTAACTCTAGAAAGTTTAGTTATATTAAGTTTAGGTTCATTCTGGAAAATTTAAGTATGCATCAATCTCTCCATTTTAGCCCATGAAAGAATAGAATTCTTTGGCAATGATTCATACCATGAGAAAGTTATTACTGCTACTAAATGTGGTAATAGTCTAAGCTTGAAATAATTGAAATTTCATAATTAGCAAATTTACCATACTGAATAGTGAATCTAACGATATGCTCAATGGTTGATTAACCATCTTCACTAGAAAATAAATTAACTCAGGAATTTTATAGTCATGTGATAAGGATTTTTGTGGTCAATATGCTTCGAACAAGGCTTACGGAATTTCAGGTGACAAAGCTGCCTCAAGCCAAGCTTATACAGTTCTTTACAACTTCCATATCAACTTGAAGTCTCATTTACGGAGGAACGATAACAAGAATATAGTTTATAACAAAAGGTTATTCCCTAAGTTGTAATTTAGTCTATTAGCTTCAACTTTAAAACCAAATCCCTGTTTGCCAGGAGTCTGAAACCTGATAGCTTGTTGGTCATTTCAAGGATTAATGCACACAAGTAAAGCAAGAATGTTCACTCTTTTGCAAGGAGGAACATATCTTTCTTTCATAGAGGAAGAAGATAGAAGTCAACTACATTCTCCAATTTCTATCACATTTGGTGTAGGATGCCCGTGAGCCCTTCGAAGATTTGTCTAGCTAAAAAGGGCTAATTCTACCAACAACTTATACCAAAGCTATGGAAAGTTTGTCCACCTTCTTTGTTAACATTTTGATTGCTTCAATCGTAAAGATCGTATTAGACTTCAATTCTATAATCTCTTTGCATGAACATTATCATTTCATATTGATAGTTGTGACAATTTTGAATTCTTACCAACTGGAGACTTAGTTGTAGGCATGTTACCTTCTCCAGATTTCCAATCATTTGAGATATAAAGCAATTGTTCCCTACTATAGTAGGTGTTACAAAGGAATTATTGGAACTTAGACTTTCACCCGAAGTGTCTCGCTCACACCCTTTGCATGGCAGTCTCACTTAGATCCGTTCAAGCAAGACTTAGCCTTTCCCAACTCCCTGAAGTGTTTACCTCACGACACTCTCGAAGAAACAATACTTATAAGAACAATAAGAACAAAGGCAATAAGAACGTATAGAGATACGGTATAAAACCAACTTTATATACTTTCCCTCAAAAGAATACAAAGAATGCTCTCTCTGATTGAATGAGAAGAGCAAAGCTCGAATGAGCTATACATATAGGCATCCTAACTTGCCTTCCAAGTTACATTCAGAATCCTACTCAATCTGAACTGCCTAAGATTGTGCTAGAACACGTCTATCCTTATCAGATTACATCACGTGGACTAATTAGACGACACCCCCGTCTAAATAGGACTCTAACCTATAAGATAAGATAACAACAAGATAGAGTTTACATTTAACTCGAAAACGAACATCCTTGTCCTTGAAGAACTCTACTATCTTCAGACGTTCAGTTCCACTGCAACTCTAACTCCCAGTTATTGCCACATCATCCAAGATCTCCCCACGATCTCTATCCGTTGATGATGCAATGTGATCACTTCGAAGCCCACTAGCACATTAGCCTAATCCAATGCTCCCACAACAAATCCATTAGTCGTGGTCCATTCATCCGAGCATAGGCTAAGTCTTTAGTCCGTCAAGACCTTAGCCTGAGTCGAGTCAATCTTCACAAGGTTCGATACTCTACCAAAATTCGCACCAAGTCTGATCCGCTCGCCTGTGTATGCCTTAGTGTTTTTGCATGCCTTCCTTATGCGCGAATCCAGCTAACCTCTTACCTAAGGCTTCTCATAAAGGTA
>JANSVA010000005.1:37938528-37961375 GCA_025504915.1 Erythroxylum reticulatum | reverse complement strand
CTCCCGAACATATTTACATAGAATATAATGTGGACTCAAATCCTCCTCACATTAGCAATAATGTCTCCTCAAAGTCAATAATCCAATCATATAGTTAAATACTTCACATCAAACAAACTTATACTCTTAGTAGTATATTCTACCTCTTATGCCTGAGTCTCCGTTAGAGATCCAATATTCACTTTTGATTTATTACATATTCATTTTTTATTTGTTTCTACATTGATCACTCCTAAATTGAATCGTCTGATCAACTTAACCTAATTTAGGGAAATTCTTCTTTGGAAGAAAATTTCTTGCTACTATCATCGATAATGTTCATATAATCCTTATCAATCAACTGTCATAATCATCGCTTATCCATTATTCTTAGTACCTCAAAAAGATCAATTTCTATCATTTTGTACACGGTCATAATAATTTATGCATCAAAACTCAATGATGTAGTAGACACGACCGCATATGCTTAGGCGTGTATCATTAAGGTCATCCCATTCTATTTAGAGATTTATTTCTAATAGATCACTAATTATCTTACAATAGTAATACTTTGATTTCATTTTGTTCTAAACAATATTTCTCTCTTTATCCTTGCCACAATCGGGGTTTCCTTGTATTGACATATGCCAACATCAACTATACCTCAATTTTTTTAGAAGTTACCTCTTCTAGTGTTACATCATTTCATAATAATTCAACTTCCATATAGAGTGCATTTACTCTTTCCATTTGATTACTCATCTTTTCCTTTATCTCATTTTTATCTCATCTTCCTATTGTCATTTATTTCATCTCCCATATGTATATTCTCAATCAATTTATAATTATAGGGGCATAACCATTATGAAACTCAAATCTCCATTCCATAGATATATTCTCATACTGAATCATAAACTCTTATATCGATAACAACACATCCATTCTAAGTCCAAGTTTAACCTTTCGAGGTCATAAAAAAATTTATTTTCTTTAAACTTATACACTTTAATCTTATTATTTCTACTTATATCCTTATTTTCCTCAATCAATCCACAGTAATATACCTATTCACACCTATATCAC
This sequence comes from Erythroxylum reticulatum, assembly GCA_025504915.1. Classification (NCBI taxonomy): domain Eukaryota; kingdom Viridiplantae; phylum Streptophyta; class Magnoliopsida; order Malpighiales; family Erythroxylaceae; genus Erythroxylum; species Erythroxylum reticulatum. Next base: position 37,960,313 of record JANSVA010000005.1, on the reverse strand, counting down.
AGTCAAGGGTACATGCACAATTGTGGTGAACCTTTATCTATCATATAGAACCAGATACTATTTCTCATTTCCAAAATACCCATAAATCTTTATTTCCTCACATTCTGTCAAATCACCATTTTTTAGTGCTTCTAACAGCTCAAACTCTTAAGGAATGCTCATGCATGTGACTCATATTGGGGATCAGTTGTCAATGTCTGTTATAACATCACTAAAATGCATGTAACTTGACATATATTTCAAAAAACGCCCATACAAGATAGTAATTCTAGGCTCTGATACCACATATATAGCACCCCGCTCCTACAAGACGCGTCGGGTGATATCCAAGTCTATGCCCTGCGAGGGTGGCATGTTAGAGCACTCAATCATTAAAAAATCGGTATAAATTTTTTTTAAAACAACAACAAACATATGCAGAAATAATAACCAATTCGAGCCCACTTTCATTCATAAACATTTTCAATCAATATAATACAATCAATAGAATTTCAATAGCCAATTGGGCCCCATTAAAAATACAAAACACTTTAGTCATAATGTCTTTACATTCCATCATAAAAGCCTTTGTATACACATTATACGAAAATTTCGGAATACCTTATTTTACAGAAATTGCGTAATACAAATTTATACAAAAATAGGAAAACACTAATGTAGATGCGAACTAATCCCGGCCTCTATCTTTCCCTTGCATGCAGTAAGTATACTCCCGTTTGCCTAACGAGGTAATCTTCTGAGTCCTGAAAAATAGTTGCAAATTTTGGGTGAGTTTTGCAAACTCAATGAGTGACCATCATCAGTGGCTCACCCAATCAAGTAACACATAATTCACATCATTATATATTTCACACTTCACATTCAATACAATTTAATCACTCATATTATGTATATGTAGTGCACATGAGACCCACTTTCCATTTGTTATTTTGTTGTGACCGAGTGCCTAAATTGTCTCTTATTTATTGTGAATACCAGGTTCATTAAACGTTGAGCCTGAGGCTCTGAATCACTTTTTGAGCTCAAGGCCCTTTACACACTTTGAGTTTTAAGCTCTGAATCATTTTTTGAGCTCGAGGCTCTTTTTCACACATTGAGATTTAAGCTCTGATCGGTGGCTATTATGGTCACAACTGCCATTATGTTTCATGCATGTATAAAATGGAATGCATCAATTACATTTGCCTGATCCCATTCAATCATATTCTCATATCATCAAACCTTAGTCTGGCATTCAACAATAAGTTGAGAATCACATTTTCACTTACATGCAAATGCTCATTCAAAACACATTAATCATCAAATTATGTACACTTAGTTCATCTCATTCACATATAAGTAATACTTCAATATCCCATTCAATTCATCACATCATCGGACCTTCTGTCGAAAACCAACACAATCAATCACATTCATATCATCATTCCGTAGTCAATCAATACAAAATTCAAACAAAACAAACAATGAAATGAGACCATCTAGGTCTACTCACAGTACACTCCAGATTAGCATTTGCTTCTAAATTTTAGAAATGCCTGAATGCGAAAGTTTAACCTGCACAACCCATTTATGCAAGACACGTTGCACTCACATTAATAATTGCACACTTATAAGCATTTATTTATGCACAATTGTATAAATGGATTATGTACAATGTATGCTCAATGACAATCCCAAGTACTTTAACAAACTTCATATCTTATGCTCATTCTCATTTCATAACTTAATCATCCATCAGTTCTTTTAACCACAACCTCAATCCTTTGGTACTCTGATATTAATAATTCATCCATAAATTTTCCCATATATACCCATATGTGATTAGTGAAGAGGAAAAACAAAGTATTTATATACATATATGTATCACCATCAACTTTCTGTTTTAAAACTCAATATTTCCTCTTCATTCCTATTTCATTTCAGCTCAACTTATCACAACCAACTCAAAATCTATCATCATTTTTTTCCCATAATCATCAAAGACAGAAAATCACATTCACACATAATATCTTCACATTTTCTGCATTTTCAATGTTTGTATTTTCTTCATTTCTTTCTCAAACTTCCAGTTTTAAAACATTCATTCTCATCTCAAACATCACCATACGCCTATCTTTTAACTCGAAATTCATTTTTAATCATCTCTAAAAACACTCTAAATTTTACGTATATATATGATGTAGCACCCCACTCCCATAAGATCCGATCCTGACATCGATGGGTGATGTCTGAGCTCATGCCCAGCGAGGGTGGCCTGCTAGAACACTCAATCACTCAGAACTCGATGTAAAATTTTTCTTTTGTTTTAAACCATAAACATGTTATGCAGAAATCAATCATCACATAGGGCCCACTTTCATTCATAAACATTTTTACAATCACATAATACAGTCAGCAGAAATTTCAATAGCCATTTGGGTCCTTTCGTAAATACAAAACACTTTAATCGTTTCGAAATACAAATTTATACAAAGAGTTTCAAAAAAGCAATTCGATACAAAATGAAAAAATGCAATGCAGAGGCGAACTGATCCCGACCTCTATCCTTCACTTGTATACTGTGGTATACTCCCGTTGGCCTCATGGGGTATTCTCCTAATCTTGAAAAATAATTGCAAATTTTGGGTGAGTTTTGCGAACTCAATGAGTGACCATCATCGATGACTCACCCAATCACCTAACACATAATTCACATTGAATTTCACACTTCACATTCAATTCCACATTTCACATTCAACACACTTAATCATTCATATTATGCATATGTCATGTGCATGAGACTCACTTTCTGTTGTTTATTTATTGTGACCGAGTGCCTAAACTATCCCGTATCTATTGGATACTGGGCTCATTAATAACTATCCCTTATCCACTTGGGGGATACATGGCTCATCGTATATAGTGAGCCTTAGGCTCTTAATCACTTTTGAGCTCGAGGCTCATTTTCATTTTCTAAGCTTTAAGCTCTTTTTTACTTTCGGTGGCTACTCCGGTCACAACTGCCATTATATTTCATGCATTCATGAGATGGAATGCATCAATCACATTTACGTGATCCTATTCACTCATATTTCCATATCATTGGACCTTAGTCCGGCATTCAACATTAGAGTTGAGAATTACACTTTACTTACATGCAAATGCTCATTCACAACATATTTATCATCAAGTTATCTACACTTAATTCATCTCATTCACATTCAAGTAACACTTTAATATCTAAATCAAATATCAAAATCATCGTACCTCCTGTCCGGATACCCACATAATCAATCACATTATACAAAATTCAAATAACAAACAGTGAAATGAGACCATCTCGGTCTACTCATAGTACGCTCCAGATTAGCATTTGTTTCCAAATTCTTGGAACACCTGAATGCCAACACTTGACTTGTTTGAAGCTTCAATCTCTGCAAAATTACGTAACCCTAATCTCTCATACACCTATATAAATCAACTTGAAAGTTAACAGGGATTCTCAGTCTTCCTTAGAATGGAAGAAAGGAATATCCAAGTATAAGTGGGGACAAACTGAGAAAAGCAAGGTTTAGCTTCGATGAATATTTGATGAAAAGCTCTAGGTTAGAGAAATTTTGAAGAGAGAACTTTCAAGAAGGATAAAGACAAGGACAACAGCTTATCTTTAAAAGGAAATAAAGATCCTAACTAGCTAGGACACATGTCCAATTCTTATCCACTTATCCACTTCCATTTTATCCAAACTCACTTAAGTATAATTTATACTTAAGTTTATGATTCAGTAATACCACTACAATCACAAGTCATAACCTCTTGCTCACTTTCAGATTTTCCCCTAGTACATCATTTCGGGTCAACTTTACATGTTCTTTTTGACCCCGACATTGAAGTCATTTTGCAACACTTTCCTCTAGAAACATATTCCCCTATATCTTATGTCTCCATTGACACCAAGATCATTCAATTTGGTTCTGCCCTCAATCATATTGAACCTTTTTCTTTTGGAGTAACTAGCATAACTTTCACTATAGGTATTAGATCAAGATCCTAGTTGGATATTTTGAAAGAGGACTAACAGGTCTATAACTTTCATGAAGACCTTGAAGGCAAGTTCTATCATCTAGAGAGTCAAATTTGGACTAGACGATACAAAATAAATAGTACACAGAAGAAGGAGTTTCAGTCACATAAGTAGAAAGTAGATGAAGCAATAAGTAGACGAATGCAAGAAGCAAATGAATCAATAAGCAGATGAATGCAAGGAACAAATGAAGAAATAAGCAGACGAATGCAAAAGCACACGAATGTAAGAAGCAGACAAAGCAATAAGCAGACGAATGCAAGGAGCACACGAAACAAAAGTCAACTTAAGACGATGCAACTCTTAAGACAATATGATGTCATCACAGACGATGTGCCATCATCACAGACAATACGTCTTTACAGATGATGCATCTTTACAGACGATGCATCTCTTAAAATGAATGACATCATCGCAAATGATATGATGTCATTATAGACGATACGTCTATGCTCCTGAACATCTTTACTCATAAGGACCATAACTTTCTACTCCTCTATCTAAAACTCCCATACTAAATATTCTCAATAAACTTCTCTAACATATTTTCCTTCAATAAATCCAACACTTAAATTTTATTTATAATTTTTTTCTACTCCATTTCATTATACTCATTCACTATAACCACAATCCTCAATCTATCCCATTACTATTCAATATACTCGAAATGTCAATGAGTGTATGTACAATTATTTTCATGTGTGTAAAGACTCAAATTCACATGCATGCATGCATGCTAACATTCTGCTAAGCCTAAAATGCAATTTTCTAACTCTCACATTGCTATTCTCTCCATTATTGAAATCAGGGTTCTAACCCTTAATATGGGGATGGGATGTTACATATATAGTAAAAACATCAACATGACAGAGCATTCACATAATCATTTCTCCAAAAAATTTTGTTCTCATCACATACACATTTTTGTTGATCTTTCAACTCTAAAAATAGTTAAACTATCTCATAATATTTTAGTCATCAAATCTAAAGAAAATCACCATGTACGATACACTAAATCTCCTGACTCATTTTCCAAAAAATAAGAATATCACTATTCTTAACCATTCAGCAGTGAACTAATGATGCATGCTTCATTTCATACAGAAATACATAATCATAATAAGCTTACTTGTTTGAAGCTCCAATAACTAAAAAATTACGTGAACCCCAATCCATCATGCAGCCACGTACATCAACTTGAAAGTTGACAGGGGGTTCAATTTTTCTTAGAGTAGAAAAAAGAAACAATAAAGAGGAAGTGGTAGTGAAAATTGAAAACCAAGATTTTATTATGGTGTAGATTTGATGAGAAACTCTGTGTTTAAGAAAAACTAGGAAAAGAAGCTTCAAAAAGGATAAAGACAAGGACAACAGCTTGTCTTTCAAGGTTATTAAAGCTTAACTTTAAAGCTTAGACACCTATCTATTTCTTAACCACTTATCCACTTCCTTTTATTAAAAATCAATTAAGTATGATTTATACTTAAGTTTATGACTTAATAAAACGACTGAAATCATAAGTCATAACCCCTTACTCACTTTCAGATCTTTCCCATAAAAACATCATTTCGGGTGAACTTTTCATGTTCTTTTTAACCCTGATAATGAAGTTATTTTGTAACACTTTGTCTAAAAACATGTTCCCCCATGTATTATGTCTCCATCGACACCAAAATCATTCAATGTGGTTTAGTGATTTGAAAGATATACTTCAAACATTTTCAGACTGCTCTTGACCAAAGTAGTATACTATACACAAATTCCATCCGAAAATTGAACATCTTAGAAACTGCATCACAATTTGAATTATTCATATTATTTTTACCCTATGTCTCTAATTTACACAAAATCAAAAATCATCTCATTTGGAATCCTATAGATCTAGATATAATCAAAACACTAAAGTATGTTAAGTAAATTAAGCCTATCAATTATCATACTTCAACACCGTCACATTTCCATCTTAAATTCACCAAACAAATCAATTCAGAAAGCTATGATTTCTGTTGGAGAACTAATTCAATATCTTAAAAATCTATTGGTCTAAGAATTAAGTCATTTGGACATCGGATGACAAAGTTATGTCCGAGGGAAATCAAACAAAGTTCTATCCTTAACCATATTGAACCTATTTTGGTACAAAAAGCATGATATGGTTTAGGGATATCAGATTAAGGTCATTTTTAAAGGGTTCGAAAGAGGACTTCAATATCTACATATTTTGTGAAGACATTGAAGACAAATTATATCATCTCTAGGGTCAAAAATGGGACCATACAACAGGATCAGATAAATAGTGCACCAAACAATATGACGTCACCAGACGATACGTCCTCACCAAATGAAGCGTCCTCACTAGATGATATGTCCTCACCAGATGATACGTAATCACTAGACGAAGTGTCCTTACTAGACGAAGCATCCTCACTAGATGAAGTGTCCTTAGCAAACGAGACGTCCTCACCAGGCAACACGTCATCACCAGACGATACGTCCTCTCAAATCCAAAGTTAACTCTCTAACTATACATTCTTAGTAAAATTCTCTAACATATTTTCCTTCACTAAATCCAACACTTAAATTTTTATTTCTAGTCTTTCTATTCCATTTCACTCAACTTATTCACTATAACCACAATCCTCAATTTACTATCTAAAATTATTTAACATCGAATCCACAAATTCTCAACTAATCCTATGATAATTCAATTATATTCGGAATGTCAATGAGTGCATGTACAATTATTTTCATATGTGCAAAAATTCAAATCCACATGCATGTATGCTAACATTTTGCTGAGCATGAAATGCAAATTTTTTTCTAATTCTCACATTGCTATTTTCTCCATTATTAAAATCTGAATTCTAGCCCTTAATATGGGGACAGGATGTTACATCTATGCATGCATTGCATGCACTGGCTGTCTATTACACACACCATTCATATTGCCTTTAATTTATTTACTTCTTTTCTATTCTTTAAATTTTGTATCCACTTTCTTCTAAGTACGACTAATAGGAACTCCTTTTAAAAGTAGGTTTGATGTAAGATAATCTCATTTTACTAAGGAGAGAAGCGATCTAAGTATTTTATTAATAGTTAGAGCAATACTTCCATATTTAACTTCGTTGTTAGACCTAGTAATAGTAGGTTATTTCTTGGAGCTCTAAATGGTATTAAAACCAAGAAAGATACATTGGTCAAATGTAAAACAATGATCATAAATTTAACTAAACTAGTTAGTTTCATAGTAATCTTGTAAGGTAAATAAGGCTTTAGTGAAATAAATGGCATAAGAAGTTGTTGATTAAAGATATCATCAAATTTGTTTAACTACAGTCCAATGAATATTAATAGGACAATAAAAAATAGAAAGACTTTGTTTACTACAAATTAGATGTTAAGGTGAGTCAAGTAAAGGTATTGTAAGGTGCCTATAGTGATATGGTACCCAATGGAATTATAAGAAAATGTCTATGGCCTTTAGGGAGAGGGAGGGTGGGAGTAATAAGTTTGTTGGCAAGTTTCTAGTTGTCAAGGAATTTGTGAATAAGGAGACCTTTAGTATATTGTGTTTAGGTAAAAAGAAGAAAATTATAAGTGGTTGGGGTTTCAATATTAAAAAATGATGAATAAGAACTAAGTCTTTAATAAAGAAGGTGCTATTAAGATCATGGATAAGTTAAAAAAAAAATCAAAGAGTGTTAAGAACTTGTAACTAAGATATATATTTCATAGATAGAGAGTTTGAGTTTGAGTCATCTGCTGGTGGTGAAAGAGGCCATCACAATGAGATTTGAGGTAATTAGTATAGTGTCAACTTTACTTCACTAAACAAAGTGATTCAATGAATCCAAAGATGTAGGAAGTACATTAGTGATTTGATTGAACAGTAAGATAGGAGAATTAGTTTATGTCATTATTAATTGAATGTTAATTTTTTGTTATTGTTTTTTTGTGATATCAGTAAGTGATAAATGTTTAATAGATTATATTTTTAATAAGAATTTTAGTGCATTTTACTTGTGATTTTTAGTGAATTTTTTTGGTAGCGGTACTTAATTCATTCATATTATGTTTTATCAAACGGAATATAAATTGAGGCAAAAAATTTAAGAATTGAAGTTGTTTATAAAAGACACACCTATGTTGGTATTGAAAAAGCCCATTTTGATAGACACGACCGTATCCATAAACTGTGACAAAGCCTTAAACTTTTATTTATACATGACTAGCAAATGTTAAAATGAGATTAAGGGATATAAGCAAGAACACACATATGTCCAATGACCTTGTCAAATACAAAACCCTAATTTTCAAAGTATAAAAGGGAAATATGAATGCAATTAAAGAGTTTAACTGTTTTGAATCATAAAGTGGCAAAGACAAGAAGATTGACTTAGAGATATAAACAGAGAGTATATTTCCATCAAAGTTTTAAGGCATTTTTATTAAAGAAAAGTGGGTTTATCATAAACTACTTTTGGTTCTTCTTTTGAATCCTTGGTTATGGTTATTTATTTTTGTGAAGTAAATTTATTTAGTACCAAGGTGAGATGACCCTTAAGATGGATTCTGTGATTTAACTCTTTATTTAAAGTAAATTTAATTTTGATTCCTTAGATTCAATTATATGCACATATTATTTCTTAAATTGATTTTTTTGGATATTGATTCATATATGATTTCATACAACTAAATTTTTTAAATTTAAAAGAAAATTATTTAAAAGCTCAAAAATGAGCATCAAATGGAAAAATATAAAAGGATAAGGATCGTGCTAGTGTACAACATTGATTCTCTAAGAACTTGTTATATTAAAGGGAATATTTGAAATAATTAAAAATCATTCCAAACTCAATCTTCTCCTCATTAAAGCTTTCATTCCTTCAATCTTATGAGCCAATAAGATGTCTCCAATCCAGCAACAGACCCTATAAACTAGCATCTATCTTATCCATTTTGCAGTTCTTGAATTGCATATTATTCCTTTCTCTCCAAATGGAATAGAGTAAGCAAGTTATGTAGAGACTAAAATTTGGCTAGTCTCTTCTCATTATTCTCTAAATATTGCCTACCTAATTGAGGATATCTTTCTATTCCAAATAAGGATAGAGAATTTCAATCATATGTTGCATCCTAACTCAAACAAATTCAGTATATTCATATTCAAAAATAAGTGGTTAATAGTTTCAAGTCTGAGGATGCATAACAAACAGATCTGGTCATTTAAACTAATCAACCTATCTTTAGTTTTTAGTATGTGCCTTGTTGCTAGCTAAGTAACAAAAGAGGCTTTAGGCATCAAAGTGCACTTCTAAACAATTTTAAACCAATGAATTTTGGGCAACTAAGGTATGAAAACTTTAAGACAAGAATGATTGGTGAATTCTCTACGACTATTGGGTAACCAGTGGCTGCTATCTCTTTTTTAAGGAATGGAGGAGTAGTCAAGGAGGTATGTTCGAATTCTTTCATTGCCTCTGATGCTAATGGCCCAAGTATCTTATTGAATAACTTCTTTAACCTGAGCTTGAATAGGAATTCTCGTAACTATTGATGTTAATTCTTCCCTAACGATTAATGAAATCTGCTTTCACCAATTATCAAACCAAAACTAAACGGAATGTCCACTCCTAATGTGTGTTTTTATTAGAGGACAAATTTGTTTCCTTTTCCTTAACTTGTGAATAAAGTACCAAGAATGCTATTTCCTCTCCTTAATATGCTAGAAACTATAAGATAATAGTCAATAGTCCATTTGGATCATAAAGCCTCCTTATTAGTTCACTCTCCATATTCTTTTGGCAACTAAGATTTATTGACACATTTGTAAGGAAATGAACCCCAATCTCCCTTCCTGCTTTCTCTAGCAAAGCTACTCCCACTTTATTTTTTCACCTTTGAAGTTATCAACACTTCTAGTCTATAGAAAGTTTTTCATACATTTTTCCAGCATTTGTTGATCATCTTTGGAAGAAAAAGATGGGAAATATAGTGAGTGTTCAGGCTTCTTAGCACAGAAAAGATAAGTTGTAGCCTCCCAGTTTATGATAAAGACTTATTTTGCTAGGTGTTAATTTTTTATAGCTTTCTAGAAGGGGAAATAGTACTAATATCTCATCTTCTTAGATGAGATGGGAAATCTAAGATATTTGAAAGGAAGGAAATGAGTATTTATTCCAATCATCAATCTAAGCCTAAAAGAGGACTTCACATCAGAGGAGAAGTATATATTATTCATGTGTTGATTGACACTCAAAGATGATAGCCTGCAGAACTTCTCAAGATAATTATACAATATTGATATAGAATTAATATCATCACTATATAATAAGATTAAGTCATCTGGCAAGCTTAGGTGAGTGAGCTTTAACATCTTACTTTTTTTATGAAAATGAAACTTGAGATTTCCTATGGTATTCTTCATAATGAGCCTAGTAAGGATTTCCAAAGAAATAACAAAAAAGTAAATGGAAAGGACATCCCCTTGCCTTATCTCATAGATTCCTTTAAATTGTTTGCTTGGAATACTATTTATAAGAATGCTGAATGAGGTAGTTGAAATATAAGATTTAATTTAGAAAATATATCTGCAAAGAAAACCAAACCATTTGAGGTAGCAAAGGATAAAGCTCCAATTGATTGTATCAAAGGCTTTTGATAAGTCCATTTTGATATCAAAACTTTTGATATGTCTACTAGTTTTATAATCTCTCAATAGTTCCTAGATCAACAATATGTTGTCAAAGATAATTTGCCTAAAATGAAGGCACCCTAAGATCGGCGGATTAAAAAATTCAAAATACCCTTTAGTCTCTGTGCAAGTAACTTGGAAAGCACTTTGTAGATAATGTTGTAGCAAGAGATATGGAAAAAGTACTTTAGATTATTAGCATTGGAGAGTTATGGTACTAGACAGATATATGAGGAGTTAAGTTCATTCAACATTTTGCTAGTAACCAAGAATTCCTATATAACCTTTGTCGAAAGATCTCCAATAATGTCCCAAGTAGATTGAAATAATAAGGCATTTAAACCATCAGGATCAGGAGCTTCATTGGATTTAAACTAAAAAATGTATCCTTAACTTTCATATAAATTACAGGCTTCTTAGTTTCTTCCAACAAGTCCTTATTAAAATATTTTGAAGAACCTATTAACTCTACCAAGTCATAGAGACTAAATAGGCCTATAGCACTAGATCTAAGGAGTTTATTATAGTAGTCAGTCACCATTCCTTTAATTGAATTATTTCCTTAATTATCTAGTTATCTTCTTCAAGAAAGAAATGGATTTTATTAAAATTTGTTCTAGCAAGTATTAAGTTCTAAAAGAACCTAGTATTGGAATCCCTTTCTTTCAACCAGTTTAATCTAGCTTTTAGTAACAAAAGGGAAATATTATCATAGAGTGCCCTGTTATACACCTCTAAATACCTGAGTTCCTTTTATTTCAACTCCAAATTGTTAAGATCCTGATAAAAGAGCTCTTGGACTTCTTTTAGCTTCTCTTTAACAACCTACAAATTTTTAGCAAAGAATCACTAGCTTTGAGAAAATCCTTTAGCTTAATCTTCAAGAGTTTAAGTTTATTCGTAAACTAATAAGACTTACATCCTAGAACCCAACCATCCTAAACCTCCTTTACTATATCCAAGATCCTCTAATTATGGATTAAAAAATTGAAGAATTTGAAGGGAGCATTATTAGGGACTTGAATACTGTGTCAATTACTTCTATGTAAGAGTGATCAGAACACAATAAGGGACTAAAATGGACAAAAAAATTGGAACATGAACTTGCCCATTCCTAGTTAACTATAACTCTTTCTAACTTTTTCCTAATGACGCACCTACCTTTTTTTTAAATGAAAATTTCATTAACTCTAAAAGAGTTACAAACACGTAAAATAAAATGCCATTTACAATGACAAGGTTTAGATAGAAAAAAGACAAGTATAACTCAATCAAAACATAAGTAACCAACACATTTATATCTGCAAACTTACAAAAATATCAATCTAAAAGTCTCCATCCTCTTTTTAATGCTGCATTCATTTTCTTTGAGGCATGAGTTTGTAAAATCTCCCTAATCCAACAACAAATAAAATGAGCTAGCTCATATTTATCTGCTATAGTTCCATTGAACAACCTCATACTCCTTTCTCTACAAATGAAGTAAAATGAGCATTTTATAGTCAAACTCAAATCAGTATGGTCTCCACCCTTGTTTCTGAAAAGTTTATTTGCCTAAACAAGTATGTCAAGCCACTCTTGGTAAGGACATTGCAATCCCATTACTTGTAGTATCCTATTCCAAATGAAACTGACATAATCAATTTTAAAGAATAGGCGATTAATAGACTCACTTTGTAAATTACATAGCATACACATCAGATCTATGGCTCTAATCAATCTATCTTTAGTTTTCAACCTGAGCCCTTGCTACAAGCTAAGTTGCAAAAGAGGCTTTAGGCACCCAAGATCCTTTCCATACAATATAGTACCAATTAACTCTAGGATGATGCTAAGTAATGGATTTAAGATAGCTTTGATTAGTGAAATATCTACCTTTGTTAGGCATTTAGTGGAAATTTTCATCTCCAGAAGTGTTAGGGTAGTAATCAAGAATATATGATCTAACTCTTCGACCACCTATAAAATCATTGAGTCAATTGTTTTACTGAATAATCACTTTCACCCGAGACTGAGTAGGAATTCTATTAATGAAAAGGAGAAACTTTGTCTCTTAGAATCAAAGGGTTATTTAAAGACCAATTATCAAACCAGAACTAATAGGAAAGACCATTCCTTATATAAGCTTTAATAAGAGGATATATTTTCCTATTTTTAAGCATATAAATGAAGGACTACTCTTTCCTCTTATCTAACTTCTAGAAGCTAGAATGCTTAAGGTATACTTCATTGATCCATTTCGACCAAAAGGATTCCTTATCTTTGAACAATCTCCAAATTCTCTTAGCAACTAACAAGGTTTGGCTCTACTACAAAGAAGTGAGCCTTAGTGATGGAGGTCCATCCAATAAATTCTTAGAAGATGTTGCAAACATAAGCTTGGGTCTAAATGATGAAGATGGTCCCATCATAGAAGAGGAAAATACTGATGATGATTTTTTGGGCCTAATCATAAAGTTGCAGATCCATTTGAAGCCATTCAATTATGAAAGGCTGCAGCTCATATTGATCCATTGCCTTATGATGAAGACAAGTTTGAGAAGCCTATTAGAGAAGCCCAAGAAGTCCAAGGACGCTGCTGCTCTATTAGTTAGTGGCATAGAGTTGCGATCACCTGATTGAAGCTAATAAGAGCATCTAATGCCCATTTTGAACTTGTGTTATCTTTCCTTTATTGAATTGGTTGTGTTAAAAACTTAATTTTCTGTTTAAAGTCAATTGAGGCTACAGGCCATAAGGGAGTGCAATGAGGGGTCAGTTTTGTGACTTTCCATTTGCAACCTTCCTTATTTATATGATGATTTTACTTCCATTTTTTAAGATGGGAAATCAATTAAAAAAACAATTTCAGCCAATTTTTGTTGTGATTTATCATTAGGGTTGTTAGCTTTCCAAAACAAACATTTGGGTTTTGATATTTTTCCAAAAACTATTCGTTTTCTACATCACCTTTATCTTATCGCTAGATTCGACCTACCTGTACTAAATCACAGTCATATCTCCCAAATGACACATCCGATTCACGTAAACTTGATATTTCTATAAACTAGACAGAAAACCCTACAACTTTTATTAAGACCTTTTCCCAAAATTCCTAGCAATCGATCCAGAATTCATCCACAATTAGACTATTTCCGCAAGAACCTATTCACCAAAATCTGACCTAAACTTCTCCAATCAACTTGAGCGTTAATCAGCCTGTTTTGCCACCAACATTACACCCAAATTGCCATCACTTAGATCCCTTTCCTTTTTTCTCCAGTAAAGATGTTCCTATTTGATTTTAGCCCCTCCGAAATTGTCAGTGGTGCCCGTCTATAGTAAGTTTTTAGTACTTTTCATAAGCTCCTTAATAATCCTTTTAAATGAGAGCTCTGGTGAATGTGAAGGCTTCTCAACACAGAGGTGATAATCACAAGTCTCCTTGTATAAAATATAGACTTATTTTGTCAAGAGATGATCCTTTTTTTGTACCTTTCCAGAAGAGGGAGATAATCCTGATAGCTTAACTTCTTGGAAGAAATGGGAACCCCCAAATACTTAAAAAGGTAGGGGTGAACATTCAACCCTGTCAATAGCTCTAATATTGTACTTGAATTAACATCAAATGAGACATACAACATGCTCTTTTGTATGTTAATATCAAGATATGAAAGCTTACAAAACATTTTAATAGAGTTTTACAAATTTGAGATAGATGACGAGTTAGCCCCCGAAAGCAATATCAAGTTAACTACAAAAATGAGATAGGTGAGCTCCAAATCTTTGCATTTGTTATGATATTTGAAACTAGAGCAATTCTAAGTGTTTTTCAAAATCAACCTTGTAAGAATTTGTAAAGCAATCATAAAAGATAAGAGAAAACAGGATCCCTTTGTCTAATCCCATTGGTTCCCTTGAAACGTCAAGTGGGACTACCATCAATCAGTATACTAAAAGTAGTAGAAGAAATATAAGCATCTACCCAGAAAATGAAATTACTAACGAACCCAAACCACTCAAGGCAGCTCCTGATGAGTGAGGAAGTCCCATCTAATAGAATCAAAAGCCTTGGAAAATCAACTTTAATGGCACAACTTTTAATTAATTTGTTTTACTAATACTCCCTTAATAAGTCATGTATTAATAAGATGTGTCAAAGATTGATCTGTTAAGAATAAAAGAATTTTGAGAGTGATGTATAAGATTATACAAGATACTTTTTGGTCTATTTGCAACCAACTTGGAGATTAATTTGTATATAGTATTACAATAGTATATTAGTCAAAAATCCTTAAGGTTGACAACATAGGGAAGCTTGCGAATAAGAAAAATATAAGAAGAATTCAGCTCCCCTAACATTCTCCCTAAAGAGAGAAATGTCTACACCACCTGACCAATTAAGTCACCAGTGATATCCTAAGTATATTGAAAGAAATAAGCATGGAAACCATTAGGACTGAGAACTTCCTCGGATTTAGACTAAAAAGATAGTTCTTTATTTCTAACACTAAGATAGGTTTCTGAAGCTTATCATATATATCTTCATTTAAAAGGATTATAATTACCAAAAAGATCTACTATAGTATGAGAGTTACAAGAATTTGTATAGCTTGAACTAAGAACACCCTTAAACTAGTCATACACCATTCTATGAATGGAATGACTATATGTTACCAAATGATCATCACCATAAAGCAAAATGAGTATCTTATTAATATTTCTTCAGCAAGAAAGGATTTGTGGAAGATTTTAGAGTCACCCTAGCATTATGAAAAATTAAGCCGAAAGACCCTTTTCTTTGACAAAATCTTCAACTTATTTCTTGAAAACCTTAGCTTCTTAATGAGTTGCAAGGATCTGCACCCATAAACGTTGGTTTGCTAAATGCCCTTGACTAAAACTAGAAACCCCTTTATTAGTCTAAAGATGTTTGGCTAACACCCTGTCCAACTTTTTCCTTGTGAAACTACTCCCTTACTGCTTATTATACCAATTACAGTGAAATCCCACATACTTCAAATCAAAAAGTTCCAGCAAACCTAAATAAGATTCTAATTCTTTCCCTAGAGAATTGAAGTTAATATTGTCCCCTTAAACTTCAAAAGGATTTAATACATAATTGAAATCTCCAGCAATAATCCAAGGGATAACTACAAAAGATTTTATAGAAACCAAATCCTTCCACAATTTGGATCTTTGAAAGAAAATTTAGAGGCATAAATAATAGTCAACTCAAATGAAAATTGAGAATTTAGATCCTTACAAATAAGATGTATGTATTGATTTGAGTTGTGCTTAGTAGATGCCTTATTGTTTGTTACTTCAGGTAAAGTGATAGCACACATATTTTAAGTCAAAAACTTCCAACTTGTTTATAGTGGCCTCTAACTCTTTACCTAAGTGCATAAATAATAGTCAACTTGAATAAAAACTGAGAGTTAGATCCTTACAGATAAGATGTATGTATTAATCTGAGCTATATTTAGTAGATGCCTTTTTGTTTATTACTCCAAGTAAAGTGATAGCCCACATATTTTAAGTCAAACACTTCCAATTTGCTTATAATAGCCTCCAACTCTTTGAAGGAAATCACCATTATGAGCAAAAAAAGAATTTTAGGTTGAAAATAAGACCCATAATAAAGAGGAGAGTGACAATAGGAGCCAAAAGAAAGATAAAGATAAAGACCATCCTCCAAAAGTTAAGGAATTCCAACCCACCATCATATGTCTTGCAAAGTTGAAAAAAGATCACATAAATGAGCAATTTGATAAATTTCTTGAACTTTTAAAAAAATTTATGTTAACTTACCTTTTATTGATGTTGTTCTGTAGATGCAAAAGTATGCTAAGTTCTTAAAGGAATTTCTATCAAACAAGAGGAAGTTAGAGGAGTTAGCTGCGGTGACATTGAGAGAGGAGTTGTAAACTATTCTACAAAACAAGCTGCGTAAAAAGCTTAAAGATCTATAAAACTTTACTATCCAATATTTAATTAGTAATTTCTTAATAGAAAAATCTTTAGCTGATTTGGGGCCTATTATTAATTGGATTCTTTATAAATTATTTAAAAAATTGGGCTTAGCTAAAATAAAACCAACGAGGATGAGTATTCAATTAATAGATAGATCAATCAAGTATGCTAAGAGTATTTTTGATTGGTTTGCAAGCTTTAATATTTATATCCCTCAAAATACCATAAGTGTAGGGGTCATGAATTATAGTATCTAAAGGGTCAATCTCGCGAGAAGTTGTGGACTAATCTAATCGTCAGTTATCTAACGCTAGAAAATTAATAAAATGAAAATAAAACAAGACAGGAAGGTAAACACAGATAATTGTCAAAATATTAATTTACAAAATTAACTCAACGAAATCAAATATTAAGCACCAACAATTCAACAAGGGGAAATCACAAAAGAGAACTTACCAAATTATAAGAGAGGGATTTATCCTATCATCAATGCTAACCTAATCACTTTTGTGTTATTGGGATGTCAGTTCTAGACTATCGTAGAGTGGGATACTCTCTCTCGAGTTATAATCACTAAGGCTTAATTAATAAACCCTAATCAAGTCGAGCCATTGAAATTGTTATCTCTCAATTAATTATCAGTTCTTAAGCTATCGGGTCTCATATAAGATTTGTCTCTGTACAATAACCGATAAGATTGATTGCTTGGTGTATTAGATTGCCTAACCCTCATTAACTCACCCTAATCATATTACATTCGACTCACCCTCTTGGTTTGTTACTAAAGTATGAAGATACAACAATCATTCATAACACCCATTCAAAATAACACAAAAATAACTAGATTAATATTAACTCAGGGTCAAACCCCAAAAGAAAGTTAGAACATTTTAATCAAACCTAAATCCATAAACATATTTGTAATCATCTTAACATTAAAGACAATGAAAACAAAGATGAAAGAAATACACATGAAATGGGGATCGAGATGCCTCGGGAAAGCAGAAAGCAGCAGTCGTGAAGACCCACTTCTTTCTCCTCTCTTCCTCTTTCTCTCTCTTCTTCTTCTATCCTCTTTGAGTCTTTTCCTAAAGTGATAGATTGGAGGCTCCCTTAGGTTTTCTTTATTAACACTTTTATAGGGTTTTTTCTAATTTGGGCAACCCTAGGGATTTTTTCAAATATTAAAGGACCTAAAAATCCCTCAAAAAATCAAGTTGGGAAGGTTGTCCGCATGTTCAATCACGATTGTATCCTATGAATGAGCCTTATGTCACAATCGTGGCTCCTCCTTGATACTTCTATCACAATTGTGGCTTCTAAGCCATGATCGTGGGCTTGGTTGCTCTTTCGAGTTTTCTCCGAATCTCCTTCGTCCTTCTATATTTTTCCTAAAACACTAGTAAACACATCAAAACACCTCAAAAACATAAATTTGAAGCTCAAAAGTTTTTTCTAACCCACAAAACACTTAAAACACAAATATCTAACTAAATAACTGAAATCTAACCTAAACGTGCATTAATAATTCAATTTAACTACTAAATACGTACTAAACTACCCCTTAAAACATTAGATAGTCTACGAATATCAACATCCCCACACTTAAATGATTGCCTGTCCTAAAAAAAACAGCAAATATACAACATATCAAAACACACAACAGGCAATGCAGTAATGAGGTTATGACATTCAACTTCCTGAAACTAATTTAATTTCGAACACAATCTCTCAAGTTGTTCCAACTTATTACCTTGTGAAACCTACGTCTAAGTACCTTAGACTAAATATACAACTAATCTAGACCTTAATATTAAGTTTATTCACCCATGTCACTTGCACACACGAATTGATAATTATTCGGTCAATAAAAAATGTAACTATCCCGAAGTATATTTTCATAAAAATTCAAGATTTTCACCAAAATTGATAGATTTTATTTGACAAAACACTGTTTTTGTTACTTTTGGTTAACATGAACCTAGCCTTTTATGTATAGGAAATTTTTTTTGATGAATGTCAATCTGATTACTCAACTAGGTCATGTTTTTATTAAGCAACTTTGTTGGAATATCATATAGCCTTTTGACGCAAAGGCACACATTTATAATGCGTGTCAATCTGATTACTTAGCTACCTCACATTCTCAACTGGCTACTAGCTCTATTCATAACCTAAAGGTCAGTAGAATAGTTATTTGCTTATGATTTAAACTTTTTTTACTACCTCATTTCTTTAGCTAATCATTCTCATGAAAAGGTACAAGCGACACTACTTATTCAATTCACTTAAAATTATAAATGAATGTGATAGACTCCTAAGATGAATAAACTAACCTAGGTCATTAATTTTATAAGCTAATAAATCTTCACAACCTAAAAGACTATGTTCAGGGTTAAATTAATTCAGTTAAGTCCTAGACATTGATATATTCACACGAATCACATCATGCATCTTATACAAACTAACATAAGATATCCAAAATTCACATTCAAAATAAATGCATACATGCACACAATGCAGCCCTCCCCACACTTAGACAACATATTGTCCTCAATGTGAGAAAAATAACCAAAAACACATAAGGTGGGAATAACATAACATAAAATAACATGAAAACATATGAACAACATAAAGACAAAATTGAAAATAGAAAGAGTTAGAATATCAAACCATCAAGGTTATTGAGGTGATAATGGTGTCGGAGGTGGAAGCTGAATGCTTTGAGCCTACTTTCCTATCTTATACTTAATTCAAAGAGAGAAAGAGAGTTAGTAATCCTCAACCATTCCAAATCATGAAAACTTATTTGTCATAATTTAAAACAAATCCAACTACACATAATTTAAATCTAACTACTAAATCTGTTAATTTATGGTTATTAGCTTGAAATAGCATATTTCAAAAATCAGTGAGGATTAATTATGAGTGGCTTGCTTCCATCCATATTGCCTAATGTCAGTTTTATAACCTATAAATAAGCTACAAATTGCTAGATGATCAGAAGGACAGTATTGATGAAGTTGTAAAAACTAATTAATTTTAGTAATGTCCTTTTCACTAACAAATTTTCCATAAAATAGGGAATAATGAAACTCCCTGAATCTTCTAATGAATCCAACAATTTGTTTTATGAGATGGTGATTTGTTCATGCTCTTCCTCAGTCACCCTCATGTCCTCTTTAACTTCCATTTCATGAACAAAGATTTTCTTATCTACTTCAAGCTCTATGTCCGTTGTCATTTGTTCTTCTTCTTGCTTGCTTCTTAAAAGATTAGAACACATTAATTCTTTTAAATAAATGAGGGTGGAGGGCGAATGTATGAGATTCCTCATTCTTTTCTTTATCCCTTTTATGCTTCTCTTGGTCTTTTACAAGGTGGGTTTCATCTGGTTTAGCCGTTGATTCTACTATTCCTTTCCCACTCCTAAATGTGATAGTCTTACATTACTCTATTAAATTTACTTTCATGTTGTGCAGATAGTTTTCCACACTTCTGTTACAAAACTCCCTTGAAAGCTGGCCCATTTGAACCTCTAAGTTGTGAATAAAAGAGGCATGATCTTCTGTTACATGCTCAAACTTCTCTTCTAGTCCCTTTTGGGCCTCTTCCGTATTCATGAACTTATCTATGATCTTGTCCAATTTAAAATCCGATGAAATTGACTCATCTTGCTGAAATTCGAATAGGTCTTGATGTCCCAAGTGAGTCTTTACATTGTTGGACCAACAGAAGTCTAGGTTGTTCTACCACCCCGAATTGCATGTTCGAATAAGAATGGTGACTTCCCTAACCAAATTGTTCCTCATTGAAGTCCGCAAGGGTCCTTTGCTCCCTATAATATATTTCCTCCATCATTTAATTTTTTGGACTCCTCACAGTTGCCTTGTGATGTCCAAATTGATGTATCTTCTACTTTGTGCCCAAACTCCCTTCTCCCTTCTCCCTTTTTTTGTTTTTTTATAATTTCTCAATCCTTAGACTAAAAGAATTAAACTAATCCTAATAGCTCCTCGATAACAGTGCCAAAAAATTGTTGATTAATTTACAAGTTTTACTATTTATAGCCCTAAAAATACCAAAAGTACACGAGTCGTGAATTGTAGTATATAAAGGGTCAATCTCACAAGGAGTTGTGGACTAATCTAATCCTAAATTATCTAAGGCTAGAAAATTAATAAAATAAAAATAAAATGGGACAGGAAAGTAAACACGAATAATTGTCAAGATATTAATTTTCAAAATTAACTCAACAAAATTAAATATTGAGCACCAGCAATTCAATAATGGGAAATCACTCAAAAGAATTTACCAAATTACAAGAGAGAGATTTATCCTATCATCAATTCTAACCTAATCACTTTTGTGTTATTAGGATGTCGATTCTAGACTATCGTAGGGTGGATTACTCTCTTTCGATTATAATCATTAAGCCTTAATTAATAAACCCTAATCAAATTGAGTCACTAAAATTGTTATCTCTCAATTAACTATCAGCCCATAACCTAATCATTCTTAAGCTTTCTAATAAACTATCAAGTCTCATATGGGATCTTTATTCGTACAATAACCGATCAGATTGATTGCATGGTCTATTAAATCACCTAACACTCATTAACTCATCCCAATCATTTTACATTTGACTCACCCTTTTGGTTTGTTACCAAAGCGTGAAGATACAACAATCAATCACAACACGCAATCAAAATAACACAAAAATAACTAGAATAACATTAACTCAAGGTAAAATCCCGAAAGAAAGTTAGAACATCTTAATTAAACCCAAATCCATAAACATATTTGTATTCATCTTAACATTCAAAACAATGAAAACAAAGATGAAAGAAATACACATGGAATGGGTGTAGCGCCCCCTTACCACAGGGTACACACCGGGACGCCCGTAGGTCATTCCGGTACATATCCTAAAATAAGGGTGAGTTACGAACAATCACTACAATCACTTCACATGGCATCATAATAAAACATGAATATTCAAATCACAATCTTTTTGAAACCAACTTTTTCTTAATTTCATTTCATCAAAATCAAACTGTTTACACGTCT
>JANSVA010000005.1:37923258-37938428 GCA_025504915.1 Erythroxylum reticulatum | reverse complement strand
TCCAAAAATTACCCCGAAATTTCAGAAAAATAATTTCTAAAATTCTCCAAAAATTCAAAACTCACAATGACCCTCTCCAACACAATTTCTCATACACATAAATCAAATTTATTTACAATCATATTTCTTAATACTTAGATCGGGAAATGTCATGAATGCATGTACAGTCATTTTTTATGTGCAAAATTTACTATTTACATGTATGTGTATGCATGAACATATCAAGCATTTCTAAATGCCCACTGACCGCTCAAAATTACTATTCTACCCTTCCCACTAGTAATGGGATGTTACAATGGGGATCATGATGCCTCAGGAAAGCAGCAGCCGTGAAGACCCACTTCAGCTTCCTACAATTTATGCCACTATAATTTAAAAAGAGTGCTTAAGTTACATGAGGAAACTAATCTAATATTAAATTGGAAAATATGCCATTTTATGGTATAAAAGGGCATAATTTTATGTCATAAAATTTAATATAAGGGTATTGAGGTAAATAAAGCCAAAATAGAAGCTATAAAGAAACTACCACCCTTTACGTCAGTTAAGGCTATTAGAAGTTTTTAAAGCAGACGGGCTTTATTAAAGACTAACTAATTTTAACCAAATTCCTAGAAAAAGATGTGCCATTTAACTTGACTCAAGAGTGTTTAGATGTTTTTAACATTCTTAAGGAAAAGTTGACTAATGCCATGATTATTTTCGCAATGGAATATAATTTGCCTTTTGAACTAATGTGTGATGCAAGTGACTTTGTAGTGGGCATAGTAATTGGACAAAGGAAGGACAAGAATTTTTAGCCAATTTACTAAGCTAGCAAGACTTTGATCAGGATGGGTACTTAGTAGATTTATACTACCATGGAGAGAATTGATAACAATGCCTTTTGTGTGTGATAAATTTAGATCCTACCTAATATTGCCTAAGTTATTATTTATAATGACCACTTTACATTAAGATACTTGCTAAATAAACCACTTTATTATTACAAGAATTTGATATAGAGATTAAGGACAAAAAGGTAGCTAAAAACTTAGTAATAGACCATCTATCTCACCTAGAAAACCCAAATTTGGAGGATCTAAATGAAGAGAACATAGATGATTCATTCCAAAAGAGTGATTATACAATTTGAAATGGGTAAGTGATCCTAAAATCCCTTAATTCATATATGTTGCAAATTATTTAGCAACTAAGATCTTACCAAAGAGCATTTCTTATCAATAAAAGCATAAATTCTTTACTAACTTGAAGGACTATTTTTGGGAGGATATATATTTTTTTATATTTATGTAGACCAAATTATGAGAAGATGTGTATCTCACATCTATGGGTGAAAGATTCTAAAACATTATCTATTGGACAAGTTAGAGGGCATTATAGTGCAAATAAGATGACTCAAAAAGTTCTTGATTCATGTTTTCATTGGTCCTCAATTTTTCATGATGCCTAAAGATATGTATCTTTGTACAATAGTTGCCAGTGATAAGGTAATATTTCTATTCAAAAGAAGATGGCCAAATTTTCATTCTTGTGTGTGAAGTATTTGATATTTGGGGTAATGATTTTATGAGTTCTTTTCCTGTTTTGTTTGGTAATAAATACGTCATAATTGTTGTTGATTATATTTCTACATAGGTTAAAGCTCAGCTTTACCTACAAATGATCATTGGGTTGTAAAATTCTTGAAATTTTTGTTTTTACAATTTGGCACATTAGTGATAAGGGCACGTATTTTTACAATTTGCAATTTCAGAAGTTATTTAAAAATTATGGAATTACACATAAAATTGCAACCCTATTTAAACTAGCGGCTAAATGGAGGTAGCTAAATGTGGATTTAAAACATATTTTGGAAAGGAATATAGAGTATCATAGGAAAGACTGGTCTATTAAGTTAGACGACGTTATATGGGCTTATAAAATGGTGTATAAAATACCAATTGGCACTACATTGTAAAAGGCTTGTTTATGGAAAAACATGTCACTTACCTGTAGAGTTGGAACATAAGGCATACTAGGCAATTAAACTCGTAAATTTTTATCTTTAATTTTTAAGTGATAAGAGGAAGTTAAAATTCAATGAGTTAGAAAAATGGTAGTAAATGGCTTATAAGAACTCCAAGTTATACAAGGAATAAACCAAGAGATATAATGACCAGAGGAATAAGCAATCTAGACAATTTAGGGAGGCAGAACAAGTGTTTTATATAGTTCTCGCCTAAGAATTTTCTTAGGTAAACTTATATCAAGATGATCTGGTCCCTTTATTATTGAAAAGGTATTTCCATATGGCATAATTAAAGTAAATCATCCCAAAAATGTAATTTTAAAATGAATGGCCATTATTTGAAATTCTACCTTGGAGTTTAACTTGATATTAATATGGAGGAGTTCAATGTCCTTAAGTCATTTTATTTATGCATGGGTACATTTAGTTACCTAAAACTTATAATAATTGTTGGTTAAGTTGATTCTTTATTTATTTTTTTATTAGCTTAGAGTTCAACTATAGGATTTCATTAATTCATGGCTCATTTTTTTGTTAAATTGACACTTGGATAGGGGTTTTATTTTAGATTTATTTGCATCATTGATGATTTTATCCTACTTTATGCATTGTTAGTTTACTTTATGTAAGTAACTTAAGGTTAAGTCAAAATTTTCTTAAGTTTTTAGGAATCTAAGGCTATGTTTGGTTGAGTGGTTATTAATAGAATGGAATGGAATATAATATTATTATATCATTTGGGAGGAGAGTTTATAATAGAATGAAAGGAATGGAATAAGATCGAAGGGGAAGGTTTCACATTATATCTCATTTCATCCTAAACAGTAAAAATAAGTAACCTTCAATTTGGGTAGTTTAGGATAGAATGTGAAATGATAAATAATATTTCACTATATTACATTATAAACCTTTTTTTCAAATAATATTTCACTATATTACATTATGAACCTTTCTACCCCTCCCAAATAACAATTTTCTAATATTACATCCATTTACATTCCATTTCATTCTATTAAAAACCTTACGTTCAATCAAACATAGCCTAAAGGTGTACATGGTCATTGGACACTCTTGCATCTACACCCATTTTCACCCACATGCACTACTGTAAGCTTGACACAGGTCCATAAAAGATCTCAATATTGTTCCATATTGATAGTATCAAAAAATATTAGGTTATCTTATCGAATTGTTCTAAACAAATTTAAGTTACAGTGATTGTATTAGGATTAGAACATTAAAAAACAAGAAAAAAATTGAACTAAATTTAAAAATTAAAAAATATAATTATTAATTTAAAAATATTTTATAATAATTTTATTAAAATATTTATAAATATTTTACTATATTCTAAAAATATTTAATTATATAAAATTAAGTTTTATTTTATAATTTTTAAAAATAATTAAAATTAGTATTCAATAATTATATTAAATTAAAATTTATAATTTTTAAAATAATTAAAATCAGTATTCATAGTCGAAACAGAGTCAAATTTGGTAAGGTAATAGCAAAACTTTGGATTTTTAATAGACACATCTTACATAAAAAGAATTCAGAGTAAAGTCCATCGATTGATAATATGTTAATAGAAGTCATGGAGCTCAAAACCTCTATACCTTTCAACCCCTCCACCTTTAGTTTTCCGCTATTAAGTATTATCAACACAAAATCAATATCCAAACGCTTCAAGAGAAGAGAAAAGCGGAACTTTTCAATCCATCCAATTTAATGATCATGGCCCAGGTACGATACGTTTCCTTCTATTTCATTTCCCCTTTTTCTCATCAATCTTTTGTTTTCATTTCTGGGTCTTCATTTTTGTTTGTTGTTGTCTTATGTTTAATTTGATCAACATGTGTTGTAACTTGTGTTCACCATTGATATTTGTGTTTTTTGGGTGAATATTTATGAGTTGGTTTGGTGTTCGGTTCATTGCTTATCAAATTCTGATTTTTGTTTTTGGTTTTTTTGTATTTCTTATGTTGATTTTAATTCTACAGTTTGTCGGGTCTCGTCTAAATTTAATTTATTATTTATGTTTTCTTTGCTTTGAATTTTTAGGAAACTCTTTAAAAGTTTTTTGAATGATAAGACGAAAGTTTTAATCATGATTTTCAGGGTACAGGGTTGAAGGTCTGCTTTTTGTGTAATACGTAGTATAGACTTTATTACATACTCATGATCTATATGAAAGGATTAAAAACGAAGGTAATACAGAATACCTAATTTCGATTTCATCTCTGATTCTAATGCCGATTCTTAGCTCCAAACGATCACGAATCTCCCGGGACCTTTACAGAAAGTGTTTCCCGACACGAGGTTTAGGAATTTCTACAATTTTCTTAATACGTAAGCTCTCGTAACGGGTTAGAGATTACTTATTCTTATGATTGATATGAGTAACTGCAGGAGACCTTAACTTTTATACAACTTCTATATCGAACTTCCCTATCACAAGGCCAATATAGGTCTGGTCCATACTAATTGGGATCCATTTTCTACCCGGACTTCAACCTATTAATCTAGATAATTTATTGGGTCATTATATTATCTTTATCTAGATCAAATTACATAAATTAACCGATAATTTATTTAAAAACCAAAAAATGCAATTAATAATTGTTCAACTTTATGGGAAAGGACAAAATTGTCTAACATTCTCCCCTTTTGACAATTATTAATTGTAGTTTTGACTCTAGTTTAAAAAACATTTTAAAACTCGGTTAAGTCACGCTACTGAATTAGTCGACTAAGTTTTAAAAAGCAAAACATTTGATTTAAAGATAATGAAAGTCCATCATTATATCCTAAAAGGCTTTCGATACCGAAAGCTATCAGATACATGTGTCATGTGAGACACAGATCCAATACAATCACATATACCTAATACCTCACTAATATGAATGAAAAAATAGAGTGGCAAATTAGGATGATAATTTTATGATCTAAATTATATCATCTTCGTTTGTAGGTCTCGATTTTTCCAAATTTATGCTAAATTGCATATGCTAAAACTGCATAAGAGAAATCATGATTTCTCTCACCAAATGCTAAACAGCATTAGAGAAAACTTGTTGCCTCCCACCAAATGCTAAACTGCATTAGATATAACCTTTATGTTCTCCAACTAAATGCGAAACTACATCAGAGAACCTTAATGTTCTCCAACTAAATGCTAACCTACATTAGAGAACACCTTTATGGGATTAAAAACTTATATTCCACTATGTCAAGCCAAATTTATGGATACCTGTACTAGAACTGTATGCGTCTAAATGACATAGGCATAAGGTCAATCTGTACATATTCCCAATGACCTTTAAATGCTTAAGATCGACACAAATTTTAAGACTTTTATACATATTATGATAATGTATGATAACATGTATTGCTAAGGATAAACAATGATCATCTTTATCAATGAACCATTATACTGTTATAATACAACAAAATGTACAAATGAATGTGGAGCAAACATAATGATCCCCTAACTAATAGTGTCTAAAGACGTCAAAACACCCATACTATATACTTCTGTCACAAACACAAGTTGACGAAGTCCTTTAGTTAAAGGATAAACTTATAGTTTCTCAGTCTTTAAATGCTCCAAACTTTAATGTCACCTTTTTGTATCAACACATTTATAACCAATAATTGACTTTAAATGCTAAGATCATGTGATTCTATTGTTATTAAACAACACGGCAAAAAGATTACCACTGTATGACCAAATGAGTCTAGTAATTGAATCATCCATAGACAACTCAGAAACTAAGTTTCCGAGCTAAATCGTCTGTGAAGCAACCCCAGAACATGCACTCTGCATGCATAGTTAATGAAGTTACCTGTGTCTTCTTAACACATTTCCACAACATTATACCATCTACAAACTTAAAACTGTAATCTTAAGAGGACTTTCGATCATTCAGACACATAGCTAAAATCTGAATTTGAATTCTCTACGAGGTTTAGTCCATTGACTTTTCTATATGTCAACATACAATCCTTGTTTTCCTTTAGTATTTTAGCACTCGCTAGACTGCAATACTATAAGAGATCTAATGAGTGTTGAGATCTGTCCCGATGAACCTGAATACTTGGGACAAAAGATGCTACACCAAATGTCTTTCATGTCAAATTTCTTGACCAAAAGTTGCTTAACCTCATACAACATAATCAAGTAATTTGACGTGAGCAATATATCATCCACATGCAGTAATAGGAAGATAACTTTGCTCCCCTTGACCTTATAGTACAACATCTTTTTAACTTTATTTTCCATGAAGCCAAAAAAGGTCATAACCTCATCAAATGTAAGGTATCACTTTCGGAACTTTTGATGTAAACCATATATTGATCTGCTTAACGTGCAAACTATATCAGTTCCACCTAAATCCTGGAATCCCTCAAGTTGTACCATATAGACCACTTCATAAAGGTCTTTATTCAGGAAAAAGATTTTGACAATCTTCTAATGTAACTCTATATCATCATGAGCTATAATTGCCTTAATCACTCAAAATGTATCTTCTAAGGATACAAGAGAAAAGGTAACATAAAGTCAACCTTTCTCTCTGAGCGAACCATTAGGCAACTAAGCGAGCCTATAAACTGTTGAACTTTATCCTAAAATCCTTTAGGTCCAAAAACTTCATTTATAACTGACGAGTTTGCAGTTCCGCTACAAATCAACTAACTCCCAGACCTTACTATGCTCCATGGCTTGCATCTTGTCCTTCATCGCATCCCACCACGTATCCGCATTGGGTCCCAGAAATAGCTTCTGTAAAAGTAACTAGATCTGTAATATGTCTAATGTTATAGTCCTATACACCTGATAGACTATGTAGGTCGTCTCACTCTAATGGATTCATTTAACTGTTAGATCTTGTACCCCTAGGAACCTCTGTGTGTACAGGTATAGATTCCTATTCCTATACAGGCATGGTACAAAGACCTATATCCACCAGATCTAATTGTATGAGTAGTGGTTACATGATAACTATAGCATGCTATCATCCAAAGGTCAAATGGCCCACCATCATCATAGGTATCGTATTCCAAAAACTTAGCTATCTGCAATTCCACTTTTTTGGCCTCTCCTTCTCTACGGTAAAATCTGTAGCCTTAAAATGGTAAACATATCTTACTAAATAGTAATGAGTGGAATGAGCATACAATCTATCTTTATAAGGTTTATACTACCTTATTAGGGCAGCCCCATACACGAATATATGCAAGGTTGAGTTTCCAAACTTTTAGTGTAGATTAGTCCTGCTCTGCATTGACTTCTTCAAGTCCTTTAGGGTGCAGTTATGCCTTTTAGTAACACACAATTTTTCTCATAACTATTCGGCATAGTGAATTAAGTCACTATTCTAACTAATTCCAAATATTTGACAAATGGACATTTTAAAGTCCTGAAACACCATGGTTCCCATGATATTCTCCTCCGTGGTCAAATCTGGCTATCCTGATGAACTTTCCCAATTGGTTCTCAACCTTCAATCTTTAAGCAAGAAAGCATAACTGTAACAAGAATAATCATCAACAGATGTCAAAATACATTTAGAATTGCAAAATGCAACTGTATAAGGTCTATCAATATCTTTATGTATCAGGCTTAACAAGTCAAAAGCATGAGTTGATCTCAATATCTTTATTAGTCAACTTACCCCTGCAACAGTCTGTACATGTTCCCAGATCATCATAATCTAGAATTAAATGTGGCTTAAAATTTTATGTCACACCATGTACGACTTCTCATTCATCAGGGTCCTTCATTTCATAACTTGTATAGCAAGATAAGAAGAAGCATTTATCTAATTCGGGGTAAGACATATTCTATACAAACCATATGACAAGAAAGTTATACCATTTTGTTTTGCAATAAACAAATGTACAACATAAGTATTAAATACAAAACATTAATCCTCTTTTTCCAAAATTGATCAAAAGATCACATATAAAATGTGTTATGAAAAACTCAAATGAACCTTACACTAAATTTTAGTACATACATCCCTTATAGATATTACTTTCACTTCTTCATTGTTGTGAACCATCAGTTTCTCCTTCCCTTTATTTGTCTTTATCCTTGATATGAACTACTGCCTCGTGGAAGCACCTCAATTCGATGCTCCACTAAATAGCCACCATATACTTAATGCGAATATCACAAATTTGATTTATAAATTGACAAGCCAAATAGTAAACCGATGGTCGCAGTCTTTCCTTTTAAACCTCATACTACTGGTTTCTTGATGTCCCTAAGACCTTTATCAGCACTGGTTTGACCAACATCAGCATGTGAAAAAGTTTTGAACTTTCTACCTTTGAATTTAACGGGCTTCATCTTTGTCTTCCCTTTAGTTGCTTGGAGGGCTATAGGAGTAGCAAACTTGAGTTTCTCCTCCTCAGCAACACAATGGGCTATCAAAGCAATGAAGTCCTAACATCTTCAGTCTACTGTGAAGATGAATTATTCTCGATATGTACTCCATTACTCCCCTTTTCTCCCGTATACTTTATGGAAAATAATTATTTCATTAAGGCACTTGTCTCAACACTAGATTAGACTTTATACCTTTGGGAGACATTATCAAGAAACTCCTTTGCTATGTCTGTGTTTGGAAGTCCACTTAGTAGATGATCAGGAATGGATCTCTTAATGGTCATAGATATAATCTGTTAGACTGATCCCAGGATTCATTGGCTGCTTTATGAGTTTTTCAAGGTCATGGATGTAAATGGAGATGGCCTATCCGTCCGTATGATTATATCAACCACAACTATCTCTATAGCATTCAATACATCCTTTGTCCACTTCTTTAAATTGAAACCGAACAGGGTTTTAATGGTGACACTAATTTTGTTGACTGAAAAGATGACTTCAAGATAATAATATTTAAATCAACACAAACGTAGGATAATAACGATACTCAAAGCCATTAAATAGTATCTTTACTAAAAATCCGATCACACATATTATGAAACACCTTTGGGTTGAATACATAATTTATGCAATTAGACCTCCACATAAAAGCGATCAGAGTACAAATTATCAACTCTTATGACATTACTACCTTTGGGTAAATAGATCACTTGAGCAATAGCTTTCCTCCATCTAATGCCATTATTCATATCTCAAAATACTATCTAAAACCAACACCTTTGGGCGGAATAACCAAATATAAATCCAAAGACATCCCCTAATATGCAAGCAGAATAATTCAAAATATTGACTTGAAACGCCGCTTTGGTGACTACATTCTCATCAACATTCAAAAAGTCCACAAGCACAAGGGATACATCTTTATGTTATCCTCATATTCTTTATGGGCATATATTATATGACAATGTAACATGAAAAAATGCAAAAAAATCGAATGCACAGTCTTTTTGTCACACACTCGTGCCGAAGGCATTCTCTAAAAACTTCATTTGAGACATTCGTAAAAGAAAAATCTCAATAGTGCGACTATCATGCATCACCAAATACTGAACCGACCATCTGAGATATAAAAACCTAATGTATCTCCCTTATGGCAAGTTCGTTGCACGAAAATTCATTCAAAAATAGCTTCAGAATGTCTCAATTCCTTTTTCTATCGACTATCATGCAATCCCGAACACTAAACATGAGACCCGAGACACAAGAACTTGAAGTATCTCCTTCAAGTGATATCCGAAGCATGAAAAATCACTTGAAATCAGATTCAAAATACCTTAATTCTTTTTTCTATAGTTAAACTTTAATTTATTACTAATGTAATACATCCATATAAATGGAAAAACTTACTTTATAAATATTCCAAACTCGGAAACTGATCCAAAACACCTCGAGGTACCTTACGGGGAATTTGGAAATTTTGTGTTTTTTTAAAACACTATAGCTCGTGTTGACGTCAGCCGCTGATGTCAACACCATATCAGTGTACGTGGCGCAAGGTCGCGCATGCGTTGTATGTGTCTGCGCTGACGAGCGCCAGATATGTCTGACACGTGCATGTCACACGCACCCCACATGTAGACGCATGCCTATTGTATGCACGCGCAGACACATGTCCCCCTTCCGACGCGCCACGTGTAGGGACGGGATGTAGTGCATGTACTTCACGCGCCTATCGTCCCACACTCGAGGGAGCACAGGTCACGAGTAACAGGTTGTGCATGGAGCAACGTGTCAGCAAACGATTGGCGATTGCGCCGCACGCAACTGCCTCGCGGCACTGTAGTAGAGTCGGGCTCGTTCACTGCATGAACCTGACATCTTCTCCTTCTCAAGCAATTTTCGGCATCCCAGGGAGTCATTTTTTACTCCATTCAACCCATTTTTTACCCATTTTTTATAATTAACCTTATGTATACTACTTTTATATAATTATATACGTAAAAAAATAAAAAAATGAATCAAAAATTGAGTAAACCATATGAGATGAAAAATCGAAAAACCTTCGTTTTCGACAATCCAATCATGTAACCGCTCTGATACTACATGTAATACGTAGTACAAATCTTATTACGTACCCAGAATTTACATGAAATGATTAAAAATGAAGATAATGCAGAATACCTGATTTCAGTTCCATCTCTAATTTCGATGCCAATTCTGAGCTCCAAACGATCACGAATCTCCTGGGACCTTTATGGAAAGTGTTTCCTGACATGAGATTTAGGAATTTCTACAGTTTTCTCAATATGTAAGCTATCTTAATAGGTCAGAGACTTCTTATGCTTACGATTGATATGAGCAACTGCAAGAGACCCTAACTTTTATATAGCTTCCGTATTGAACTTCCCCATCACAAGGCTGATATGGGTCTAGTTTACATTAATTGGGATCCATTTTTCACCCGAACTTCGACCCATTGATCTAGAACATTTATTGAGCTACTTTATTATCTTTATCTTGATCAAATTACGTAACTTAACTGATAATTTATTTAAAAATAAAAAATGTAATTAATAGTTGTCTAACTTTATGAGAAAAGACAAAATTGTCAAACATTTGGTCTACAAATATTTTGGTTGAAGTGAGAAGTTAAGAGAATACTGAAACAGA
Organism: Erythroxylum reticulatum; assembly: GCA_025504915.1. Lineage (NCBI taxonomy): Eukaryota > Viridiplantae > Streptophyta > Magnoliopsida > Malpighiales > Erythroxylaceae > Erythroxylum > Erythroxylum reticulatum. The sequence goes on along the minus strand of JANSVA010000005.1, from coordinate 37,927,350 downwards.
TGATCTTTAATCTTTGTTCTATTTCTTTTCCGTCATGCAATGATTGTAAATTGATATATAGAAGTAGGCATAATTTCTGTTAATTTGAAGTACTTACTTGCTTATGTAAATGAATCATAATAGTGTTGACTGGTCTAGATTGTTAGAACGGAGTCTTCTTTTATCCTTGAAGTGCCTGTGGTTTGGTAAGATTTATCCTTAATGAGCATACTAGTCTATCTATGTTTGATGCTTCGGATAGATATTCTAGTCTGTGAGTCCATGTAGCATGTGCATTGAACATAAGGGGCTAGAAAAAGAACAGAAAGTCGACTAGCGTAGGATTTCTAGGAATGAATTGAACGAATCCTGAAATTAAGAGGAAAAATATTCATGGTAGAATTGTGGCTATGTGCCGAATATGTTGCACAGCTTTTTGTATTTTAAACTCGTTAACCCTTGTCTTAAGTCAGGATCGATTGTATTGTCAGACTTTAAATTCAGATTATATAAATAGAGTGCTAATATACTTCTGTATCAACTCTGCGCAGCTTCTTCTTTCATAGATCTCCGATTGTCAGCTTAACTGTGCATTGTTTTATTCTTTTCTTTCTAGGCCAATCTGCTTATTGTTTTCCCATCTCTTTTATGATTGCCAATCTTTTCCCCAATTACAGACTGTTGTCCTCAAGGTTGGTATGTCATGCAAAGGTTGTGTCGGTGCTGTGAAAAGGGTTCTAGGGAAAATGGAAGGTTTGTTGCAATGCATCCTTGCAATCTTTTTTTTTTTTTTGGAGTTATTGTTTATTGAGCTTATTTGTGATGATAACTGATTATGTGAAACTATATGGCTTGTGGTCCATAACTGAGACATTTGTTTTGTACAAACGCCAAAATGTTTAAGATGAACCCTACTGACCTCTCTATCTTCTCTCATCAGAAATGCCTTAACATCTGTTCTAGTAAGCATTATCCGTCTGTGTTTTCTAGTTCTTTTTTATGAGAAAGCCGAATTATGTTCTTCTTTACTGGATACCAAATGGAAGAAAACTAGATTATCAAATTAGCATCTTTGCGCATCAAGAGTAGTTTGATCTGGCGAGAGCTATGGTCTCTGTAGCCGTCTGTGCTTTCAGTTTCATATGTAGCAAGGTATGGTAATTAGATATGTAGTTATCTGAGTAGGAAAAGAAATTGTATTGAAACAGAAAGCACATAAGGGAAAAAGTAGTTTCCTTTACTCGCAAATACATAGCTAAATTTATCAACTGAAACTAGCAGTCTGCGAACTCCATATCCATGATAACCAGAATCTTCATTCCTTTTATATTTCTTTGAACACGCGTGCACATATTCTCGTTTATACATGGAGCATAATGATATGCCCTTCTACTTGTTTGTGGACATCCATCCGCTTTCTGGAGTTATATATGCAATGTAATGATATACCCCTTTAATCGTCTTCAGGTGCTGAAAGAGAATGGGCAGCCAGATGCTGTGCTTGAGACTCTGTCAAAAACTGGGAAGAAGACTGCCTTTCGGGAAGCAAAAGCACCAGCCGAGCCGGAAACCAAGCCTGCAACCGATACTGTGGCTGTTTATTAGTGTTGATAAGTGAATTATTTTGGAGGGCATACCTTACAACAGATTATGGTTTTGTTAAATGTGTAAGGATATTATTTTGCTCTTCAACCTGTATTGGAACAATGCTTTCTCGTCTATTATTTAACAGTTGTCTATACTATGGTACGAAATAAATGAAAACCGTGAGATTGGGCCTACTATCCATTTGCTTGCTCCGAGTACCTTATGGTTTTATTTGAACTTGGGGGCCGAAAGGGTACAGATGTTGGAACTGTGCAAACAGTTTCCTTTAAAAAAATATATAGTTTGTGTGTGTTTTAGCTGAATGGTTGGTTGTTTAGCTAGACCACAGGACCTTATTTCTGATTTACCACGTTGAGGAGCTATTGTCGTGCTGAACTGAATTAGATGTAGGCCTAGCAATGCCCGGTTAAGTTTGCTCCAATTACAACGCATCAAATATTTTATTAATTTATTGTAACCAGCTCAAAACATCCGTACCTGTAAAAAACAAATCAACAATCGATTGGGTTGGCAATCGTCGTGTTCGTGCCACGCCTTCTGGTCCAATAATCAAGATATTTCATTTGAATAGTATAGACAGTATGCAAAAAATTTATATATATATAAAAAAAAAAACCTCATTTATGATTTCTCTCCTTTTTCTTCTTTCAATTAAATCTATCAAATTATTATTTTAATTACAAAACAAGAAAACCATTAATATAGTCTGTTTTAACTAGTAATACTCTACCGAATTTTTTGCGGCGTCGCAGGCGACAAAGTCCCGGCTACTGACCGGCCGGGGTTTGTAAGGCGGTGTCCTACATCTCAACAATGCCCAGTTAACACCATCAAAAAACTGATGATGCTTAACAGCGGTTGCACCCATTGTCGACCCAAGCCTCTTTGATGGGTCCTTCACTAACAGCTGTGTGATTAAATCTTTTGCCGAGCTCGGGACGGACGGTTCTTTCGGGAACTCTAGGGCTCGAGCAACTATGTTCGCTAGGGTTAGCTCGTGATTGATTCCTTTGAACGGCGTCACCCCATAGAAAAGCTCGAAAATGAATATCCCCAAGGTCCACCAGTCGACGGCGCTGCCGTGCCCCTCTCCGGAGACGATCTCCGGGGCCAAGTACTCATGGGTTCCCACGAAAGACATGGACCGGACGTCTAGCGGTTCCGCCACGATCTCCGGGGTCCCACGGTGGTTGAACTTCTTTTTCTTCCGTCGACGTGTCGGGTGCAAGCACGACACCGCTGGGCCGATGCAGTTGGGGAGAATGCAGGATGATGTGGTGAATTGCGACGGGTCGGTTGGGTGATCGCGGGAGGAATCTGTTGGAGGCGTGCTATGGTGGGATACGATCTGGGCTGTTGATATGGAGTCGTCGTCTTTTAGGGAGAGGTCAAAATCGGTGAGCAATATGTGACCGTCGGATCTTACAAGAACATTTTCAGGCTTGAGATCGCGGTAGATAATGGCCATCATGTGTAGGTACTCGAGAGTCGCCACCACTTCCGCAGCATAAAAACTGAAACGAAACCAAACAGTGTTTGAATTGAATAGGAATAAGTGGGTTTGCATTGGTAACAATAAATTTGAATTTACGTTCCTATTGGCTATTGCCAGCCGTTGAACGGACAAGTAGCCGCAGGTAATTAAGATCATCAGATTGATTGAAGCACAAAACGTCGTCAGGCATTAGGCATTAGGGAATAGGGAGGAAAGGATAAGGAAGGAAGCTGGTTCGGCTCAATAATTTAATTAATGTGATTAAAACAAACAAATGATAAAATCGCAACAAAATCAGTAACTTCCATTCCATCATGATTGGATTATGCAAATGGACCCCACATGCTCTGTAAAGTCCTAAACAAATGGTATAAACTAGACCCAACCCCCACACTCACACTCACTGATTGAACGTCATCATATACCTGACGGAACTGCACCCCACCCCAACCTTTTAATTGTCAATTCCCGTACCCATGTGACTATGCTTTTCCGTGTTTTTTATTGCACTACATATCAGTGACAAATTGCAAAATTGTGGGGTCAATTGTAATATGCACATTACCGGACGGCGGCCTCTTCGAAGCGTCTCTCCGGTTGCCGTTGCCGGAGAACGTGGAGGTCTCCACCGGGACAAAACTCGGTCAACAAACAAGACCACCTTGGAGAGTCCAATGTAGCATATAACTTGGGCAAAAAAGGATGATCCAATACCTCCAGTATCTCTCTCTCAATCCTAGCCCTGCTCTCTTTGTTCCTTGCAGCCATTTCCTTGTTATCCATGACTTTGGCGGCGAAGAGGCAGCCATTACCGCCCTTAAGCTCCACAAGGTATACACTCCCTAGGTCTCCGCTACCTAGGCGGTGAACCAAGCGCAGGTCCGCCAGAGTAAGGGTCTTGTTGTCGCAACCGACGCGTCGGATGATATTCCAGCAGATGTCACAAGAAGGGGCGTTGTAGGGCTTGGAGGAGATGGAGGCATTGATCCACGTGGCGGCGTCGGACGATG
>JANSVA010000005.1:37895121-37909577 GCA_025504915.1 Erythroxylum reticulatum | reverse complement strand
TATTATCAAAACATAAGTGTGATTTAATTTGTCAACCACCATTGGTCCAACACCTTGATCACATGTAATTAATTGAGGAATTCTATATTGATGAATACTATGTTATTTGTTCAATTTAATTAAATTTGATTGATCGACTTTCTTCAAAGATTAAACTACCACCCATTCGGTAAAATGATTTGTGGCTAATAAAAATATGGCCTTTTAAAGATGGTGGACATATCTTCCCATTTAGATCAATGGCACATCCTTTAAATTTTTCATAGTTTAACTATATAATTAACTCAAATGCAGGAATTCTCTGAATTCTTCCAAGATGGTTATCCAATAAAATCCATGTTGACGTATAAGTCATATCTTCTTTATTCCAAATTGATGCATTCTATATACATCTTTGCAAATATTTTGACAAATTTAAGGTGGAAAATGGACAAAACTGGGATAAAGCTAAACCACAAGATCCCAATTTAAAATAAATTCATGAGAAGTGGGATCTCTTTAGGATCTCCTCTAGCATTTAGAAATTTAGGCATCCCAAGATATCCTAGAAGAATACTACCATTTATTTGACGAAAAAGAATTCCTTCAATCAACACAAAGTTAAGTGCTTACTGCTTAAGTTTAAAAGGCACTTTTTCTAGGATTTTTAAAAATTCTTTAATCTTTAACTTCCAATCTCGGGAAACTTATTTATCAATATTAAAAAATTTCTAGTAAATTTTATCTATTATAACTAGATAAGTGGGACATTTTTTATACCATAATACACTTATAGACTAAGTCGTAAGTCATTCTCATCATTAATGGTATATGTGAAAATTCATTTGCCTCCCAATTTTCACTTTACAAAATATATTGAAATTCTATATCATCAAAGAACAATTAGACAATAGAGGTATAATAGGGTGATAAAGTTAAACTAATGTGCTTGTATTCCTCTATCAGTTGGCTTAACAATAGTTATGAATCTTCTTTTATTAAAAACTTCCTTAGCTTTAAGATCAATAAAAAGTTCCAGTTAATTATTAAGCCTTTATATTCTTCTTGATTATTGGAATATGAGAAGTTCATTTTAAGGAAGAGAAGAGTTTTGGTTCCATTCGGTACAATTATGACTACTCATCACACCAGTTGACTTTATTATACTAGACCTATCAAATTTCAATTCTCATGGCTTCTTTTCACAAATAAGAGCTAAATATCCCTCATTTTCTTATAATTTAATTGAAGGATAGCTTACGAAGAAGTTTGTTCATACCTGACCTTTTACAAATTTTTTTAGACAATATATCAAGTTGAAGTCTATAAGAGTTATAAGTCACTTCCCAATATTTCAAGAGGGGATTAGCTTATTCAACATTTATTTTACTAAATCAGTCTATAAAAGCATATAGAATTTATTTTAAAATAAGTAATGCCTTAATTTTTAATAATTTAAACACAGCTCCAGACACATCTTAACTATGTGTAAATACTTCTTTTCTGTTAGGGTAGAATTCAGCTTAGGTAATAAATACCTTGTTTATGGCCAACCTCATTTCTTTAGGCCAATAGATATCTAGTATATTCTTCTACAACATAAATTTATAACTTTAATGGAATTCCTTAATACTAAGGTTTGGTTAAGCATTCTTTGATACAATCGAATGTCACTTGATGCCTTCCTTCTAATGGAATTCTTCAACCTTAATAAGTATGAGAACTCTTTTTCCCACCAGATAAGCAATGATGTAGTTCACCTAAACTCCTTCATATTCTAAGCTAAGTTTTCTTAAGAATGGTTTTTTCTTTATCTTTATCCGATTCGATTCCTTTATTGTGAACTAAAAACCCCAAAAAGTTCCCTACTTTCACTTTAACAACACACTTTTGGGGATTCAACTTCAATTTATGCCTTGTCATTTTATGGAAAGCTTATTACAATTTTGGGATATGTTTGTACTCCTCTTTGACTTCATGACAATATCACATCTCTATAAACATCCAACTTATACCCTATCAAATCATGAAAAATGGAATTCAAGGCCTCTAAAAAGTGGGTCCCATATTCTCTAGACCAAAAGGCATTATAACCCACTCAAACATCCAAATCCCTATACATCTAAAAGATGTTTTAGAAATATCATTTTTTGTTATAAAAATTTGGTTATATCCTAATGAGCGATCTAGAAAAGGGAATAAAGAATGTTCAATTTTCACATCTGTTAAAGAAATTACAATGTACATAATATAAACATCCTTAGGGATGACTAAAATTAAATCTCTAAAGTCTATACAAATTATTATTTTTCCATTCTTTTTAACCACATTCACAATATTAGCCAAAAACTTAGTATATTTAATTGGACTACTAAAACCAGCCTTATATAATTTTTCAACTAATTGTTTAACCTTCATCAAAAAAAATTTGGACCATTTCCTAAACAATGAGGGCAGAATTTTGGGTTTTATCAAAAGTTTGCATTCTACCAATGTTCTACTCAATCCTAACATTTCAGTATAGTCCTAAGAAAAACAATCTTCAAATTCTTTTAAGATTTCCACTAGTTCTTGCTTTATCTTTAAATCTAAGTTATTGTTAATAAATACTCCATAAAAATATCCTAAATTTACCAAATTCAAATCTTGTAATGATTTTTAATTATGCCCCCCCCCCCAATTATTAAACTTCTTAATAGCTTATTTCAACTCTTGGACACCATTGTCAATCATTTGTGGTTCCTCCTCTTATTCAAAAACCAATTCTGCATCATCACATCCATCTATTTCTTAGGGCTAACTTCGGGATGTTTTAAGTTATATGAACTAATTTATTGTAAACTATCATTATATGCTTTTAGCTTGAAATAATTAAAAAAACACTGCTTTAAGACACATTTCAAGCCACCTTTTTTGGTTTGAACAGTGGTATGATTTGTGGAATTGGGAAACATAAGCGTGGATTTCAAAGAAACTAAAATAATGGAAGTTTTAACTCTTGCATGTAATTGGCATCCATCAAAGATAAGTAAATGAATTCCTTCACAAGTTTATGGATACCCTTTTGATCAAAGCTTGAACATGGCATCAGTAATCTTCATAACCCCTAGATTCTGGATGTTAAAGTATTAAGAAAAGCATTGCAGCTTCATCACCAGCATTCAAATAAAAGTCAAGTAGGGAACATAAACATATCTCTCTTGATTTTTTTCCAAAAAAAGTACTGATTATTGACGTTGATTTTCTTTTTGTAGAATAATTTATAATTGGACGTAAGAAGAGTACACCATTCTAATAATCTTATTATGGACTTTTATCTATTATCTTTTTCATGTTTCATTGATCATAAACTATATGTCCTTCAAGGAACAGTGACTATATAATAGTCAATTTCTAAAACTACTAAGAGTTAGAATGTTAGCTTACTTAGCACATGAATTACATCATATTAGAATGAATTTGGTGCATTTAGGATATTATTTTATGATTTCCTTAACATGCATAATATGTGAATATGCACATGAATTTTGATTTAGAAAAATTGCACTCAATTGACATATTCTGAGGTGTGAAAGTTTCTAAATAATTATGACATGATTGTGCATTTCTAATGTCTTGTATTTTGATTTTCCAACAAAAAGAATTGATGGATTACAATTAGTAATTTGGAGTTATTTTTCACAATTGGAATATTAACGGATTAAAATGTACATTTAGACTAGGAAGCTTTTCAAGTAAAAGGACAAATTGACATATGGAAATTTAGGATGACTAAGCCTATAATTTGAATGACATAGGGCAGTAGAATTAAGTGACAAACGGTCTAGGAACTAAGTGATATTTGGAAGCCTAAAGAGAGGACATATGCTAGCCTAAACACTGGACAAGTGTCCTTAAACTCATCCTCCACTCACACCACACGACACACACATTACAGAGTCTCTTCACTTGTTGTTTTCTGCTGAAACTCTCTCCTTATTCTTCCTCTCACTGCTGAAACTCACACCTCACTCACACATTTGGATTTTTGCTCCAAATTCTATCCACTACCACCTTAAAACCTTTATCAATTTCTTTAGAAAGATAGTTATATTATGTTTTCTTCTTCTTATCTCTGTTAAAACTCATCCTATTCCTTTATGATTCTTGAGATTATTTTAAATACATGTGAGTCAAAGAAGGCTTGATACATTAAGGTGAGATTTGAGATGAACAAGTAAGCGAAATACTAATGTTTATGGCATATGTTAGCAAAAATTATGATAATTAATTAGGGATAGATTGAATGCAGTATTGGTGCTAAAACTATCCTAGAAAATTGATGAATGAAAGGGGCATCTTCTATTATATTTTTGGATGCATGACAACAGTAGTATATAGGTTATTATATAGATGATTTAAGTTAGCATTTGAAGTATAATTGATGATGAACTCATAGTAAAGATAGGTGTTATTGAAGTGTTCTCAAATTTGGAAAAGTTAGGACTGCACGTATAATGGTATAAAGTGATTGGTAATGAAACAAATGAGTAGATTTTTTTTAGATTTAATGTAAACAATATAGAAGCTAAAGTAGCAAATGAAGTAGCCTTATAGGACATAAATTCTGGAAAAAATTAAATGGTAGTGATATCTCTATATGAAATTTATGGAGAATTAAGGGAAGAAAGACTGTGCATGATCGTGGCCCTCAGTACATGATCGTGGCCTGTTGCATAAGCTTCTGTCACTACCTTGATAAGGTACCCCATAATTATGGGCCTAGTTTTGGAATGTTAATCTCTACTTTGGGTACATGTTGAACTAGTTGAGGACAAGTCACTCTAAATTGGTGTATTTGGTCTTGATTAAGGCTTGGAAAGAACCTAGATTGTTGCTTAATTAATTTATTAAGAGCTTGATAACTTTAGGTTGTTAATTGATGTCATAACTCAAAGAATGTACTATTTTGGTGTCATTGTAACCAAATTTGGAAATTATGATGTGGATAAGGAATAAAGGTTACTACAAATGCAAACATAACCTTAAGGATATGAATAATGTGTATTAGGCATGAATGAATGAATGAGCATTGAAGAACATGAGGTAATTATGAATGAGAATTGGGTAATTTTATGAATATATATTGCTAGAAAAGTTTGATGAATGGATGATTGATGAATTTGGAGTAAATCAAGCTTACTTAAGGTATTGATTGCAAATTAGTTGTATAAAAGTTATAATGTTTGAATGGTCAAGATATTGTATAAGAATACATACCCAAAAAGTCAACTGAGCATGCATTGAAACATGCCATATATACATGTGCATAATTGTATATTCATATGATTAAACAAATTAGTGATTTGTGACCTATGTGTGCATTGCATGATGATAGACACACAAGGTGATTGCCAACATCCAAACATTGCCAAAACATCGAGGCAATAGCTTTTCTACAGCATACTGTGAGCTAACTTAGATGTGTAAACTCATTTATATGAACTTTTGTATGAATTATTTGTTAATATGAAATGTGTGTATAACTGATGGATAAATGTCAGAATTAGATCCGAGGAGTTTGATATATGTGGCATGAGTAAACAAAGATGAAAGGAAATGAAAACATAACATATAAAATGATGCATCTCATTACATTGAAATGTATGATCAGATAAAAGAGTTGTGACTAGATTAACCAATGTAGAGAAAAGAGCTTTAATATTAGGATTATGAAAAAGAGCCTCAGGCTTAAATAACAAGGACTCGGTATCCACAATAGATATAGGCCAGAAATGATCTTGGTATCCATAACAAATACGGAGTAGTAAATTGGGTTGATAGGAACTTAGACGCAACAAATCAAAAATGAGAATGGAAACACATATCCATTTGCATATACATCCCTACATGTATCAAATGATTGAATTGAAATGAATTGTTGAATTGTTTTAAAATAATGAATTACATTTGAAGTTAATAAAGGATGTGTTGTGATATGCAATGCTAGCTTACATGATATACTTGTGGAAGTATGATAACTTTGATATACTTATTTTTGTGACCTAACTTAAGTGAATACATCGATAATGATTCACTCATTGAGTTTGCAAACTCATTAAAATTTCAACGTTGTTTTTTTTTTAGGTTCAAGGCAGTTCTAACTACTAAGGTGATATAGTAGAAGTCTGGTACTTTCATTTTGAGGACGAGAATGGCTCAAAGATCTAGTCAGCTAAATCTAAGGAGTCTAGTTAGAGTCTTGTGTATTAGCATCCCATTTCATGTTTTATTTTTGGTACTGAGATTGAGCTCATAAAAAAGTTGTGTTATTTATATATGGATTCTAAATTGTAATGACATGTGACTTTTATGTTTGAGAATGAAATGGGAAGAAATGAACATTTAAAATGCTTATGATATGTTTGATGCCTTTAATAAGTTAGTTTGATTGTCTTAACGTACCATTTTTATAGAGTATGTTTTCAAATATCCTTTATTATGTTCGGGTAAGTTATAGTTTTGGTATCAGAGCATGGTTTCGCATCCTTATGGATATATATAAGCTTTTCAACATGGCATATAGAAAGAGACCCATATTGTGATAATTATTATTGTTTGTTATAGGTTATATGCTATAGGAGATTTTGTCACAGAATCAGCTGATCTTGACTCAATAGTAGCTAATAAAGAGTCCCCTATGCCCCAGTCTGAGCAAATGCCTCAAAGAGTTTCTGAGAGGAGAGAAAGGAGGTTTGCTAAACTTAGGAAGTAGGGAGCTGTAGACTTCTATAGAAGAACAGACCCTGTTGAGGCAGAGGGTTAGCTGGAGAGAACAAAGAGAGTATTTGATCAAACGGATTATAAGCCAGATGAGAGATTCGACTACATAATCTCTTAACTTCAAGGTCCAGCCTATTAATGATGGAAGATAGTTCTAGGTAGTTTCGCACGACCTTGTAGATAAACATGAGGAGACTTCCTGAAGGTCTTTAAGAATAATTACATGCCAAAGATATATTTGGATAAGAAGATGAAGGAATTCCTCGATCTAAGTTAGAGAAATCTCACGGTAGCTGAGTATGAGGTACGATTTAATGAACTATTGGGGTATGTTACTGCTCTAATCCCGACTGAGGAAGATAAGTGTAGACGGTTTGAGGATGGATTGAATATGGAGATTAGGACAAGGTTGGCTATTACAAATTTGAATATTTTTACTGAGCTGTAAGCTGCTTTAATTCGGATTGAGCATTTATTGAAGGAAGAATAAGGAGAGTATAGATAAGATCTTAGGATTAAAAGGCATGGTGAGTTTTAAGTTGACTCTGGCAGGAAATTTAGTAAACACCATAATAGATCATCATGATCACTGTCAAGATCGAGGCTGTTAGGGTTTAGACCTAAAGGTGGTTATATTCATTCTGGTGGTCATAAAGGTAAGGTATTTTGAGGAAAAACTTATGCTAGACAAACACAATAGATTTCTAATTGTGAATATTATGGAAAAGGACATAGTGGAGTATGTTGGAAGGCATTAGGAGCTTGTTTACATTGTGGCTCATTAGAGCATTAGATTAAAGATTGTCCAACAACTTTAGGAGCATAGTCAAGAGTGAGAGGAGGATCAGTGACAGAGATGACTATTCAACAGAGCAGAGCCAATAGAGTAGGACAGAGAGGTAGAGGTAGAGGTGGAACTCAGTCAGCTGGGCCCAGTGTCATGACTTAAGTGCCGAGTAACCAACCACAGTCTCAGACCAGGGTCTATGCCATCACTAGACAGGAGGCGCAGAATTCCCTATATATAGTAACAGGTGTGTCGAACATTTTTCATTTTGAAGCATTTTCATTGGTAGATTCAGGATCTACACATTCATTCATCACACCGCATTTGGCATATAGATTGCATTGTGAGAGAGAGATATTGAAATGTGGATTACAGTTGAGCACCTCAGTGGGTAGCACAACAGTGAATGGTGAGGTATGTAAAAGGAGTATAGTTCGGACAGAGTTAGAAGTTGATTTGATTGTATTACAGTTAAAGGAAATAGATATGATTCTAGGCATGGATTGGCTCACTGCTCATCGCGCTGTGATGAACTATTATACCAAGGAAGTTGTTCTCGAATCCCCTAATCAGTCGAGAGTGATGTTTCGAGGAGTTAGTCAGGTAGTGCCAGCGTAACTAATTTCATTCATGATTGTTTTGAAACTAATATAAGGTGGATGTGAGGCTTATCTGGCCCATATAGTTGATACCTAGAATGAATAAACCATTCAGGATATTCCAGTTTTTAGGAATTTCCTAGATGTGTTTCCTGTAAAACTACTGGGTTTACCCCCAGAAAGGGAGGAAAATTTACTATAGACCTCGCTTTAGGTTCCGCTCCTATATCAATTCCTCCATATAGGATGGCACCTGTAGAACTGAAAGAATTGAAAACCCAGTTATAAGAGTTATTAGATACGGGTTTCATCAAGCCTAATGTGTCACCTTAGGGAGCTTTGGCATTATTTGTAAAAAAGAAGGATAGAAATTTGAGATTGTGTATTGATTATTGGCAGTTAAATCAAGTGACAGTTAAGAATAAGTACCCATTACTGAGGATTGATGATTTTCTTGATCAGTTACAGGGAGCTTAAGTGTTCATAAAGTTAGACTTAAGAATAAGATATTACCAATTGAAAATAGCTGAGGCTGATGTCCCAAAGAGTGTATTTAGAACAAAATATGGGCATTTCAAGTTTTTGGTGATGCCATTTGGATTAACTAATGCCCTAGCAACTTTTATAGCCTTGATGAATAAGGTATTTTGACCTTATTTACATCACTTTGTATTTATATTTATTGATGACATCCTGGTGTATTCGAAGTGTAGAGAAGAACATTTAGAGCATCTAAGATTGGTTCGACAAATAATGAGAGAGAAGTAGTTGTATGCTAAGTTCAATAAGTGTAAATTTTATCTTGATTAAGTAGTATTCTTGAGTTACGTAGTGTTTGGACAGGGCATTCTGATGGACCCAAAGAAAGTAAAAGTAGTGATGAAGTGGGAGGCTCCAAGGAATGTGTTTAAGATCTGGGGTTTCCTTGGATTAGTCGGATACTATAGGATTTTTGTTGAGGGGTTTTCATTGATCTCAACCCCTTTGACAAAACTTATGAGGAAGAATGTGCCTTTCAAATGGAATGAAAATTGTCAAAGAATTTTTGAAGAGCATAAGTATTAGTTAACTATAGCGCTAGTGTTAGCTATTCCATCTAGAATAGGAGGGTATGTAGTGTACAGTGATGCTTCAATTTAAGGATTAGGATGTGTGTTGATGTAGTATGGTAGAGTGATAGCATATGCATTGAAACGGCTAAGGTCTCACGAGTTTAATTACCTGGTACATGATTTAGAACTTGCTGCAGTAGTATTTGCTTTGAAGATTTAGAGACACTACCTATATGGTGAAACTTTTCAGGTATTTACTGATTATAAAGGTTAAAAATATTTGTTGAGCCAGAAAGAGTTGAATATGAGACAGAAAAGATGGATAGAATTTTTGAAAGCTTATGATTGTAAAATTAAGTATCATCCTGACAAAGCTAATGTGGTAGTTGATGCATTAAGGAGGAAAACCAATAGTAGTGTGGCTCAAGTATAGTTATCGAGGATATTAAGTCTAGTTCATTTAAGAGCACTAAATGTTGAACTAAATTTGGGGGAGAATGAGGCATTGATAGCTACAATGAAGATAAGATCAGTTTTATATGAGAGGATTAGGAAAGCCCAGAGTAAAGGTCCAGAATTGGTAAAGTTAATTGAGGAGTTGAAAGTGAATCCGTATTTTGAATTTGAATTAAAAGATGATACATTGTGGTTGAAACAAAGGTTGTGTGTACCCAATGTTGAACATCTGAGGAAAGAGATTATAGAGGAAACATATGTAGTAGCTTATGTTATGCATCCTAGCACTACTAAGATGTAAAACATGCTAAAGAAACATTTTTGGTGGCCAGGGTTGAAAAAGCAAGTGGCTAAATATGTGGCTAAGTGTTTGACTTGCCAACAGATGAAATCTAAACATCAAGCTCCAATTGGTAAGTTATGGTCCTTGCCTATTCCAGAGTGGAAATGGGAGAGAGTCACGATGAATTTTATTATGGGTTTTTCGAGGACTCTAAGGCAACATTATGCCATTTGGGTCATTATTTATAGATTGACCATTCGACTCATTTTTTGCCAATGAGAGAGAATAACTCACTAGATCAGTTAGCTCAGAGATATGTGAATGAAGTAGTGAGATTACATGGAGTTCCAGTTTCCATTATATTGGACAGGGATCCTAGATTTATCTCAAGATTTTGGGGTAGCTTACTGATAGCTTTGGGTACAAAACTGAATTTCATTGCTGCATTTCATCCTCAGACAAATGGTCAGAGTGAGAGGATGATTAAAACTATTAAGGATATGTTAAGGGATTGTGTATTGGAGTTTCAAGGAGTATAGGATCAATATGTGGCTCTGATTGAATATGCTTATAACAATTAGTATCACAGTAGTATCGTTATGGCTCCATATGAGGCATTGTATGGAAAAAAATGTCGTTCAACTTTATATTGGGATGAAGAGGGTCTAAGAATTTTCAAAGGCCCATAATTGATTTAGGATACTGTTGACAAGGTGAAATTGATCCGTAGTAGAATTAAAGCAGCACAAGATAGACAGAAGAGTTATGTGGATCGACACAAAAGAGATATAGAGTACCAAGTAGGAGATAGAGTATTTCTAAGAGTATCACCTTGGCTGAGGTTTGGTAAGAAGGGTAAGTTAAGCCTGAGGTACATTAGTCCATATGAGATAATCGAAAGAATTGGGCCATTGGCTTATAAGTTAGCCTTACCTTCTAAAATGGCATAGATACATAATTTGTTTTATGTGAGCATGCTTAAGAGATATCGATCAGATCTAACTTATATGATATCGAATCAGGAGATTGAAGTTTCTAGTAATCTGAGTTATATTGAAGAACTAGTTAAAATAATTGGCTATTAGAATAAACAGCTAAGGAACCGAGTGATTCCATTAGTGAAAGTCCTTTAGAAGAATCGTTCAAGTAAGGAAGCTATATGGGAAATGAAGGAGCACATGAGAATTGTAATATCTCATTTTTTCGGAATACGCTTAGGGTTTAACCCTAGATTAGACATTACATATACATACATAACATTAGCATTCATACACGAATTCATAGTTGTGCACATTACAAGTTAGCATATGTACTCAATTGACTTATTCTGGGGTATGAAAAATGTTAAGTGATCACAGTGTGAATTATGATTTGGTATGTCTTGAATTTTGATATGTTCAGATTTCAATTAGTAAATTGGGATTAAATGTTATGGATTGGGAAATTGATGGATTAAAATGTACATTTATACTAGGACAAATTCCAAATGGTAGGATAAATTAATACATGAAAAATTTGGATGATTTAACCTATAATTGAGTGACATTTGGCGTAGTTAAATTGGTGACAAATGGACTAGTAATTAAATGACAATTGGATCAATTAGTATGTGACAAGTGGACCAATGTTGGAGTGACATGTGGGTTGATTAAAAGGTGACAAATGGCCTACTATAAGTGTGACATGTGGTAGCATATATATAGGATAAATGGACTACATGCAAAGGTGTGCCAATGTATAAAAGAGACACCTAGCATCCAAGGTGTTACGTTTCTGTAGGAGTGATTTTTGTTTCTGCTCATTTCTTCTTCTTTCTTCTTCTTACACCACCGAAACTCTCTCATCCTTACATCCCTATATTTTTTCTATGTTTTTGTATAATTTTTACACCAATAATTCATGTTTTTACCCTTCAAAAAATAGCTAATGAACCAGCTGATTGTTGTTGTTTTATCATAGCCAAAAGTCATCTAATCCAACCTTGAATGTGTGATGTTTCTGCTTACTTGAAGTACTAGATTGGTTTCATCTTTTGAGATAGAATTGGAGTTAAACATATAATTAAATTATTAGTGTTTATAGCATTTTATGATAGAGAATTGATGATGATGAATTAAGATGAATTACATATGATGTTGATGATTGATAGAGCTGGAATATATTAGCTGTAGTATTCTCACTGAACATACATCAGTATTGTGGCCATAACTTGATCTGTAGACATCCAAATAGGATTATTTTAAGTTTAGATTAACCTAAAGACACATGTATATATTTTTCTTGAGGAATTGAATTTTAATTCTGTCTTTAAGAGTTTCAAAATTTGGCTTGAATTTGAGTTTTTGTATTATACCACTGTTTGGGAGCATTCTATAGTATTTTAGGTATAACTTAAAGAATACTGAACTAAATTACATGAAATTTGTTTCATTAGAAACTTAAGCCATAAAGAAACAATTGTTTAGAAGAATGTTTTGACTAAATATTTCATTTTTCTTATCAACATGGCCATGTAAAATTGACCTGAAGGTCTATCTGAGAAGAGCTGCAATGAAGCTTGGATAAAAGGTAGTGCACTATCGTGACAGAAAAGGGTCATTAAGGGGTTTCAAGATCGTGCACAAGCACGATCGTGACCAAGGAGGATCAATTAGAAGTGAGTGTCCTGCTATTTGACAACTTTGAACACCCTTCACTCTTTTGATCATCACTTCTTCTCCAAACCTCCAATTTACTTGAAATTTGGATCAAAAGCTCCTCTCACATTGATCTTCCTCTCCAAAAAAATTCATTTACATCTAAATTCATTAAAAATGGATTTCTGTTTACCAAATGTTTAGGTCTGAAATTTTGGAGATGTTATATGAATGAATGAGAGTTTGGATAATGTATAATCATATAATGTTAGAATAACATTGGTGAATGACTGATTGATGATATTATAATTTATTGAGGTGTTAACGTAAGTTCAAATTAGAAATATATAAGTTTTAAAGTATGAATGATCATAAGATGTGAATTAAGGAAATATACTCGGAATAATCATTAAGCATGCATTAAACATGACATATGTATATATGTGCACAAATGAATAAGTATTTGATTGATCGAATTTTTAATGTGAATTGTCTAATTTTAAATGCTAAAGTTGACGCCAATCAGATATTGCCAGACCATCCAAGCAATAGCATAAACTGGAGTATACTGTGAGTCAACCTAGATGGTCTTCCTAGGATTGATTTATTCTATTTAACTTCTAATTATTGAACTATTTGGGATTTGTTTGTTTTAATGGTCTGAGGAGTTTAATATTCAGAAATGTATTGAAATTGTTTTATTTACATCTAAAATTTGAATGATGTCTGTTTGCGCTTGAATTTTGAATGATAGCTGAATACTCAACGAAAGTTGAATGTCGGACTAAGGTCCGATGAGTATGAGATTCTATCTGTGCATTATAAGTGAATGCTATACATGGCATATTCTATTACTTGATGCATTTCATAAAATGTATGTTTAGATAAAGGCGTTGTGATCATAATAGCCAATCTGAAAGAGCTTTGAGTTCATAATTTTGCACGTAAAGCTTTGCTTCATGATGTTTGTTTCTGATTGAGCCCAATGGGCCTGTATCTGTATCTGTATCTAAAAGGCATTACATCATAACAAATAATAATGAATCTATAGTCTCATTTGCATATTCACTTTTATATATATGATTATGAAATGTTTTCTGAAATTGATGATAAAGTGATGTGCCATAATAATGTGATTGTTTGGATTATTCATGTTCTGAAAAAATGTATGTGATATTGTGTATTTGACATAAGTGAGATCATCAATCATAGTTCACTCATTGAGTTCGCAAAACTCATCAAAAATTGCAACATAGCTTTTCACGTATGAGATAGGAAACCTATTTCCTAAGATTTGTCTAGAGGAACATTTTGGATTAAGATATGACTCAAAGGTCTATTAGCTAACATCAGAGTTATAGTTTGTATTTTGCAGTTTCTTTGTCATGTAGAGTTTTTATGTAAGGATTGTGAATATTTGTTTCAATGAATACAGTGTAACCTTTGTCAATGAATGAAATGAAATGTTGAGGTTTTTAAGTATTTTATATTCTTTATGAATCCATTTAAGAGATTATGTTTGCTCTAACATACCATTATCATAAGATATGTACTTGAATGTCCTCTGAATGTTCGGGTATATACTCTATATTCGTGGGATGTTACACCTTGTCCCAGGTACTACTATATCTATTCCTCCTTATAGGATGGCACATGTAGAACTTAAAGAACTTTAGACTCAATTATAGGAGTTGTTAGATAAAGGTTTTATCAGACTTAGTTTGTCACCTTGGGAGCTCCAGTTTTGTTTGTGAAGAAGAAGGATGGGACTTTGAGAATGTGCATTAATTATAGGCAATTAAATCGGGTGACAATGAAAACAAGTATTGTTGGATCGGAAAAAGAAAGCATGCTATATTTGGAGAAACGGTAGATTTCAAAACTTTTAAGAAATCATTTTTC
>JANSVA010000005.1:37868300-37882649 GCA_025504915.1 Erythroxylum reticulatum | reverse complement strand
TTGAAAAAGATCATTTATCTTGTACATATTTAGATGTATATGATAAAGTCTATGGGATAATTATACATTGCAAATGAAATTATAATGAGATTATAATTATGAGGTTTATATTGCATTTATGTATTATTTCTGAATGTTTATAGCCATTGTTCTATTAAGATTGGACATTAATAGAACAAAAAAAAACTAACACATGTTTTGTTTTTCCTTATAAAGGAAGTAGTCGATCTCATAGGCTGAAATATAGAGATACTTAAACAAACGTGTAGGTGATTGCTAGAGATCAAGTTTACTTAACAGACTCAATATGAGAAATCCATTTGAAACATTATTTGTATATCTATGGAATTCTCATTGTGATGATTATATATGTTATTCTTTGACTTGAGGTCATCAAAGTTATCTTGTATGGAGATTGTTATATTTTGATAGTATTCGTAATCTATTATATCAAAGGTCGTTTAAACGGTAGTCATTAGATATAGCATAAACTATATGGAGATAGTTGAATGACGAAGATAAGATTCATCACCCTAAAGTAATTAGGGAGAATGTTCCGTTGTTCTCAATTAATATTGATTCAAGAAATCCTTAGATAAGGTGAAATGATATTTTGTAAACAATTTACAAATATCATTAATTGAATCAATAGCTAATGGCGGATAACTAATATAATTGGACTCAAAATAGAGTAGACATTAATTTCATGTTCTATGTCTATTTGTAACATTGGTTGATGAAATGATTGAATTATACGAAAAAATCATATACGGAAAGGTTAGTTAAAACTACTTTGACATTCTTAAATATTTGGGTGGTCATGATGCATTGCTAGACGCCAATCTTGATTTATGATTATAGATTATTTAATTGGAGAATTAAAGATAAATTAAAAGAAGTTTTAATTTATCTAATTCTAATTATGAATTAGAATTATAATTTATAATCATTGACAACATATTTGGAAACCTAATGAGTCTCACATATAGAATGGGTTGGAGAGAGCAAAGTTGATTTAATCAAGTCCAACTTGATTATAAAGTTTGAGAAACTTTATAATTAAATATGAGATATTTAATAAATAAGGATCAATATAAGCTATTGAATCTTATTTGGGCATAATTGATATTTAATTAGAATTATTTATAATTCTAATTAAAGTTTAATTGAAATTAATATTTAATTTCCATTAAATTACTAAAAACGTTCAAAGCTTATTATAAATAGGCTTGAGCTCTATGGAGCTAGCACTTCATGCTTAACCCTCTCTGTAAAAGTTACAAAGTTCTTTCAACTTATTCTGTGGATACCATTAGAAGTCGGACACTTGTGCGGCTATGATGGTTGTGACGGATCGATTTTGGAAACGGTTTGAGGGATGCATCAAGATAAAGATCAAGCTTCGGAATAAGGTACGAATTAAACTTCTGCTTTATTATGATTCATGTTAATTATTTAATAGAATTAAATAGATCTTAGTTTTCGGAAAATCAAAAGTCACAAAAGATTTTATGATTATTTCGTTGCGATTCGGATCAAATCCCGACCCGATTTTCCAACAAACAAAAGGTCCAATCGAAGGCTGACTCTCCCTACACGATAGCTCAGACAAAATCATGAAGCAGGTTGTTTTGATTAAAGTTTACGATGGGAACTGTTGGAGTGATTTGAGTCCATAAGAATGAATGGATGGGTTGTTATCACTATCAACATTCTATTTCCCAAATCCTGGTTTCAAAATTTATGAACAAGTATAGCGATAACTAACACAGGATTTTCCTTCAAAAACCAGATGCATTTCGTCTCCAAGACTCTGGCAAAATAAGCGGCTTGGAAATTCGATAAAGAGAACAACATTAATCTCATCACAATCACACCAACTCTTATTGTTGGTCCATTTATCATGTCGTCGATGCCACCTAGTCTTATAACTGCACTTTCGCTCATTGCTGGTGTATAGAAAGCTGCCTTAGAACAGAGGTTGTTCCATTGTTTCTTCAAGTTACTAAAAACAAACTTTTGCTTATTATAAGAAATGAAGCTCATTAGGAGATCATAAAGCAGGGAAATTACGTGCACTTCGATGATATCTGTATTGCTAACATATTTCTGTTCAAGATTTCCAAGGTGGCAAGGCAGAAGGTCGCTACATTTGCTCCTCCTACGACATTAACATCCATGATCTTGCGAAGTTACTGAAACAAAAGTAGCCCGAGAACAGTATTCCCACTAGGTAAACCCAAAAACCTGTCCACCATTATCGGAATATGTTACTTGAAACCTCAGACTAACTGGTATCAACTTTTGTTATTAGGTTCAAGGACACAGATGAGAACCTTATGCGAGTTGTCTTCCCTTTTAAGAAGCTTACAGACATAGGTTTTGAGTTTAGGTACAGTCTTGAAGATGTGTTTGTTAGAGATGTAAAACTTGCAGAGTAAAGGGACCATTTAGCGGACTCTGAGTTCAAGTTCTATTTAGCGGACTCTCAGTCGAAGCTTTTGTTGACTCCACGTGAAGGCAACAACAACTAGGCTTAAACTGTCACTCTGAAGCTCAACATCCCTAACGTCACCACTTTGCCCGAAGGAGGTAACATGCACAACACTTTATCAATTGAGCAATCTATTTTTGACAACTCGCTCTCAATTGCAGAAAATTAACAAAGAAGATGAAGGAGACACGGAAATAGTTAAGTAGCTAATAGAATGGTGACGTTAATAGTTCTATAAGAAACACGTCGTTTAAATAAAAGAACTATGCGTAGCAAACACAAGCCTCAGTTATACGTATAAGATTGAATATCTGATTTTGGTTCCGTGACTTCCAACGAGTTTTTCAAAATTGAAAAAAGTCCATTTCTGTGATGACTTTCATGAAAGTTAATCATCGGAATTTCTTAATACTTGAACCTCTTGATGATTTAAAGAATCCAATTGTTAATGAATTTCTTAAACAGCTGCAAGAGATCTTAACCATCTACATATAGCATTCATATTAAGTCTTGACATCACAAACTTAATATAGGTCTAATCCATTTTGATTACAGCTTATTTTCTTTATTGAACTTTAGCCCATTAACTTATATTTTTATCTAGTTACTTTATTATCTTTATCTGAATCAAATTTGATTCGTATGATTGTAAATTTATTAAAACATTAAAATCATAATTAATTGTTGTCCTCTTTAAGAAAAATTTCCAACATTCTCGCATTTGGACGATGATTAATTACAGGAGTAGTAATAATG
Source organism: Erythroxylum reticulatum (assembly GCA_025504915.1). Taxonomy (NCBI): domain Eukaryota; kingdom Viridiplantae; phylum Streptophyta; class Magnoliopsida; order Malpighiales; family Erythroxylaceae; genus Erythroxylum; species Erythroxylum reticulatum. The sequence goes on along the minus strand of JANSVA010000005.1, from coordinate 37,879,399 downwards.
ATAAAAATCAGTAAAAATGGTTAAACAAATCACTGTAGAGGTCGACCAACTTAAAAAAAATGTTTGATCCAAAGATAAGGAAAGTCCATCATTCTATTTCGTAAGGCTTTTGATACCAAAAAAATCAAATGCATATGTCATGTGTGACATATATCCAATACAATCATGCATATCTAATGTATTATGAATGAGAAAATGAAGTGTAACAAACTAGGATGATACCTGTATGATCTGAAATGTATCATCTTTCTTTTTGTAAGTCTCAATATCTCTAAATTTTATGCTAAACAACATTAGAGAAATTTGTTTTCTCTTATTGAATGTTAAACCGCATTAAAGAAAACCTTTATGGGATTAAACAATTATATCCTCGTATGTCATGTCAAATATATGGATTTACACTTATTAAATTGTATGTTTCATAATGACATAAGCCGAAGGTTAATCTGTATATTTGTCCAATGACCATTAAAATGCTTCAGATCGATAAAAATCTTAAGACTTTCACCTGTATTATAACAACGTATAATAACATGTATGATTAAGGATAAATGGTGATCATCTTTATTGCTAAACAACTATACTGTCATAATACATGAAAACATAAAAATATTTAAAGAGCAAACATAATTATCCTTAACAACAATGTCTAAGGAATTCAATACACCAGTACTGTATACATGTCTCTAAAAAACAAGTGGGTAAAGTCCTTTAATCAAAGGATTAACTAGCATCTCCTTAGTCTTTAAATGCTCCACCTTAATGTCACCTTTTTGTATTAACTCCTTTATGGCCAAATACTTGACCTCCAAATCTTAGACTTGTGATATTCTTATTATTGTTACTAAACAACACAACAAACATATTATCGCAATATAACCGAAGGGGTCTAGCTATTAAGTCAACCACAAACAGCTCAAAAATTAAGTTTATGAGCTAAACTGCTTGTGTAGTAGCTTCATAACATGCCATAAAGTCTACATGCATAGTCAAGGAGGTCACCAGTGTCTATTTGACACTTTTCCATGATACTGCACCATCTAATAACATAAAGATGTAACCTTAATCGGACTTTCTATCATCCAGACACATAGTAAAATATGAATCTGTATACCCTATAAGGTTTAGATTGTTGACCCCTCTAAATGTCAACATATAATCCTTAGTTCCTTTTAAATATCTCAACACTCATTTAACAGCATTCTAGTGGTCTATTCCTGGCTTAGCCAAATATCTACCTAGCAGTTGAATAACAAATGCAATGTTCCGACCTATTGCACGCATAGGGTTATATCAGGCTACCAATTGCACTAGAATATGGAACATTCTCCATAGCTTGTCTCTCTACCTCATTCTTTGGACACTGTGCCAAAGATAATTTCTTGTGAGAGATAGGTGTTGCAACAAGTTTACAATCAACCATATTAAACCTTTTCAGTACTTGCTCAATGTATGCACTCTAAGAGAGGCCAAAAGAGTGTTAAGATTTATCCAGGTGAATCTGAACACCTAGAACAAAGAATGCTTCACCAAAGTTCTTTCATGTCAAAATGCTTGGCCAAAAGTTACTTCACCTCATGCATCCTTAAAGGATATTGGAGAAAAGATAACATTAAAGTCAATCCCTTCTCTTAGAATGAACCCTCTAGCAACCAACTAAGCCTTAAACCACTCAACTTTACCATGAGAGTCCTTTTTGGTCATGAAAAGCCATTTATAGCTAATAGGTTTGTAATTCTAAGGCAAATCAACAAGCTCACATACCTTATTGTGCTTTATGGACTGTAGCTCATCATAAAGGTATTTATGAATGATATTTATGTTTTTGGTGATTCATTTGACTTATGTTTATAGAACCTAGAGGGAGTGCCATTTGATGGTAAAAGAGGGGATAATGTTAAGACATAAAATCTTAATTAAGGGTATAGAGGTTAATAGAGCCAAGATTGAAATTATAGAGAAGTCACCACCACCAACTTCAGTAAAGGTAACTAGAAGCTTTCTTAAACATGATGGTTTTTATAAGAGGTTTATCAGAGAATTTTTCAAGATAGCTAAACCTCTTACTAAATTGCTTAAGAAAGATATGCCTTTCTATTTTAATGATGAGAACTTACATGCTTTTAATATTTCAAAAGAAGGTTGACTAACTTCCTAATCATAGTAACATTGAATTGGACGTCACCTTTTAAACTAATGTGTAACACTAGTGATTTTACAATTGATATAACACTTGTATAACATAAGGATAACAATTTTTTACTCATATACTATGTAAGGAAAACCTTGACAAAAGCATAAGATAATTATACAACTACTAAATAGTAGTTGTTTGCAGTAGTTTTTACATTTGATAAATTTTGCTCATACCTTATTATGTCTAAAGTCATAATTTATATCGATCATTCAGCACTTTAATGTTTCTTGACCAAAAAATATGCTAAAATAAGGCTAACTAGATTATTTTCTTTTTAATGTAAGAGTTTGATCTTAAAATCAGGGATAAGAAGGGAGTGAAAACCTATAGACATGTCATCTTTCTTGTTTTGAGAATCTCTCAATAGGAAGCAAATAGAAGAAGATATAAATGATAATTTTTCCTAATAATTAGCTTTATGTGGTTGATGTATCTAACTTAGATGCATATCGGTTTGCTAACTTTGCAAATTACATAACAGATAAAGTTTTGCAGAAAAGGATAACTCACCACTAAAAGAGATTCTCCTTTTAGTTAAGGAATTACTTGTGAGAAGACTTGTAACTATTTTATGTTTGTGTAGATTAGATAATAATAAGGTGTGTGGCATACTCCATGACAATCAACATTCTAAAGCACTACCATAAAGAACTAGCTGGAGGTTGTTATCGCAAAAATGGAATAGGGAGAGAAGTTTTAGAAGTAGATTTTAATGGCCCATATTATTTAAGGATATCTAAAGGCTTATGGAGTATTGCGATAAATTTAAACAGATACGTAATGTCTTTTATAGAGATGAGATGCCTAAAAAAAGTACTAATGTTTATGAAATGTTTAATATACGAGCATTGATTTTATAAGTTTATTTCTACTATATTTGGTAACAAATATACCATAATTATTATGGATTATGTCTCAAAGTGTATTAAGGCTTAAACTTTGCCTACTAATGATGCTAAGGTAATTATTAGATAGATGAATACATGGATTGGTGCATTTAGAGCTATAATTAGTGATACAGGTACATAATTTTGTAACCATCAATTTGGAAAAAGTGCTTAAACAATTTGACGTTACATATGAAGTTGCTACTCCTTATTATCCTTAAACGAATGACCAAGTAGAAATAACTAATAGGGAATTAAAGAGGACATTAGAAAAGACCATGGAGCATTATAGGAAAGATTGGTCTGCATAGTTAGATGATGCTGTATAGGCCTATAAGATTTCCTATAAAACATCAATTAGTACTACACCATATAGGCTAGTTTATGAAAAATCATATCATTTGTTAGTCAAACTTAAGTATTAATTCTAATTTAAATTATACAGGTAACAAATGTGTACTCCAAATCAATGAGTTAAATGATTTGCACAATATGGCTTATAAAAATTCAAGGATATACAAGGAAGAGACAAATAAGTGTCATGACTAAAATATAAAGTATTATCTTAAAGAGTTTAAAATGGATGATCAAGTCTTGCTTTTCAACTCAATTTTCACTATTCCTAAGTAAGCTTAAATTTAGATGGTTAGGACCCTCATTATTAACTATGTCTCCATATAGGGTCATAAAATCACTCATCAATATATGAATACATTAAAATTCAATGGACACTAGCTAAAGTTATGTTTGGGAGATGATCCCCATATATTTGAGCGAGATGCCTACAATCTTTATAAATCGATGTTAGTTAAAAAGCTTAAACAAGAAGTCTAGCTAAATGACTGATAATAAAGCACTTGTTGGGAGGCAGCCCAATAATTAATTTTTTTGTTTCCAATTTTGTAATGTTTATGATCTTTAATATTGTTTAAGGGTGTCTTATCAGTTTTAAACTCATGATTGAAACACAATTTTGGTGAATTTTAATGAGATAAGTATAATGAGATTTTATAAGATAACAGGTAAATATGGTATTAAAATATGACATCATGTTTATCCCATATTAACATATAAATAATTATAACTAAGAAATCAAAAGTAGAATAAATGAACACGAGAGTCAACTCGATACCATATATAACTTGTGTCAAAGTACACCGATGTATGAGATAATTATGTTTTTAATACCTGGAGAAGTACTAAATACCAATATTAAACACATATATAACACAGTAATATGCAGTTCTCGTGTTATCCATCCCATCCTAAGTATGAGAAATACATTACTGGATATACTCCCATATTAGATTAGATAACATCGAAACTTGTGCATGTATAAGATAGGAGATACAAGATGACATGTTATTTCTATGTTCCTGTTGGGTATAGAGGTCAAAAGAATACGGTATCATATAGCCATTATGTTGCTCAACACATCCACATATAGAGGTTATGTTCTTTTTAATGCAAAAATGATTTTTATAATTTAGTTAACACAACACTAATGTAGATCCATGCTCTCACCTTGTTGGTTTCATGTCACCTGTTTTCCTTTTATGGTTATTTATAGAACCCACACGAGGTTGTATTCCCTCCATTTCTATCTTATGTTTTATAAATATTGAACCATGTTAGCCCTATGCTAGCCTGTTTTATTAATAGGATCCCATGTAGGTCCTGTGTAATCCATGTGTTCTTCCTAATATTGACTTTATCTCCCTAACAAGACACCCAGCAAACTATTGTATAAGACTTGTATTCATTGACTATTTAATATTATAAAACAACGTCATGATATACACTTTTTTAATTTCCCTCACGCTTCATCTCAATTCAATCCCTCCCTTTAAATCTCTTACATGAAATTTGATACACCCAACTTAATTTTCACATATTTTCACTCACCAAATACCTATATTTTAGAGTGTGTACATAATTCTTTAACCCCAAATTCTATAAATTAGGGTTTTGGTGAAATTTATAGTATTTTTGTCTAAATTTTTTATACAATAAAAGGTACGTTATCCCTAAGTATTGACTTATTTTATTTTACTTATTATAGATTGGTTAGGGTGAATTTATGGTATTGCATTCATAAGATTATAAGAACTCCACTTTGCACAGCTATTGGTTGTTTGGGGGCTTTTTAAGCTAAATTTAAGGGAATTAAGACTTAGATTATGGTTTTGAAGAGCATGTGATCAACTTTTGGATGAATTTGGTTAATGATGATTTTTTTGGTGTGTCCTAGTGTTGTCCTCACTAATATGAACTAGTTTCTCATTGTTAAATCTAATTGTAGTTATGGTTGGTTAATTAAATTTCCAAATTTTGGTTAATTAAATGTCTAAATTTAGGATTTGTGAATGAATTGATATGGCATATGATTGAATTGTATAGTAATTTATGAAATTTGGCATTCAAATGTTATTTATTAATCTAAGTGATTGAGGTTGTATATGTTGAGATATTGATTTAATCAGGAAGTTTGCATGTTTGAGGCTAAAATGTTATGAATGGATGTTTATCTAGTTATTTGCATAAGTATGAGTCAATTATAGTTATTTTCATTTTCATGTTTACAAAATTTCCATTTTACAGTAATCATTTATGTAAATTAAAGATCATAGATATCTTGATTATGAGCTAATTTTTTCATTTTAAAGGTTAATCATTAATTATAATTAGATGATCGAGAATTGTAATATAGCATAGGTAGAAGAAAGATGGGGTAGAAGCTGCTTAGGGATCTTGAGCCTTAGCACCTACTTATAATAGATATTCCAACCTATGTGCCACCTACTAGAGCGGCTAACTCATTTGCTACTCCATTTTACAGTTGAGCTTTAGTTAAATTAAAACTAGACTTACACATGAAGAAATTTGAGATATCATAGTACATAAATTAGGGGATCTTGAGAGAGCTGGAGTTTGGACATTTGAGTTTAAGGGATATTGAGTTTGAGGATTGGCTATAGTTCTTTGATGTTAAATAGCCAGCATATTAGGAGTTGTTGTTGGAATTTTTATGCACATTACAAGTTGATGAGAAAAATATTACTTAGGACGATGACCTAATCATCCAATTTTAACTAAAAGGAATCCATTATTAATGTGGGTACACTTAATTTAGCATCTATATAGAGTTCTATACAAAGAAGTATATATGCATCTTGCATCTTAGTAGGACTAAAACTAATTGGACTAGCTAAAGGTCCATTTTGCCAATTTTTGGTATAAAGTATCCTTACTATAGATTTCTAATTTTTGCTTGACCCTAATGAGTTATGTAAATAAGTTAGTTATCTATTCCTTATTTGCTCGATACAATAGTACAAATATAGTAACTCATCCAGACCTATTCTTTCTATATTTCTTATAACATTAAATTCAAATCTATATAGGGTATATTTTTTTATTTTCCTTATTAGAGACTACTTACATCAATTAAACATTAGTATGATTGGTAGCAGATCAGTCGTCATCTAATTAGCAAGGGGATTAGGAGTGCTGTGTGATGAGTATGAGTTGATAGCAGGTCAGTCGTCATCTAATTAGCAAGGGGATTAGGAGTGCTGTGTAATGAGTATGAGTTAATGACTAAAACTAATTGGACTAGCTAAAGGTCCATTTTGCCAATTTTTGGTATGAGGTATCCTTACTATAGATTTCTAATTTTTTCTTTACCCTAATGAGTTTTGTAAATAAGTTACGTGTCTATTCCTTATTTGCTCGATAGAATAGTACAAATATAGTAACTCATGCAGGCCTATTCTTTCTATGTTTCTTATAACATTAAGTTCAAATCTATATAGGTTATATTTTTATTTTGCTTATTAGAGACTACTTACATCAATTAAACATTAGTATGATTGGTAGCAAGTCAGTCATCATCTAATTAGCAAGGCATTTTTCATTATTTCGATGCTCATACATTTATGGATTTGATGTTAATCTTAAATTGATTTAATGAAGTCTTTAATATAAAAAACAACATGGAAGAAATCATGATGAGATCATGATAATGAGATTCCTATCATGTGTAATTATGTTAGTATTTAAACTTTCCCTAGTCATAGGATTAATGAGATGGAATATCATTAATCTGGATAGACTAGCACATGTTATACTCTTTGAATAGATCAAGTAGTAGATCTCATAAGCTATAGAGATGAGTTGTTTAGAGTTAACATGTGGATGCTTACTAAGGGTAGTAAGTACATTGGATTGACCTACAATGAGACAATCATACGGATATTCTATTCCAGTGTCAATAATAGTCTCATCATAGAAATAGTGCAAGTATCCTTAGACTTGAGATGCTCAAGGATATCTCAGATACTGATCCTGTGCTTTGACTCCATTCATCGGTGCCTTTTAGGGGTTACTCATAAGGTGGTGACTGGGTACAGCTTGAGGAATTTAGAGGTAATTGAGTAGCCAATAAAGGATTCACCACTCGTAATAGAAGGAGATGATACCCACGACCTCTTATCGGAGTCATTCCTCAGGAGTCTCTAGCTAGAGCAAATATATGTCATGAAGAGAGTCTTCAATGATACATAGAGTAATGAAATCCTCAGGAAAAGATCTAATATCACTTGGACTAGATGTGACGTAGTCAGTCTAGTGAGAGTTGACACTTTGACCATACTCTGAACTAAGTGGGGTATAGATGGTGAAAGGACGAATTGCATGGCAACTTTGCATATGGAAGGGTTCATAGTCAAACTACTGACTTTTCGATCAATTGGGGGTCATGACATATTGCTAGATACCGCTCTTGACTTTGAATTAAGTGTTAATTCAAGTGGCCAACATCTGAAGGATGAGTACAATGGTCTTAAATGGTGATTCAAGATATGAGAGAGTGTTTCTGGATTGTATCGCGATGTGATCATGGTAGAAAACGTTACATGGAATGGATTAGAAACAAGTGTTGTTGGCTGCCAATTTGGTAATTAACTTCTCAAAACTTCCTTTAATGCATGTTATTAATGGTCATTAACTTCCCATAACTTCCATTAATGCATGTTATTCATGACCATTAACTTCCCATAACTCTCCATTAGTTATGGGGGTTATGGAAGGCCAAATGGTGCATAAAATAAATATGATTTTCATGCATATTGTGTAAGACACAAGTGAAAGAAAGGTTCTTTCTTACATATATACTCTTTTTCTCTCTAACTCTCACAAGAGTTCGTGTCTTTGCTAACACAAAGAAAGAACTCTAGCCATCTGCTAGTGAGATTTCATCCTTCTATCTTCGTGTGGACTTTCATTAGAGATGGTCTATGTTGATCGTTATGGTTTACGACAACCCAACACAAAGAAGATTAAAAAATGAAGGAGATCGTCGAAAAGGTATGCAAACATATTACATTTCATGTTTTTGTTTTCTATATCTATATGCATGAATAAATCTAGTTTTTGAGGTTCTATTTTATTTTTCATTGCATATATTTGATATATATTATATATAAGATACATGATCAAACAGTAGTATCAGAGTCATCTTGTGCCTTGTTAAATGTAGAATACATGACATGTGAAAACTGTTTTCATGGTTATTACAGCTTAGGGTCTTATAATGTTTTGTTCCAAATTAATTATAGAAAAATACTTTTCACGATTTTCTTTCAGAAATCTTTTTATAAGATGTATTTGAATGATTAAGTGTAATTGAAAATATTTTTATTCTGATTAAAGTATTTAATTTCGAATTCACAAGAACATGCATGAAATATGTCTTTCTGCTGGGCATGTGATGTCTATTGGCTAAACTGATGAGGTTACACATGATTTTTGTAGAATTTGATTCTTGATAAATTATGTGAACATATTTGGGATGTTTTTATGCCTCTGTAATTTTTTATAATTATTTAAAAAAATTTAATAATTTTATCAAACAATTTCCAGATCTGGACAGTTTTCCAGAAATTGTAGGATCTGTTTTGTTTGATGTTTTGTATGTTTATAGTTCGGTTCTATAACCTTAAAAATATTTTTATGTGAAAAAATGTGTCAATTTGATGTTTGATGCATGCGTAATTGATTTTGCTCAAAATTTGATTTCCAGAAAAATTTTAGAAGTCATATTTCTCATTTTTTATGTCTTATCAATATTTTGGTAATCATAATAATTTTTGGGTGATTCCTAAATTATTTTGATCATCATGAAATAACCCAGAGATTCTTGGAATGATGAATTAATGTTCTCAAAATTTTGGGAAATTATAGAAATTAATTTTGAATTAATTTTAGTAGAGTAATAGATTTTCTAGTAAGACTAGAAAAATTGGCATAGTGATAAAATTGAAGTTGTTTAATTTTGGACATCAAATAATTATTTTAAGGTAAATTAATTATGAACTAATTTTTGGAATTAGGCATTCATGTTAATTAGATTAATATTAATTCCAAATGAAATAACATACAATAGTAATTTTGGCCATGTTAGTAAAAGGAACATCGTAAATTTGAGTGTTGGATTAGGCTTAGATCCAAGTGTTAAATTAAGCCTTTCATGTTAGGATCTGTAAGATCTCAAAACCAAAATGATGTGTTTACATATATGCATTAAAGGATGCATGATTAGGAGAATGTGTGGGCTTGCATGATTGATGGTTATGGGCTTGGGCCTAATATGATTGGGTAGTCCATATCATGTCATATAATTATAGTAACTATATGTGTGTGTGTGTGTATGTGTGTGTGTGTGTGTGTGTGTGTGTGTGTGTGTGTGTGTGTGTAAGAAAATCTAAGTTAGATGAGACCTTATTCAAACCCCTCATTTAGAATATTAAAACCAACACGTTCCTTTAATATGGTGAGAACCAAAGTCCTTTTAAAGTTAGGGTTGTTGGATAAACCCAAGCCCACTTTACACATATATGTTCGAACCATAGAAATAGGATTTCCAGATTAATTGGTCAGTTTTAACTGGAAGCGTTGGTTTGTTAGGCAAACCCAAAATCAACGTGGATAGAGGCGAAGTTGGGAAGTGTACATCAGATGTACACGTGTCAAGAGTTGATAGCCTAATAGTGTGCACATATTAACAGTTGATAGCACTAGATTCAATAGTTGCATTGGAGATGCAATTGGTATGATCGATACCTACCAATTAAACTAAGATGGCTTGTTAGGACCCAAGGTCATTCTTAAGGATATTTTATTAGTGCTTAATTGATTATGAAATTATTTCATAATACTTAGTGATTATTGACATGAAAATGCTTAAGATACTCACTTTAATTCATATATGATTTTAGGTACAATTGGAAAGAAAATAAATTAAAGAGAGTCGAAAGTACAACATTTGGGTTATTTTCTGAAGATCAAATTTTACTTGTCTTCATGGAGCAAGAAGAAGAAAATTAAAAGAATAGAAAAATGGAACATAAAGAAGAAGAAAATTTTAAAAGCAAATAGCTAGAAAAAGAGACAAAAAATGACTGCAAGATGAAGAAAACACAGTGCAAGAGGATAAGGCAAAAATGGCAGTGCAGCAAACTAGAACATCTGCGTTTTACTTAAACACATGGAACAGATCATAGGCTGAAAGGGTTTTGGGGAGTAAACAGTAGCAGTGGACCAAAAACATGAAGTTAAAATTGTCCCATCAGAGTGAACAATGAGAGGCGTATATAGAAAGGTGCGACAGAGAGTGGGCTACAACTTATTGGCTGGAGAAGTTGGAGAAGAACTGTGGTAGAAGAGAGGGATTATTGTTCGTTATTTGTGAATGAACCCATTGGGTATTGTAAAAAGATGATTTTAATGCGTTCATTGAATCATTTAATTGCAAACTCATTGCTAAAATTTCGATATAATCCGTAATTGTTATGTTGAAATTCATATGTAGCGACTAATAATTCGTAATCATTAGGGATAACATGACTTAGGTTAAATGGCGCATCGTATGTGGTTGTTGCCTTCATTAATTGGTTTTCCTAATTCGTAATGCAACTGTCTAATTAAATCTATAGATCACATCCTAAGTTATTCGG
>JANSVA010000005.1:37847755-37860942 GCA_025504915.1 Erythroxylum reticulatum | reverse complement strand
CTCATAATATCTTATTAATAAGTCATAATGTTAGTACAAAAGTCACATATGTCCATTGGCCTAGGGCACACTACTAACATATTACAGCTTCAGAAGCGAAAAATGAAGCGGTTTGGATCAAAAAGTTCATCATGGAACCTGGTGTGGTTCTGACATCGCTGACCCAGTGTAGTTGTATTGTGACAACAACGGGGTTATAGTGTATGTGAAAGAACGGAAGTCTCATCAGAAGTCAAAACATATACTCAGACGCTACCATTTGATTATAGAAATCACTGGTAGAAATGATGTCAAGATAGAGAGAGTTCCCACCGATCAGAATATAGCTAATCCATTGACTAAGCCTATTTCACAAAAGAGTTTTGTGTCACATGTACATGCCTATGGTATTAGATATTAAGGTGATTAGCTTTAGTGTAAGTAGGAGTTTGTTAGAGAAGGGCTCTAAAGGCAATCACCTTTAGCACTTTTTATACAAATCATTTTATGATTAATAAAGGCATTTTCATTATTTCAATGTTCATACATTTATAGATTTTATGTTGATCTTAAATTGATTTAATGGATGAAATCATGATGAGATCATGATAATGAGATTCCTATCATGTTTAATTGTATTAGTATCTAAACTTTCCTTAGTTATAGGATTAATGAGATGGGATATCATTAATCTGGATAGACTAGCATATGTTATACTCCTTAAATAGATCAAGCAGTAGATCTCATAAGTTGTAGGAATAAGTTGTTTAGAGTTAATATTTGGATGCTTACTAAGGGTAGTATGTACATTGGATTGACCTACTATAAGACAATTATATAGATATTCTATTGTAGTGTCAATGATAGTCTCATCATAGCAATGATGTAAGTATCCTTAACTTGAGGTGCTCAAGGATATCTCATATATTGATCCTATTCTTTGACTCCATTCATCGGTGCATTTCAGGGGTTACTCACAGAGTGGTGATTAGGTACAACTTGAGGTATTCATAGGTAATTGAGTAGTCAATAAAGGATTCACTACTCCTAATAGAAGGAGATGATACCCATCACCTCTTGTTGAGGTCATTACTCAGGAGTCTCTCACCAGAGCAAATATATGTCATGAAGACAGTCTTCAATGATATAGAGAGTAATGAGATCTTTAGGACAAGATCTAATATCACTTGGACTAGATGTGACATAGTCAGTCTAGTGGGAGTTGACACTTTGACCATACTCTAAACCAAGTGTGGTGTAGATGGTGAAAGAAAGATTTGCATAGCAACATTGCATATGGAAGGGTTCGTAGTCAAACCACTGACTTTCCGATCAATTAGTGATTATGATGTGTTGCTAGATACTGCTCTTGACTTACTTAAATTAAGTGTTAATTCAAGTGGCCAACATAACCGGGAACCTAATGGGTCACACACATAGGAGATACGAAGGATAAGTGAAATGGTCTTGAATGGTGACTTAAGATATGAGAGAGTGTTTCAGGATTGTATCGTGATATGATCGTGGTAGAAAAGGTTGCATGGAATGGATTAGAAACAAGTGTTGTTGGCTGCCAATTTGGTCATTAACTTCCTAAAACTTGCATTAATGCATGCTATTCATGGCCATTAACTTCCCATAACTTCCATTAATACATGTTATTCGTGACCATTAACTTATCATAACTCTCCATTAGTTATGAGGGTTATAGAAGGCCAAATGGTGCTGAAAATAAAGATGATTTTCGTGCATCTTGTTTAAGACACAAATCAAAGAAAAGTTTTTTCTTACACAGACACTCTTTTTCTCTCTAACTCTCATAAGAGTTCTTGTCTTTGCTAGCACAAAGAAAAAAATCTAGCAATCTCCTAGTGAGATTTCATCCTTTTATATTCATATGGACTTTCATTAGAGATGGTCTGCATTGATCGTTGTGGTTTACAACAACCCAACATAAAGAAGATTAAAGAAAGAAGGAGATCTTTGGAAAGGTATGCAAACATATTACATTTCATGTTTTTGTTTTCTATATCTACATGCATGAATAGATATGGTTTTTGAGGTTCCGTTTTATTTTTTACTTCGTATATTTGATATATATTATGTATGAGATGCATGATCAGAACCTTATAGTGATTTGGTCCATCTAATATTAGTTAATGATGTGGTTGATTCGTAGGTGATTATTTTCTATTTACCTTTATCAAATGCCACATCTTATGACTGATACATTCAATATTTATAATGTATTTTCATTTTGTTCTTTATTTGTTAGATAATAAGACTACATTGGACAATAGTTTACTATTAAGCAAATCATTAAGGAAATTCAACAAAAATTGCATAATTTTCTTTTATTATGTCAAGGACATACCAATTCTCTTATTTTATCTTCTCATACCCTTATTTATTTATTTATTTATTTATTTATTGTTCTTACATGTGATATATGTTAAGAAAATTGTACAACTTAACTGTAGGGGAACTTAAAAGACTTAGTTGCCCTGTTTATCAATATCACTATGATTGACTTAATAGAGAGCAATTTTGGAAAAATTATAACTTTTAAAGCACATTAATTATGATAATTTGTTATAAGTTTGATTGTTATTATGGTTTGAAGTATTTAGGCAAATAGCCATGAGCTTTAATGACTAAGTTAAGTTATCTTAATTTATTCATTTAAATAATCAATATTTGTTTTACATCATAATGCGTTTTGTATAATTTGTACGTACTAAGTTAAATGTGAATTCTTATTAAGTATTTTCATTCTCTCATATAAAAAAGAAGAAATATATGAATATATGAGCATAAAATATTACCTTGTTGGCTGTTAAAGAGTAATATTATTACCTATTTAAAATAGTCACTTAGTTAAGTAACTAGGAATATTCATGACAAGGTATCTACTCTAACATTAAAAGGTTAAGTGAATTTTTAATCATGCTCTAAATGCTCTTGTGTGGTTTAAAGTTATTGCTTTTCTTTTTATTTCAGTAAGGGGTATAAACATGTTTAAAGTTGCAGCTTTTTCTTATGATGTTCATTTATACACTGAGTTAGGTTTTATAAATTGAATTTAAGCTTGAAGAATTCTGAAGTGAATTAAATTGATGATCTAATTCAATATAAATAGTTAGATACCTGACAATTCATAAACTTTGCAATTGAATAAATAATAGAGGATTGTTATTGATATGTTCGAGTTATTTGATGCTTTCCTCAATTTGCCTCCTATTTTAGTTATGAGTAATGAAATTACTTTACTTGAGGATGAACAAATGCTTAAATATAGAGGAATTTGATATTTTCTAAATAGACTATATTTTTAGCATAATTTTTCAAAGCGTTAAGATTGGATCTAATGTTTTTATAAGATTTGGTAGTTAAAAAGACTTATATTTTATTTTCAGGTCTTATTTTAGACCCTCAATAAAGAAGGAAAATGTTAAAGATATTTGAGCCAAATTGGACCAAATTTGACATATTTTAAATTAACGACTCAAAATATGACACCAATATGCTACTATGTTACTCCTTGTATTCAATCATACTATATTTTGTTTTTAGGGAAGTGATAGACCTGACTAACACATCCTTGTGTTCTAGCCATGTTCAACAAAGAAGCATTATGTTTCTCTAGAATTGGCAACATCCTACCATATTTTGTCCATGTTTAGCAACATAGTGGAGATACAGCCCTATGTTATAAGTGATTTATAATGTAAAAATTTTAAAATAATTTTTTAAGTAACTTAAGAGTCCAACACAGTAACATGTTTAGACTATGTTGGGTAGAAATTCTAAGGCTTCATGTTTTAAAGAAAGAGTTAGTTGAAAATAAAAGGGAAAGGAGTTTCTAAGATTTATGAAAACATTGTAAATCAATTAGAAGCTTCAGAAAAAGCTAATGGGATTAAAAAGAAAACAATATTAGAGCAAAATAAGAAGATTTGTCAAGATTCATTAAGAACATTCAAGATTGAGAATTAAAAGTTCTTTTAAATGCTCTTTCTTTTTTATTATGAATTTTCTTTTTTTTAATATGAACTAATTAGGATATATATCTTTAGTGTGATGAACCCTATAATGATTGTGTTTTGAATTGAATTCTTTGTTTTAATGAAGATTTCGGTTTCTTGAGAATTATATATGCTTATTTACCAAGCTAAATTTAAGTGAAGAACACAGAATATTCAACATCAAATTCATATATAGGATTGATTTAGCAAACATAAAAGATCCTATTTATAAATTAGGTTACAACAGTTGAGTTACTAGAGATAGAAGTACTTAATCCTTCTTAGTTAAAGTGAAATCTTTCAAGAGAATTAATAAATCATAATAATGCATTCTTATACTTTTTGTGTTAAAGAACTTTTAGTAAAAGATTATTTGCAAATATGGATTGTATATCTTAAACATAAGAGTACAATTGCAACTTCAGAATTACTATTAATTAAAAAAACTAGAGTTAATTATTGAACCAAGATAAGTTCAAGCAAAGTAAAATTCTAAGGGGATTATTATCTAGATCTTATTCATCAATTAATTATGTTTTCTTAATTATTGCTTTGTTTTAATCATCCAAATTGTTATTTCAATCTTTTAATTATTTTATTCCACTTAGTCATTCACTTATTTATATTAGATAATAAGAAGCTGGTTAGTACTAGTAATTTTAGTTCTTATGGGATCTACTCGTGACTTACCTAGACTTTACTACAAGAAACAATAGGTGCACTTTCCTACATGATTTCTTTAGCATTGTGCTTTATATTTTTTTATATATCTATTTTCATGACATGGCTATCCATACCTAGTGACTTGGTTCAAAAGTAATTTTCTTTCTTCCTTTGTTGGCTTTATATGCATATTCCTTTTGTTTTTGAAAACTAAGGAAATATCATTAACTATCGATAAAAATGTACATCCAATACAACTACAAAGTTTCTTCTATATAACTTTTACATCAATGTAGTTTGTATGTGTGCATTCAAAATAAGCTCTTTATATCTTAATAATGGACTCTAGGTATTGCATAAGTATCTAACTACCTGTGAATCAATGATGTTCCTCATATTCCTTTTTTTCAATGTGTTAATGGATAATTTTATATATTTTCTTCACCATTTCAACTTCGTTTCACCATCCTAGTTGTTCTTCTTATGAATAGGTAAAGTATCTAATCTAATGGCATTAGTGGTTAAATCCATGGACAATCACAAAAAGGTAACCATTAATGTTATAAAACAACTCTATTATATGAAAATCCAATAGACAACAAATAACCTTCCTAATTTTAAATTCTTTCGAATGATAGCACATAGTAAAATAGTCAAAATCTTTTGAATGTTTAATTTTTATAATGTAAGTAAAGTGAATATATTTTGTACCTATTGTTATTAGTATTGGTATTGGTATTGGTATTAGTATTATTGTTATTGTTGTTGTTCTTATTGTTGTTATTGAAGTTATTATTGATGATGATGTTGTTGTTGTTTCTGCTACTATTATTATTATTATTGTTCTTATGTTTTTATTATTAATATTGTTATTGTCCTAGTATTCTTTTTCTAAATGATTTTAAATATCCTTTATAGACATTAACTTTTTGAATTCTGTAAATATTATGCTGAACATAGTAGATAATCCAACACTTAGTTTTAGACTTCTAAATCTTCCTCCATTTATGGGTTTTAAGTTAAACTATGATGCAATTCACAAGCAATTGAAGAATATTATAGTCTTTCTTCTACTATCTCTAGGAGATCTAACGAATTAAGATGGACTATCATTCTTATAACTTAAGTTCAATAATTATTACCATAAAAAAAATGGAGGTGTCACATATGAGATGGTTATTTTGGTTTCCATATCTTGCTACTTATTACTTTTAATATTTTATTTTTCAGTTTGATCTTTTGGACTCACTTAAGTTACAAATACTAAAAATAAGTGCTCTAACACCAATATGCTATTATAAGATAAAAAAGAAAAAAAGAAAAAAGAAACTATAATAAAAGGAGAAATATTACTTAAATACTAACATGTGGAATTAAAAAAGTTCCAATATATATATATTTGATGATTAAAAATAAAGTAATATATAAGAAATCGATCAATGTATGGAGGTTAAATTATCAAGAAAAAATTTGAACAATTGAGCATCAAAGAATAAGAAACTTAAGTAAGAAAGGAAAAATCTTTTGAAGATCAAGTTACTAAAATTAAACGCAATATCAAAAAAAAGATAAATCCAATTTATAAGATCAAATATCAATTAAGACAAAATTTTATGTCAAAAGTAACATAAATTTTCTTATTGTTGGACCCCGTTTCTGGAGCCCAACATTTGGAATCGTAAAACGTGAGCAAACTCATTTTTCCATTTCAGAACAGATTTTGGGAAATTTCCAACTGGAATTTTAATTTGACTTCTTCAGAACATTCATTCACCATTGTCTTAAGTTTCTAATGACACTAAAATCATTTGATTTAGTTTAGAAATCTGAAATTTATGGCCCAATCACTTTTGGGCTATTATTAAACTGAAATACTACACTATACTCAACTTCCCTCCAGAAATTGAAAGTCTTAGAGACTGAAATAAAATTAAGTTACTTCAGCTAATTTGTAACTCTCTATCTCTAGTTTATTTAAAAATAAGAATCATCTCGTTTGGAGCTCTATAGATCAAGATATCCTCAAAATACTGAAATATGTTCAGTAAAATATCCAATTCATACTGTTCCAACTGATATCCTTACTTTGATTCAATCAATCTTCTCTAAATGAATACAAAAAGTTATAAATTTTTATAGAGATATAGAGGAATGAGTTAGGAATCCAATGCTTCAAAAATCAGGTCATTTAGAGGTCGGACGACACAGTTATGACTAAAAGAGTAGAACATGATCAGGTTTAGGGGGGAGTTTGCGCATGATCTCGACCTGCACACACGTGGCTGCAAAGTCGCTTGCGCGATCGCGACTTTCACACAATTCCGCAGAGTCGCGATTGTACATTTGCACGAATTCGACTTCTTCCTTCCTGCTTTTCTTCTTCTGACTTGTATTAGTAAAAAGGGCATGACTTTCACTACAAATATCATATTAAGGTTATTCAAAGACTGTTTTGAAGAGAACTTCTAGACCTACAAATTTCATGCAAACCTCAAAAACAATTTTTGCCTCTGTAAGGGTCAAAATTTCAAAACAATATAGCTGTCCCAAATGTCCCTCTTAAACAACATCACAAACTTTCAATGATCATATCTTTCAAGTCCATTGTCCAAAAATTTCATATTTTGTATCGTTAGAAAGCTAAGATGCTAAGCTACAACTTTCTAGAAGACAATTTTGTCTAATTCAGCCTAGATTAATCCAGTTTTTTCTCTAAATTCAAAACACAATTCCTATCTTTCCTTTCCATAATACATCTCCCTTATATGTAACAACAATTCGTATTCAAAATTTATCATCTCAAATTGATAACTTCTTCAAGTGTACCTAATTCCAACTTAACCTCATCCTTAATTAATTCATATTTCAACTCCACCTCATCCGTACCCGAATTCTCATTTCAATATGACAATAATCCATACACAAATTCATATTTCATTAACACCATAAAACAAGAGTTTACAAAGTTTTAATAGCATTTCAAGCCACAATACATTAATATTCCAAAGTCCCCAAATTACACAAGATAATTGAATAATAATTGGTCAAAATGCAATTACAGCCTTGTTTTACATAACTAGTCCAAAACAAAACAAAACATGCAAATCCAGAGTAATATCTTGACTTTCTTTTACTCGGTCTCTTGCTCATCACCTGAATAGGGGAAGGAGATTGGGGGTGAGCTTAAAAGCTCGTGGGTAGTAGTTTATAATCGATAACAAGCAAAACCATTGAAGTTATTTATTTTTCATAGAAAATTCTTATTGAATTCAAGAAAAGCATAGTTCTTAACCAATTCACAATAATACAAATCATGTAAGCATCAACTTGACAATTCATAGATGCAATGCATAACAAATGGCTAGAAAAGTTCCGCGGAACGAAACAGAGAAACCGAAGTTTACTCCATAAATAAAACAAGTCCAAATTTTCAGGATCTCATGGCCTCAAGGGGGCAGTTGGGAGAAGGCTATGGATCAACGTGCATGTGACTAACGAAACGGGTTCCTCTTTTGCCTAATCATAAACAAATTTATGCTGAATTCATTTCCATACATTTTCATATTCTCATGCTTTTTCCTCTTTTTTTTATATATACAAAATGTCATGACACATTTCAATGGCATAATATGATCATACATCACAATGCATTTTTCCACATTCATAACAATTCAACTCCAATCAATTAAACATATACACACATATAAGCAAATTCTTTAAATCATTTAAAAGCAATATATGCACATTTTTTAAGTACTTAAATCATTTTATCCTATTGATTTGGAAAAACTTCAATGGCTCATTATTCAATTATAATCATAAAACCCACCTTGATTTTCTTGCTTATAGATTGGCTCAAATATGTCTCTCCCCTTGCTCTTCTTGCCTCTCTTGATTTCCTTTATCAAAGGCAAAATTCCCATTCAATAGGAATATCAATTGAGAACCAAAGGAACATATTCATAAAATTGATCCTAAAATCCTTAAACCCATACATTTCTTAAGCTATATGAACCAAAACCCTCTCAAAAATCCAAAATATTAAGATCAAACTTACCTTGAATCTTTACCAATGAAGAGTTTGTTGGATCTAATGAAAGCTCTCATCTTCTTCTACCTTTTTCCGTTCTTGCGTAACTTCAAAAAGCACTCTTTAGGACTAAGAAAAATCAAAACCTAGTTTTCTTCTTTCTTTCCTCCCAAAACTGAAAATCTCTCCTTCTTCTCTCTTCTCTTTGTTTCTTCTCTATCAATTTCGTTCTTGCTTCTTCCTTAAAAGCCAAATAACACTTCTTATTTCAATTATGCCATTAATGATTCTAAATTTTCCATTTTGCCCTTACTTATAAGCTTAGGTTCTTTTAACCTTAAGTGGTCTTCCTAAAATGCCCTTCATGCAATCTTACTATCTTAATACTTTAATTCAATTTAACCTATGTCATATAATCTTACTAACATTAACATAATAATAACTACTCCAAAAATTAAATCCATAAAAACCTCATAATTATTTAAATCAAGCTTAAATAGAGAGAAAAAAAATCTAGGGGCCAACATTTTTCCCCCTCTTAAAAGAATTTCGTCCTCGAAATTCCTATCTGACTAATCAAGAGGTAGGGACATGCTTCTTCTTATGCTCCTTCGTTTTCCATTTAACTTCAACACTAGAATAATTTCTTTCAAATCACCCTAGTTAACAGATTCAATCAATCCCTCTATAACTTATTTAGATAGCACACTATCTTAGCTATTTCCTTAATATATTTCAGGTTACTTGCAAATTTTTTTTCCACTTCCTGCGTAGATAACACCAATATCAGATCATATCGATATTTCTTAGCATACCTGACATCTTGCACTCGATCTAAGCACACCTTGGTAAAGTGACACTCTTATAAACATTTCATCCTTCATTTCATAGTTCACATCTTTATAGTATTAGTACACTAACTCTTATGTCTATCTCACTGTATTTGGTGTTGGTCCACCAATTTCATTCATTTTTCTTGCATCACTTAATTCCTAATACAGATCAATTTCACTTATCAGTAACATCTCCAATCAATTCTAGTTTTCTTCCATCTTTGGTCTTATTCATCCAAATAAAGAGGTGGACGACTCTTTTTTTCATCTAACTCTTCATACAGTATTCCAATGAAATCACCATGATAATGATTGTGATGCTTAAAGTCAAATAGAACTATACATTGATCTTATGTTCCTATGGACTCCAACTACAAGCCTTAAACATATTTTTGACAGTTAAGACTATTAACAATTCAAACATTCAGTCACTTGATTCTACATTCTTAGTCGCTAAATGATGTTTTGGCACATTCCTACTAGAATATATATCATGGGTTGTTATTTATGCTTATCTAACAATCTCTTTGCTCAATCATCTTTATCAGTACACATACTTCTTATTTCCATCCCAAAGTATTGTTCTTCCTATTAGAACTCAAATTTTAGATCTGTTTTCAATTCCTCAGTAAGATTCACAATTTTTTAATCCTCAATTTGGGCTTGGTTAATCCGTTCATATGAAACTGATCTTCAATTCCTTAGTAAAATAGTTCTTTGATTTGCCCAAAATTCAACTCCACATTCTATGCTTCTCTTTGCACTAGATCTGATATCTTCAATATCTGAATGCGTGCTTCACTGCTACTAGGATTCCTGCTTAAATTATTAGATACAACACTAACTTTACTGGAAAATACTAATTTGTACCATCATAATCTTTTAGTACTTCTATCTATTGTCTCAATCTTGTGTTCAATTCTCTCAACTCAATAATTACGTCAACTTTTATGATATATATATATATATATATATCCAAGATGTTCCTATACATATACTATCTCCAAACTTTCAAAGCAAGCACTACCGTATCAGTTCTAAATCATATGTCAAATAATCAACTCAAAGGACTTTAGTCATCTCTATACATATAAAATCACTTTATTATGCGACATTAGATTTTATCCAAATCTCTTATACAACATCATGGTAAACTATAAAATCTCCAAATCCAGACGATATAATTAATGTCAGTGTTATAATTCCTCAAAATTATTTTTACCTCCACGATATGTAAGATTAATCTCAATGTAAAAGAAAAAAATATTCTCTTCACTTTTCAATTACACTCCAAATATCCTCTATGATTATAATCACGAACTGATCCATTTTGCTTGGATCACTTTAATCTTCAATACCATAATATTGTCGGGGGATCTGTTAACTTGAACAAATGTTTCCAAAGCTCCATATGCCTATGATTAGTTCTCATAATTTCTTAAATAACTAATTCCTCATTTCTCATGTTATTTCAATTTCCCTATCGACTTCCTTCCTCGAATGATTTTCCCAATTCATTCAATTTGCTCTAATTTCACACTGAATTATTCTACTGTCTGCTCATTCATAATAATTTCTCCACACATTTCAATTTATTTTCAATCTTAATTTCCTGTGTTGGTAACATATTCATTAGATCTTGTTTGTGTCTCTTATACTTAATGTCACCTCATATTCAAGAATCCAACCACATAGTTGGGTGCTTTACATAAAAAATACATATACTCCTAGTAACATATTCTACATCTTATGCTTGAGTCTCCATCAAGATTAGGACTCCAATATCATTTTTTGTTTATTCTTTCATTGATCATTCTTAATATAAACTATCTGATTTGCTTAACCTAATTCAATAAAATTCTTCTTCGAAAGAAGATTTCTTGCTACTATCATCTGTACAGTTCATGTAATGTTTATTAATCAACTGCTATCATCATTGCATTATCAGCCATCCTTAATACCTCAAAAAGGCCCATTTATATCGTTTTTACAAGTTTATAACATTCTAATTACCAAAACTCAATGAAGTAGTAAACATAATTACTGTCGCATATGCTTAGATTTGTATCATCAAATCATCCCATTTTATCCACATATTTATCTCCAACTATTCATAAATTTATATTTTACACGATTTATACTTTGATCTCTATTAATCCTAGACGAAACTCTTCTCTTTACCTTCAAATTCATTTCTCATTGTAACATTATTAACAATCTCAATCTATCCCCAATTGATCATTATAAGTCTTTTCATGTGTTACTCTAGTTCCTTTTAGACTTTAAACTATGGGAACTCTGACTAATAAATATCCACTATGTCATGGATTGCTTCCTATATCATCTCCACACATATAATACATATGTGCTAAATATTCTCACTTGTTATCGTGATCCCATTATCAAATATGTACTCACAATAAGAATTCAACATAACCTTTTTAACTTTTATATATGTCTCTATCATTCATCTCATCTTCCAATTGTCCTTTATTGCATCTTACATATGTATATTCGCCCTTGATTCAAAATTATAGATGTATAATCATCATAAAATTCTGATCTCAATTCCACTAACACATTTTTATGGTGGATTGTAACTCTTGTCACATTAATCAAACAACCACTTTGGATTCAATTTCATCTTCTTAAGACCATAACAATTTATGTTCTCATTACATTCTACTTGCACACTTTAATCTCATCATTTCTATTTGTCTCCCTATTTCCTCAAACAATCCATGATAATACATTCATATCTTTATCACATTCGGGGATATACAACACAGTATAATATTGGTGTCATATTCAATTCCACTAATACAAATGTGTTGACTCATTATCTGTCATATTTCACCATGTAGTATTTCCCATTTCCAATTCCCCACAACTTTTAATTTTCTCAAATTCTAAAAAGGCATCATTCTTCTCATTAATTCTATTAGGTCAAACTCTTAGCAATTACTCATACACTTGTGTCTTAGACTAAGGATCAGCTACTACTGCATGCTAAGACATGTCAAAATATATATAACTTGATACATATCTCCAAAATGCCCATGTAAGATCTTAATTCTAGGCTTTGATACCACCTGATAATAGCCCAGATCACCCGCTCACAAATATTGTCTGCTTTAGGCCTTGGCCCAGCTAAGCCCTCACGGTTTTGTTTTTTCTGAGGCCTTCCTAGGTGGTTACCCATCCTAGTACTACTCTCACCCAAGCACATTTAACCTCAGATTTCTAATGGGATCCGGTATATTAGGCCATGGAAAACGCATCTGTAAGGGAGAGGTATCTGTAACCGTATAAGGCGTACTTCGTTCCCTTCTCCAACCGATGTGGGATCTCACACTATCCACCCCCTTAGGGCCTAACCTCTTTTGAGGTCCAACCTAGCTAGTGCAATGATTCAGGTACCAACTCTGATACCAAACAATGATGGACCCCGTTTTTAGAGCCTAACATTCGAAGTCGTAAAACGTGAGTAAACTCATTCTTCCATTTCAGAATAGATTTTGGGAAACTTCTAACTGAAATTTCAGTTTGACTTCTTCAGAACATTCATTCACCATTATCTTAAGTTTCTAATGACACCAAAATAGTTTGATTTGGTTCAGAAATCTGAAAGTTATAGCCCAATCACTTTCGGACTGT
>JANSVA010000005.1:37832992-37847655 GCA_025504915.1 Erythroxylum reticulatum | reverse complement strand
TTATACAAAATTAATTTTCTTATTATTATTTTTATTATCATTATTATTCATAATTAATTTTTTTATTATTGTGATTATTAATTTCCTTCCTCTTCTTCTTTTATCATTATTATTATTATACGAAATTAATTTCTTATTATTATTGTTATTATTATTATTATTATTTGTTAATTTTTTACTAATACAAATCATTCATTTTAAAATAATCAACGAATTACATCTTTCCAATCATATTATACTGCAGGGGCATTTTTGTCATTAACATTATTTTTTTGTTCTGCCTACTGCAACCAAACACATTTCTGTCCTAGGACAAAGATAGTTTTTTCTATTCTGTCCACTACAATCAAACACCTCACTGTCTTCAATTTCTGTTATGTTCCGTCTTCAAATTTCTGTCCCCTTCCGTCTTTGCCTCTTGAAGACAGTAACCAAACGCAGCGTAAGGGTCAAAATTTCAAAATAATATAGCTATCCCGAATACCCCTCTTAAACAGCATCACAAACTTTCAATGATCATATCTTTCAACTCCATTTTCCACAAATTTCATATTTTATATCTTTGGAAAACTAATATGATAATCTACAACTTTTCAAAAGACAATTTTATCTAATTCAGCCTAGATTAATCCAATTTTTCCTCTAAATTCAAAACACAATTCCTATCTTTCCTTTCCATAATATATCTCCCTTATATGTGACAACAATTCGTATTCAAAATTTATCATCTCAAATTGATAACTTCTTCAAGTGTACCAAATTCTAACTTAACCTCATCCTTAATTAATTCATATTTCAACTCCACCTCATCCGTACCTAAATTCTCATTTCAATATGACAATCATCCATACACAAATTCATATTTCATTAACCCCATAAAACAAGAGTTTACAAAGCTTTAATAGCATTTTAAGCCACAATACATTAATATTGCAAAATCCCCAAATTACACAAGATACTTGAATAATAATTGGTCAAAATGCAATTACAACCTTGTTGTACATAACTACTCCAAAACAAAACAAAACATTCAAATCTAGAGTAATGTCTTAACTTTCTTTCACTTGGTCTCTTGCGCATCACCTGAATAGGAGAAGGAGATTGGGGGTGAGCTTAAAAGCTCGTGGGTAGCAGTTTATAATCAATAACAAGCACAACCATTGAAATTATTCATTTGTCATAGAAAATTCTTATTGAATTCAAGAAAAGCATAGTTCTTAACCAATTCACAATAATACAAATCATGTAAGCATCAACTTGACAATTCATAGATGCAATGCACAACAAATGGCTTGAGAGTTCCATGGAATGAAACAGAGAAATCAAAGTTTACTCCGTGAATAAAACAAGTCTAAATTCTCAGGATCTCGTAGCCTTAAGCAGGCAGTCGGGAGTAGGCTATGGGTCAACGTGCACGTGACTAACAAAACGGGTTCCTCTCTTGCCCAATCATAAGCAATTTATGCTCAATTCATTTCCATACATTTTCATATTCTCATACTTTTTCCTCTTTTTTTATATATACAAAATGCCATGACACATTTCATTGGCATAACATGATCATACATCACAGTGCATTTTTCCATATTCATAACAATTCAACTCCAATCAATTAAACATATGCACACATATACGTAAATTATTTAAATTATTTAAAAGCAATATATGCACATTTTTTAAGTACTTGAAATCATTTTATTCTCTTGATTTGGAAAAACTTTAATGGCTCATTATTTAATTATAAACATGAAACCCACCTTGATTTCCTTGCTTATAGACTTGCTCAAAGATGCTTCTCCCCTTGCTTTTCTTGCCTCTCTTGATTTCCTTTATCAAAGGGAAAATTTTCATTCAATAGGAATATCAATTGAGAACCCAAAGGAACATATTCATAAAATTGATCCTAGATTCCTTAAGCCCATACATTTCTTAAGCTATATAAACCAAAACCCTCTCAAAAATCCAAAATATTAAGATCAAACTTACCTTAAATCTTCACCAATAAAGAGTTTGTTGGCTCTAATGGAAGCTCGAATCTTCTTCTACCTTTTTCCCTTCTTGCATAACTTCAAAATCACTCCTTAGGACTAAGAAAAATCAAAACCTAGCTTTTCTTCTTTCTTTCCTCCTAAAACCGAAAATCTCTCCTTCTTCTCTCTTCTCTTTGTTTATTCTCTCTCAATTTCGTTCTTGCTTCTTCCTTAAAAGCCAAACAACACTTCTTATTTCAATTATGCCATTAATGATTCTAAATTGTCCATTTTGCTCTTCCTTAGAAGCTTAGGTTCTTTTAACCTTAAGTGGTCTTCCTAAAATGCCCTTCATGCAATCTTACTACCTTAACACTTTAATTCAATTTAACTTATGTCATATAATCTTACTAACATTAACATAATAATAACTACTCCAAAAATGAAATCTATCAAAACCTCATAATTATTTAAATCAAGCTTAACTAGATAGAAAAAAAAATCTGGGGGGCAACACTTATACTCTCTTCTTACTCTTTACATTTCACTTGGGATTCAAGTTTGCTTATTATTTTCAAAATTAAACTTTAATGCATTATTTATGAACTTCTGAAAGGATATTTCGGTTTAGTTTTAATAAAAAATTCACTTAAACTCTTATTGGTTTAGGTTTCAAAGTTGAGAAATAAAGAAGATTGTAAAATTTTGAAAAAGTTAAGTGTTAAATTGGATGTCTTATTGCTTTAAGGCGCTTTGTATGCATAATCATTTCATTTTTATGCATAAAGCATTTATTTTTAAAATCAAGAGTAATTTTGGTTTAATCCTTTAAAGAAAACACTTTTAATTCTTTAAACAATAATTGAAAAGCTATTTGAAAGTTGTTTAGTCAAGTTCTTATCAAAAGGATGTGTTTCATACTTTAAAACACTTAAAATATTTTTTCAAGTATTTTAGGTATTTAGAATTTATGACACATTTGTGTTTTAAATGTTAGATAGGTCAATCTATATAGCACACAGGTCAACCGAATTCTTAATTGAATTTACATCAATTGACTAATATGACATTTACGTTGACTAATATCTATTTGATCGATGAGACAATGAGTTTATAATTTTTTATAAAGGACATAGTTCATTACATTGATTGATTGATGAATCATACAAATCAACCTTTGTAGTAGTTAGGTTGACCTATTATTTGTAAAAGAGTCGTTATAAAGATTATTTATTAGGTTTAATGAATATTAAGTGTTTTGGCTATAAATACTTGAGATTTTAGTTCTTAAACATCTTTATGACATTCAACTGATCTACCTCATCATTCGATCAATTTAGTTTTTTTAAGTTACCAATTCCCAAAAGTTCTTTAGCATTAAGATTAGTGGTTTACCTAATCCCTTATCATAATAAAAAAATGGTAATTACTACGTTAGCCTATTTCTAATCAATATACAATTTCAATTAATCACAGTCACAATATCATACACATTTAATAATCATAAATATAATAAAAGTATAGCAAAGAGACACAAATATAATATAGCAGTTTATCATTTTTTTTAATTATATCCCCTCCTCAAACTTCTCTTAGAAATTCCAATACACTAGAATCTTGTTTTGAATGGATGAAGAGTAACTTATTATATAATAGTCGTCTAATAGTCACAAAAATATAAACCAAGTATTAACACTATTTTAAACAAAGTTTACAATATAAGAACAAGCCAATACAATTCAATTATTGGCAATGATGATTCAAATACAACTCACAATCCTACTTAACATACCTTTTGGATCATCTAGAAATTGATCTTGATTTGTCGTGTTTAGTTTGAAAAGATTGAATTATGAAAAAGTAAGATCCCATAGCATAAGAAAGCTCATTTAGATATCATTAAATGTTTTAATAACCAAAAGTAAAGGTTTATGTACTTAATATATTCAAACATCGCTGTTAAAAGCAAAGAATGGTGCATTTAATGCACAACTATTTCTTATATTAATGAAATTAGATATTTTGTCATATAGATCTACTTAATCGACCTTAGCCTTTTGAATAACAACCAAAAATCAATCGATATAGAGTTTCAAACCATACAAAATCTCAAAAGAAAATTGTATTGGCAAAAGATATGAATTACTCTCTAACATTTCCTAAAAAGTTTATCTCTACCATTATCCATGTTGCCACTTTACACCTTAAAATTTTCATAATGCTTAGTAATAGCACCCTAATTTTTAGAAAAAGTTAAGTTTTTGACAGTTTTTAGTATAAGGGTTATCAATTTAACCTATGTGATCAATATGGATCAATTAGAAGTCAATGTAATATTAAAAGTAATTCCTTTGAACATTGGTTAAAGGTGTGATTTTTACCTTAACATTTCATAAAATGTGTAAATAAACTCTACTATTATCTATGTTACTACTTTTACCCCCTATTTAACATGTAATGAGTACTATTTTAGTAACATTAGGAGTAAAGGGATTAAAGATAATGGTGCAAGCTTATTTAGACCTTTTGTGAAAAGTTAATAAGCAAATTATATATTTAGACAACTTTATTCTTCAAAGTTTAGGACATTCAATCAATCTACCTCACCATTTGACCATTTTAATTTCTTTAAATTACTAATTTTCAAAAGGATTTATGGCATTTGGCGTATTTATCCCTACAATAGATTGAGCTAATCCCCTTATCATAACAAATGAGGAATTGTCTTAATATTTTCAAAACAACTAACTATCCATGACATTTTAAATCTAAACATTTTTATTCCTCGCTTTTCAAAAATATGAGATTAAAATATGAGATTAAACAACCTTTTCCTTTAATTTGAAATTAGATGTTCCGCTTTTAAATCTAAAAAATGATGAATTGATTACTTATTAAATTATATGCAATTTTTGAAAGGTTAATAAATTTAAAAGAACAAAAATATAAGTTACAAGAAAATAATGGGAACAATTTGCTCCATGACTTAATATTGTAGCTTATATTGTACTTTACATTGTACATATCCTAGAAGACAAATGCATAAAGTACATTATGTATTTTACGAACACAAATTCCTATACACTTGGAGAAAACGTTTTCAATCTTTTGATTCACATTCCTCCATATGAATTTTCTTATCTAAATTTTATATTGTACTTATTAATCCTTTGTAGTCTTACCCTTTTTGTACAAAATTTGACTTAAGACGTTTTAGAAGTGCTTTTATACATTCATTTACAATGTCAAGTATAGAGTGTAAATTATTGAATATTATATAATATCATCATTTAATATTTATATTACATATTGGATAAGATCCTCCACAGATGGGTTCACAAATTGGAATACAAATATATTTCCTTTGCTCCCTTTAACAAAATCATCGTTGCTTAGTGTTGAGAAAGTAACTTTGAAGTTAATTAACAAATAAAAAAATTTATGGGGAATTCGTTTAAACAAATTATTATGTTGAAACTATATAATGATAATATGGATTTTTATATATCTTTAGTTTGGAATATTAAAAAAATTAATTAAAAGTTTATTCATAACTTACTTATACTTATAAAAGAATAACAATTTAGACTTTGGGTATAATATTTTTTCATATTTGTTGTAAATTAAGTAATATAAAATTCTTTTGTAAATTTTACTTGTTTAAAAAAAACTAGACTGTTATATCAATTTCAGATAGTTGAAACAATAAAATTAAATCCCATGATTCCTAGTGTCTCTATATAATTGCGAATTTATTCTACAAAATTTCATGGAACTATTTTAAAGAGGTAAAAGAGTAAATACGACCTCGATCATACATTGTTTATTGGGAATTAATTCAAAATTGTAGAGCTGTTAAAATTCTTTTTGAATAGGTCTTCAGTTTGTTTTTAATCTTATCTTATAAGTCTGATTTCTTGGCTGAAATCTCTATTTAATAGTTATTGAGTTTTTTTTCCTAGCTATATAAAGCAACCAAGTTCATTATTTAGATGATACAATAAAACTCGAGTATTACGTATTCTTTTATCTTTATCTTATCTCATCTTATACATGTTCTTTTTTTTTTAATTTCAACATGGTATCTGATAAGTGTGAAATGCATCATCTTTTAGGGTATAGTTTGATATGTATTTATCCTTTTATTCGATTGTTTAGTGTGTGTTTTTGGTAAAATTGTGTTAGTTTGTGAATTATTTGTGTTCAAGTATTTTTATGAGTTAGTACAAGTATTTGAGCTTAATTATTATATTTTTTAGGTACCTTGTTGTGTTTGTTAGTATTTTAGGGTCAATAACGAAGAACAAAGAAGTTTTGGAAAGACTTGGACAAAAATAATAGCCCACGATCATGGCTCATTTCAGCCACGATTGTGACAGAAGCGAGGGAGACAGCCCATAATCTTGGCCAAATTGCCACGATCGTGACAGAAGCATTAGACTTGGCCCACAGTTGTGACAGAGAGCTTACAAGTGGGCCACGATTATGGCTTGCATCCAAATTACCACGATCGTGACAGAAGCATCAGACTTGGCCCACGATCGTGGCCTTCCTGCAATGATCGTGACAAAGAGCTTATATGTGGGCCATAATTGTGACCTATGTTGAATGGACATGTAGGCACATAAAAAGTCAAAATTTGACGGTTTTTTGGGACCATTTTGACCTCAAAAAACCCTAGGGTTGCCACAAACACATCAAGTATAAAAAGAACAAGACAAAAGAGGAAAAGGGAGAGCTTTTTGCATCATCCACCATCAAGAAATCCTAGAGAGTGTTCATCAAAAGATTCAAAAAGAGACAAAGGAAGAGAGATATGGAGAAGAAGCTAACATAAAGTACTTCCTAGAATAGGAGGTTTCTCGACGTTGCTGCCTCAGTCATCCATTCAGATCTAGTTTCTGGTGTATTTCAATTTTATTTATGTATAGAATTGGGATAGCTATTGAGATAGGATTTTATAAATATTGAGGAATGTCTAAACTCACCTTCAGGTTATTTTTATCTTTGATTTAATAAAAATTTGATTGTTTATGTTATTTGGATTCATTGTGATTGATTTCTGCAATTGTATAATTCAGTGATAGGTTGAGACGTGAATTGAATGAAAAATAATTAAATTGGGCTAACGAGAGTTAGTGATTGAATAAGAACGAGAAATCAATCAAGTTGGTAATTGTATAAAACTTGAAATCTAATTAGGGGTTGGATAAATTGTGAATTAAGAAATTGCAATCTTTAATAATTTGATTAGGGTTTATAATTTAGGGCTATTGGTTATAACTCGAGAGAGAGTAATCAACCCTAAGGTTGTCCAGGACCAATAATCCAACAATTCATAATTAATTAGATTAGTGTTGAAGATAAGTAAAAATTCCCTTTTCTCTCAGTTGGTAGTTCCTTAAGTTAATTCTTGATGTGTGTGTTGCAATTTGTTGATCTGTTAATATTTTATGATTAATTCTTAAATTAAGTTATTTGATTGAATCGATTGATTGAATTGCGTCATTTTTTAGTTAGTTAAATTTGAATTTCTAAGATTAGTTTGGCCTTAGATTTTAGGATTAGATTAACCCTCCTCGTGAGATCGACACCATAGATACTATGCAAATAACCCGTACTCTTGCAAAATATAGTGGTTTAAATATTAAAACTACATATATCGGAAAACCGCGATCAAGTTTTTGGCGTCGTTACCAGGGAGGCAATTAGTTTAGTTCTGTAGTTTAAGATGTTTAGTTTAGTTTTAATTTTTAATTTCATTCTTTTCTATTTTTGAAATTTTGATCTTGCATGAACACAAGAGTCATGAGAAGTTCAAGTCATGTAGTTGAATGATTAAATTTAGATATCACTCGACTAGAACAAACCATTAGAAAAGCTCGGCATAACGAAGAAGAAGAAATCGCAAAGACAATAATGGTCGAGGAATTTCAACAGGATTTAGATCATAGAGCGAACCAAGGACGACAACAAAGGACCCCTATAGACTTTATGAGACTAGGGTTCAATGCAGCTAATCAAGGAGTAGCTAGACCACCAGTACAAGCTGCATCATTTGAGATTAAACTAGTTCTCTTGAACATGCTTCAATAGAATGCGCAATTTTATGGACTAATAAATGAAGACCCCAACACGCACATAGTGAACTTCTTAGAAATATAAGATATCTTTAGGTACCATCAAATGTTGGAAGATGCTGTTTGAATTAGGCTTTTTCCCTTTACCCTTAGAGATAGAGCAAAGACTTGGTATCATTCCTTTAACCTAACCAATGTTACCAATTGGGATCAATTAATTCAAGTCTTTTTAGATAAATATATTCTCCTAACTAAGACCACTAAGATCTTCAAAGAAATCACCAACTTCTAACAAGGTGACAGGGAATCAATCTACGAAGCATGGGAACGATATAAGGATGTGCAACAGAAATGCCCACATCACAACTTACCTAAAGAATTTTTGTTGCAAACGTTCTATAATGGAGTTACCCTACACACTAGAGGCATGATTGATGCAACTTCAAGAGGATCATTGATGAGGAAGACAATGGATGAAGCGGAAGAATTAATAGAAGAGATGGTGAGTAACAATTGTTTATGGACGAATGAGTGGAGTAGACAAACTACCACATTCTGTGAACAAAAAAAATTGTGGTTGTCAATCAAATAATGAAAATTTAAGTGAGAATTGATAACTTGACTCTACAACTCAACAACATAAAGGTCTCATCCTCAACTCCAGTGAAGGTCGTACAACTTAAGTATGAACTCTGTGGACAATTGGACTATGACATAATGGATTGTTTCTTAACGAAGGAAGGTGATCCAGAGCAAGTGACTTACATAAGAGTCCAGTATGGACAAGGAGGGGGAAACAACCTCTACTCCAACACTTACAACCCTAGGTAGAAGAATCACCCTAACTTCTCTTGGACAAACAATACGGGAGGACAGTTCAAACCTTAAGGAAAATCGGGCTTCCAAAGAAGCGTACTTGGGAAGATAATTAGACGGTAGCTCTCACTGGAACTTGCAGTTTCATAGTCACTAGTTATATGCCATCTAAATTGAAAGATCCAGGAAGTTTCACAATACCCTACGTGGTTGGTGAATTTGAATTCACAAAGTTTTTGTATGATTTAGGAGCAAGCATTAATCTTATGCCTTTGTTGATATTCAAGAAGTTAGGACTGGGTGAGGTCAAGCTAACATCGATGTTGATTCAATTGGCTGATCAATCCACTAAAAGACCGATTGAAATAGTGGAAGATGTTATGATGCAAGTGGATAAGTTTATTATTCTTGTAGATTTTGTGATTCTTGATTTTAAAAAAGATAAGAATTGTCCACTGATCTTAGGTTAATCATTTATGAATACAAGTAAGGCCATAATTGACGTTCACGAAGGGAAATTAACACTTTGAATTGGTGAGGATCATATCAAATTCAATATAAATAAGGCATTAAGGAATCCAATAATGAGTAGTGCATGCATGAAGGTTGAAATTATGGATAAAAATGTGTAAAAATAAGTCACAAGTTGCATTACTGAAGTACAGTTAGTGGAAGCAGAAATAAACAATGGGTATCAAAAATTTGAATCTAAAGGAGATGATGAGATAGAGTATTCGAATGTTCAAATCCATCAAGATAAATTGGTTCGCATGCACCCATACCACCATCTATAGAAAAACCACCAACATTAGAGCTTAAACCTTTACCTGCACATCTTAGATATACCTTTTTAGGTGAAGGACAAACGTTACCAATAATAATCTCCAACCAATTGGATGAGAAACAAGAAAGAAAGGTGTTAGAAGTTGTTCGAAAGCGAATCAAAGCCATTAGATGGCAAATTGTCGATATTTGAGTAGTAAGCCCTAGCATTTGCATCCACCGAATAAACCTAGAGGAAGGATGTAGAATTGTAAAGGAGTGTCAATGAAGGTTGAATCTTAACATGAAGGAGGTGGTCAAAGAGGAGATAATCAAACTCTTAGATGCATGGATAATCTATCCCATCTCTGATAGTGAATGGGTCAGCCTAGTATAATGTGTACCTAAGAAGGGTGGAATGATAGAAATAGAGAGTGATAGTGGAGAAGTAATTTCAATAAGAACGATCACAGGATGGGGAGTATGCATAGATTATTGCAAACTCAACTTAAGGACTAAGAAGGATCGCTTTCCTCTTCCATTCATAGATCAGATGATAGAAAGAGTAGCTGGTCATTTGTTTTATTACTTCCTAGATGGATATTTAGGATATAACCAGACTTTCATCTACCCTGATGATAAGGAAAAGAGTACATTTACTTTCCCTTATGGTACCTTCGTGTATAGACAGATGCCTTTTGGACTTTACAATGTTACGGCTACATTCCAAAGATGTATGATGTCTATCTTCGCCAAAATGATAAAAGATATAATGTAGGTATTCATGGACGATTTTTTATTTTTTGGAGATTCTTTCGAGATGTGTTTAACTAATTTATATAAAGTTCTTCAAAGATGTGAAGAGTCACACTTAGTGCTGAATTAGAAGAAATATCATTTTATGTTGCAAGAGGGGATAGTGCTAGGGCATAAAATCTCACACCAAAGATTCAAAGTCAACAGAGCAAAACTATTAGTGATAGAGAAACTTCCACCACCAAGTAATGTAAAACGCGTGCGAGGATTTTGAGGCCATATAGGATTTTACCGTCTATTCATCAAAGACTTTTCACAAATCGCAAGACTTTTGACAAATATT
Organism: Erythroxylum reticulatum; assembly: GCA_025504915.1. Taxonomy (NCBI): domain Eukaryota; kingdom Viridiplantae; phylum Streptophyta; class Magnoliopsida; order Malpighiales; family Erythroxylaceae; genus Erythroxylum; species Erythroxylum reticulatum. Next base: position 37,836,928 of record JANSVA010000005.1, on the reverse strand, counting down.
TTAGTCAAGGATGTGCCCTTCTTGTTTGATGACAAGCGTATGTCTGCATTCAACAAACTAAAGGAAGCATTAATATCAGAACCAATTCTATCACCACCGAACTGGACACTTCCATTTGAAGTTATGTGTGATGCAAGTGATCAAGCCATAAGGTTACGTATTGGACCAAAAGAAAGATAAGAGGTTGCATACAATTTACCATGCTAGTAAGACTCTTGCGGGACCTCAGTTGAATTACACCACTATAGAGAAGGAACTACTCGCAGTAGTGTACGCGTGTGATAAGTTTCGACATTATCTTTTAGGTTCAAAGGTAATCATATTCATTGTCCACGCAGCGTTAAAAGACCTGTTCAACAAAAAAGATACAAAACCAAGGCTCATTCGATGGGTGGTAATTTTACAAGAATTTGATATAGAGGTGAGAGATAAGAAGGGAGAAGAAAACGTAATTGCAGAGAACTTATCTAGATTGGAAAGAGGGAATGCAAGCCAAACGATAGTATTAACAAAAAATTCCTTGATGAAACCCTAATGCTCCTTGAAAGTTTGACTACATCATAGTTTGTCGATATCGCAAATTATGTCACCAGTGGCAAACTTCCTTCAAATCTAACTTATCAAGAAAGGAAGAAATTCTTGCATGAATGTAACCGATATATATGGGATAAGCCAATTTCATATAGGTCATGCACTGATGGATTAATGAGACGATGTGTTCCAGAGGAAGAAATGTTGGATGTCCTAAAGTAATGTCATAAAGGTCAGTATGTTAGACATTAAGGAGCCAACAAAATAGCGGGTTGAATACTCGAGAGTGGATTTTAGTGGCCACAATTGTTTAAAGATACTTAGACCTTTATAGCATAATGTGATCGATGCCAAAGAATATTAAAACATCTCTAAAAGAGATTAAATGCCTTTATCTAACATTATAGAAGTGGAATTTTTTTATGTATAGGGCATCAATTTTATGGGGCCTTTCCAATCTTCAATAGGAAACATGTACATTTTAGTGAGAGTGGACTATGTTTCACGTTCGGTCCAAGAAGTGGCATCTCCACCAATGATGGAAAGGCAGTATAAAAGTTCAATAAATGGCTATTCAACCGGTTTAGTGTGCCACGTACGATAATAAGTGATGGAGGTACACATTTTTGCAACAGATCTTTTGACACCCTCTTAAAAGGATATAGAGTGCACCATTGTGTTGCTACACCTTACCATTCACAAACTTATGGCCAAGTGGAAGTTGTCAACAGGGAGTTAAACGAATTTTGGAAAAGACGGTGAACAACTCCAGAAAGGATTAGACAACAAAGTTAGATGAAGCCCTTTGAGCTTATAAGACTGCTTTCAAAACATCAATCAAAACATCTCCTTATAGGCTTGTATATGGAAAAGCTTGTCATTTGTCGATTGAACTAGAACATCGAGCATACTGGGCAATTAAAGCATTAAATTTCGATTAGATGCAAGTAGGTGAAAAGAAACTTCTACACTAGACGAATTTGAAGAGTTTCGTCATAATGCATACGAAAATGCCAAACTTGACAAGGAAAAGGTAAAGAAATGGCATCACTCTCATCTTGAACAAAAGGAATTTAAAGTGGGAGATGCGGTTCTGCTATACAATTCCAGGTTGAGGCTATTTCCAAGGAAGTTAAAATATCGATAAAGTGGACCTTTCACGATCATTCAAGTTTTCAATGATAGAGCTCTCAAATTAGAAAATGCTAATAAGGAAACTTTTAAGGTCAACGGGCATCGTTGTAAGCTATATCTCAAAGGACCAATTTCTAAGGACAAGGAAGTGATTTCCTTTTGCTCTAACAACTAAGATGGCTCTAAGGTTACAAGGTCAAGCTAAAGACCATAAATTAACACGTTTAATAGTCTCATTGACATATGTGACATTTGTACTAACATTATGACTTATTAATAATATATTATGAGGTATTCTTTTATATATGCATGTATATTGTTTATGTAATGTGATTTACATTCCATGAATAGTATTAAGCTTATGTCATCAAGTATGTGACTTGATAAAAAAACTATAAGCATTATAATACTATTCTAAACTATCCCTGGTCGATTGTTATTGGTGGAACAATAATGAATTAAGGCTAGTATATGTTCTGATTGATAATCACATTTTTCTGATCATGGATATGAGTTATCAAATAAAAAACATAGATATATGTTAGAGAACATATATTGGACCGACCCACAAAGAGAACACTACATGGTTTCATGTCATTAGTGATTCTCAATATGGTTTGACTTTAGTCCTCTGACCTGAAGTCATCATAGTTCCCTACATGAGGAATTCAGTGTTTTGACATTAGACTAAGTTATCTTTAACCAGATAACAAGTCGTCTTATATTGGACATTAAATGAATCATGCAGAGGGATGTGAATGAGGTAGATGGGATTTGTACCTCTCTTAAATGAGAGAGATATCATTTAGGCCTCTTGACAAGTATGATTGAAGAAATACATGGCCATGCTCAAATGAATTGATGAGGAGTCATCAATTTCATTTATTATAATCAGTCAACTTGGGGATCAATAAACTATGATTAATCAAAAGTTGACATGTACCATGCCTTGTGAGTAATCTTGATATCGTGTTACAAAGGGACTGAGTTTGTAACCATGGTTACAAGTTAAATCGGATTACCAATCCTCATTTGATTTGGGTAGTCATAATGTCTTACTAGAGGCCGCTTATGACTTATGGGCCTTCAAGTGTGATCAAGGCCATTGCCAACATCAAATAAGCCTACAAGGTTGCACACAAAGAGTGATATGATCTGGACTTATTCTCTTGGGCCTAATTTATTAGGCGCTGAATAAATATATGTGGATATATTTATTGGGCTAGATTGAATTAAATTGTCGGGCTTTTATTATATGAGATATAATATGGGTCGAAACTTATTATGCTTCCATAATTCTAATGGGTTTAGAATTATGATATTCTTATTCCTAATAGGAATAGGGATTAGGGTTTCTCAATAAATAGAGAAACTTGTGTCTCATTAGAAGAGAGACTAAAACCCTAGCCACCTAGACTTATTTGTTCATTGTTCTTCCGAGAGAAAAATTTTGTAGCATTCAAAAGGTGTTTTAGAATGTGCTAGCACACATTAGCCATTTCCCGGATCGTTCATCATCATGTGGATACCGGTAGAGGATGTTCGTGCACTACAGCATCTACAAATATGAAAAACAAATACCAATCAGCGTCAAGAGGTAATTTCATACTTGTTGTAATTTTAGTTATACTTCTTGTTGTATAGTGTGGTATTTTCCGCTGCGTATTGTGAATACCCAGGCTATACATGATCCAAAAGTGGTATCAAATCCAGGTTATATGCTTCTGTATAGTTGAAAATATGTATGTTTTGATTACATGTACTTACGAATTTGGATGCACAATAGGAATATGATTTATGTTCATGAATATTGTTTTCGAATTTGTTTATTCTCTTAGTACTAATGTGAATATATGACAAGAAAGAAGTTTTTGGCCATTGAAATTGATTACATGAAGATGTATTTCGGTTATGGATTGTTTCGTCTAAAGGAAGAGTTCGAGCATGGAGATGTTTCTATCATGTTTGTTTCAGTCAAAAGTGTATCGGCCATGAAATATGTTGATTTTCAAAAATTCCTTCAAAGGTGGCATCTAGGGTTATGGCTGAGGATGCCTACGTGATGGCTGCTAGGGTTTCTACCATGTAAGACATGGATTTGAAATAGGAAAACATAAGTATGTTGTGTATAGGATTAGAACTAGCATAGGACAACCACCCTTACTAATAGGATTAGTAACTTTCATAATGTTCGAAGAACAACCCTCATGACAATATTAAGTTTATATGCCTTCCATAAAACTTTACCCATGTTTATCTCTAGCTTATCCT
>JANSVA010000005.1:37815994-37826136 GCA_025504915.1 Erythroxylum reticulatum | reverse complement strand
CACCGTCAGTGGTAGGTGTTCATTCCCAATCGTAGATGATTTTCACCAGAAAAAGAGAAGAGTTTGGAGACGGAGACGGAGACGAGAAATTTCTGTACCACAGTCATGGGAGGTACAAAAAATTTCTGTCCTCATACTCCGGAGACGGGACAAAAATAGATAGAGACAGCAAACAAACGCTACGAAGTATGGGACTTTTATGTCTCCGTCTACTGTTCCCACCCATGGGGACAGTAACTAAACATTACCTTAGGATACGAAGAGCAACTTTGGGACATGATTGTCCTGTCAAGATTAAAGAGTCTAGTGCCATAAATCTCGGAATGCCTTTTGGTTTAACTAACTTGGGAATGTTTTCAAAAGAAAGCAAGAGTTCCGTGGAGCTTCTTGGAAATGTAAAGTTCTCTTTGCTTTCTGTGGAATGTTGTTAAAAGCAAGGAACTTTCTTCGCGAGAGTGAATCTTGAAGCAACGGCAAGACCAACACAGCACAAAGCGAGGGATACGAGGACACGATATAACAGCATTTAGGCGCTCTGCGAAAACACTTTTAACTACAACATCCCACAGTAGCAAATGGTAAGTTTGGGTAGGCTATCAATGGAAGAGAATGAGGGAGATCAGGAAGTGTCAAGATTTGCCATATCCGCATTTCAGGCTAAAGAAGAAGAGATTGAGAGAAAGAAGATGGAAGTGAAGGAAAAAGTTGAACTTCAACTAGGCCGTGCTGAAGAGGAAACTAGACGGTTGACACACATTTGGGAAGTAAGTTCTTGCAAGGAAAAATGGTTTCACTTTCATGTATAGAGAGTGTGACCAAATTCACTTGAAATAGAATTTTGTGATGATGTGATTAGGAGCTTGAAGTGCTAGGTGATCCCATGAGGAAGGAAGTTGCAATGGTTCGGAAGAAGATTGACATGGCCAACCGTGAGCTGAAGCCATTGGGGTTGAGCTGCCAGAAAAAGGTGCAAACAGTTTCTACCCTCGGTATTATTACTATTGTTCTCGTTTACTTCATTGTAGTCACTTGGGTTAAAACTTAAAACAAAAAAGACATCCTTAATATATTCGGAACACGGGACATTCAACATGTGCACAGGAGAAAGAGTACAAAGAAGCCCTGGAAGCTTTCAACGAAAAGAATAAAGAAAAAGCTCAGCTTGTCTCCAACCTGATGGAGGTACCCTCTGGAACTTTTTTTTTCTTTTTTACTTGACTATTTATCTGCTCTCTGACCTACAAGATGCACTTAGAACTGTATAGGCAAACCCTTAGCGGGATAATATTATAATTTTACGATATAGGCAACAATTAAATGAAGTAAAAAGGGCAGTTTTAGCAACTGAAGGCCGTCAAAAATAAAGCTACTCTAGTTGCTGCTTTCCCTTCTTTATTTACTTTGTCCTGCTTTACCAGCTGCTAACCGAGAGTGAAAGACTGCGGATGATGAAATTGGAGGAAATGAGCAAGAATATAGAGTCCAGGCATTGAGTTCTTATCCAGTGCATAGGCTTATTACCTCAATCCAATTATGTGCGTCTTTTCATAATGTTCCATGTTGAAAAATAGTGCTCTATAATAACTTTCAGCATCCACATGTTCTCGTACAGATGGTAAATATATAATACAAAAGGTTAAGCTTATGCATCTGTTTGTGAAAAAGTTTCCAGACATGATTCAAGACAAATGATATTACAATAAGGGAAATGTTGAAGCCATGATTTCTCATGCTATGCAAATTTACCACACTGAATCTTTAATTGGATGAAAGCTGCTTGTACTCTGCCAGAAGCTTCGAAATATCATCCATACGCAACTGAAAATCAGACATAACAAATCTGATGATATATGAAACCTTCCACTGAAAGACAAATAAGGAAACACATGAAAGGTGTACGATAGTGACACTGTTCCTTGAGTTTGATGATCAAGAAAACATGGAGAGATGTAGAGAGACATTTCCACCAGGTGACACATTATTAGTGCATTACTTTTGCAGGTCCATAAAACGTCCAAAAGAAGCATGATCCAAATGTCACTTATTTATGGTGAGATCATATTAAATTTATTGAATAAAAGACAAAACTCTCACATGATTTAAAAACCTTTTTAATTTTCAAAATTTTCAAAAAAATTCTGTATAATTTTCAGTTTTCTAAGAAACAACCTTACTCTTACATACACAACATGAACATTACATTTAAACTAATCAAATGTTGTTTAAACGATCTAACTCTCTTAAATTTGACTAAATTAATTAAACTTGATTCAAACTAATAATTTATTATAAGGGCTAGTTACAAAAAAAAATCTCAAACTTCCCAAAACTTTTCAATTATAGCTGAATTTTAAAAAGTTAGAAATTTTCAAACTTTCAATTTTTCACAAATGTAACTCAGACGTTAGTATTTATGTTAACGGCGTTGATGTGGCAAACCACATCAGAGTGTAATAGAACTCTCTCTCTCTCTCTCACTCCTAGCTTCTAAATTCTAGTTTGTATCTCTCCCCATCTCTTCTCTAGTCTCTCTTCACTTTCTCTTCATCATTTCTCAACTCTCTCTTCTCTAAATTTTATGAAAAATGAGCCTATCAATGTCAAGAAATATGGCAAGAAGGGTGTAAGAGTTATGAGAAAAACGCAACTCTAACTCTACTTGGAACATGAAAGGGCAAACCAACATAGAACTGAGGCTATAGAAAAAGGGGGTAAAAAACTTAAATTTTCAAAATAAAGTATTGATGTAAATGATCTAAGAATCTTTCCTAAATTTCTCTCTCTCTCTCTCTACCTTCTCTACTTTTCCTCTCTCTCCATCTCTATCTTCTCTGCTTTTCCTTTAATTTCTCAATAAAGATAATATTAACTAAAAAAAGAAAGAGCAAAAGAATAAGAGATAGATTATGGTAGAAAAAGTGAGAGTAATAAGTAGTTAACTAAAAAAAGTAAAGAAACTAAAATGCAAAAACATTGACAAAGGAAAGGTGAGGGAAGTAGTGCCGATAAGTCTACGATTTGATATACATTAATATTTTTATTAATTTTAAATATTATAAATTATGGTAAATTAATTAAATTAAAATTTGCGTATTTATTTATAATATGTTGACATGGAAATTAAAATCCACGGGTCATCCACATGATAAAATTGTTAGTTGATATGGCAAGCCACATCAAGTGACATTAATGTAAAAATTAACGTTGCATTATATTTGTAAACATTGAATGTTCGAGTATTTAATTGCTACTTTTTAAAGACTATAATTAAGATATAGCAAAAAGTTTGAATTTTTTTTGTAATCAACCCTCATTCTAATTATCTTAAATTAATAATTTAAGTCGAATTTAATTGGTTCAAACCAGATTTAATAACTGGGTTAGTTTACTATATTAGTGACATTTGATTGGTGCACATACTATTTATAAGATGTGTTTTTAGTTGTTATCTTTTAACCAAAATTAAAAAAAAATCGAGAAAATTTAAAACCAAAAGAAGTTTTTTTTTAATTTCTTAAAATATAAGGGAAGTCTGTCTTTTACCCTAAATTTATCTAACATAATTCTACAACTTGTCACAATGGCTTCATCTAAAACTAGAATCTATGATCAAGCCTTTCATGATTGCATTAGACGATGAGCCCTATTAATATTAGCAATGAAAAATAAATTATTATATTCTTTAAAATATAAGAAAATAAGAATAATGTTTCAAATATAATAAACATTGGTGGACATGATACATACCTGAGAAGCATTTTTCGTGTGATAAAAATGATGTGTATTTTTCTCAAGTGAAGCAGACCCCACCATGCACGCATCAGCTCCAACATCAGCTCTACACACAAACAGTAGATGTGAACCACCATCACCCCAAAAATGATACGTACATGGGAGTTTTGTATAGAAATCGACAGAAATTGATATCAGAGGTGGCTACAGCAAACAACTATTCTCATCGAAGTTATCGCATTTATAGCACTCTCAGTATTTGAACACCAGCATGCATATCATGGTTGAGCTATAGTTTGAATACCAAATGGTATAACAAGATCTCTTAACAAAATGAAGATGATATTTCAAATCAATGATCACACCCTTCATTTTTCCCCTCTGGATCAGTTATTGTATGTAGTTACAGATTCCAGATTCTGTTAAGCTGCTAACTAAAATACTTTTAAACAACCTGTCAATCCAATATAGACAACTGACCTTTAGTTAGGAAGCAAGGAATACAGGTGGATCAACACACAAACTTATCTCAATCAAACAGCTTTAAACATGAAGGTGCCAACAAAACCAAAAAGATGGTTACAATTCTAAATGCAACCATTGCAAACTCTAAAATAGCCAAAATTATGGTCAAGTTACTAGATATCCTACTTACAAATGACTGCGAGCAATCAGGCGTTGGTAGTCACGAAGCAAAGGTCCAAGCTCCTTGAGTGGTAATGACCTTTGCGAAGACTTTCGCCAGTGTTCACGAACTGCCTGAATTTCCTATTGCATTTGTTTCAGGCCAGATGTCAGTTCAATTGACACATGGATTGAATGTGTCCAAAAGCTTACCAGAAAAGATAAGTTTGATGAGCATGCAAAACCTGGCCACTATTGGAAACTTTATACCCAGTCAACCTCTCAGCTAATTCAATAAGCTCTCTGTCTTCAAATTCATCTACAATTTGAAGTCCAGAACTAGAAAATGAAAGTGAAAATTCTACTCTCCTTTGAAGTTCATTGATGGCAAAGTCTTCCTGTTGGGTTTCCTGCATGGAATGACTGTCATTCATGCGCAAAGGATATCAAAAAAAGAAAAAAAAAATCAAGGCACTCTGGAAATAACATAATAGAAAGGAGGGGATAAAGATTCAAGTTTAATTCAAAATTAATGGACTGCAATAAACAAATGCTGTTCTCATCATCTGTCGAAGCTTTATAAATATGAAGCATAAGTTGCAAATGAAAATATAACCGTGGCAAATCATAAGGAAATGTCTGTCAGAAATTGAAATAACTTCACAAACCCTTCCAGTCGTTACAGCCTTATAGTCAGATATATTGTTGGAATCTAAACAATAAATGTGATATACTTCTTTTGATACGTAGGAAAGCACAAGCTTTTACCAGAATTTGAGCCCTGGTGGATGTTAAGGTTGTTAACGTCCTCTTCCATTGAGTAACTGGGCTCAATGGTTCAGTAAGGTATGTTCACCTTTCTATGTTACAGCGAAAAAAATTAAAACATGAAACATGCATCTATCTCATTCCCTTTGGCAGAAAATTAACAAGTACAGCAGCTGAAAGAGAAAGTCATGCTAGACCACAAAGTTAAGAGCAAGCAAAGCAGATGGCACCAAGATCTTTGCCCAACGAACTAAATGGTTGGGGAAAACAGCATGATCTTATTAAAGCAGTTGTTTTGACACCTTAATCGCTGACAAGTCATTATCATCTGCCTCCTTATTTTCAGATAGATTCCTGGGTGAAGAAGCAGCCAATCTCTTTATAATAGGGTCCCCTGCAAAACATGTAAAATGTGACAACATAGTTATGACAAAAATGACAATAAAAAGTTCTAGGTCTATGAGAACTATGCAAAAAGATAAAAAACGAGATGCTAAGGTTATTGTAAATAGAAAAAGACAAATTCAAATCCTCAGTTTCCATATTAAAGTTTTAAATTTTTAGATCAATATCATCCTCCCTTCTGTCTTTCTTCCCACATTCTAGCACAGTACAATCAAATCACCTTCTGCATTCACTGGTCTCAGTTCCTTACTTCCCAAGGATAACTGGATAATTGAAGATAGCTATTAAAGAAGAATGTAACAGTCAAGTCAAAGACAATCATGATCATGATGTCATGTTCAGTATATTTTCTCAAATTTTTATATTAAATAAGGTAAGTGATCTATAATTTTTCCCCTTCTTACACAGCATTGTTGAACACTATTACCCAGCACAGATAGGTTGTTAGAATTTCTATTTGTCCAGAAGGTCAGCTAAAAATCAAATTCATCACAAATAAGATTCGTTAAAGACTAATTATATTCTGAGGACGAAGGAATCAGTTAAGTACTTCAAATTTTCATAGAGAGAATAGGAGGTACCTTCTGCAACCAACCACCATATATCACCAAATGTCAACTTCCCATCAAAACCACCAAATAAGAGATATCGTGAACCAATGCATGTCATAGAGTGGTATGCTCGAGCAGGGGGAGGGTCAACACCAGTTGGCAAGCGCTTCCATTGCGCAGAAACTTTGGATGGGAGAAGAGGAAAGAAACAAACATTAAGCCATAAGCACACAAGTTCGCAGAAGTAAATTTGAATAGATTTACAACCATATTATGTCATAAGATCATTGAGATGGTTGTCAAAATGAACAGCATGAGAACAATAACAAATTAAACTAAATCAAAGAAACAGTCAAGGTCATTAAAATCATCTACAGATGGCACTGTTATGTATGCAAATAACAGCAGGATGTGTTCTTCTCATTGTAATAACCAAATCAGTAAACAGTTTCCTCCAAACCTAACATCTTACAGAGAGTCATTTGAGTTTGAACAGAAATAGATTTGCTTTATAATTCTCAAACAATTAAGATTACTAGCTTCCAGGATCGCTATCTTGAATCTCAGTAGTATAAAGTTTAAGCAGCAAAATCTAACACACTTAAATCAAGAAATATAAATGTTAAGACAATCATACCCCTATCTAGAACTATGCAATCATTGTGATAAATGTCATAACGACTCAACCAGCCACCAGTTCCATGACCTCCAAACAGCAAGAGCTGCAATAAGAGTAGTTTAGCATTCCATTCCACTTCACAAATGAGTAAAGGCACCAACAGAACTATCACACATGTAGGAACTAAAATAAATCATTCCAAAATTTGTTGCTGAATAATATTAAATGTATAAAATCCATATAATTAAGTTGAACAAAGTAGCAAATACTCTCAAAAAAATTATCTATGAAGGTAGGGGCTTTAGAGTAGTAATTTACATAGTGCCCTCCAGAAGTTATAGTGTGGCCACATCGAGCAGAAGGAGCTTGACCAGGAAGCCTCAATTGAGTCCATCCAGGTGCTTCATTTTCTTTCTTCCACAAATACAAAACAACATTTACACAACATTAGGGGATCTAATTTGTAAATTCATTCAGGGCTAAGCAAATCATTCTAATTAAGATGTAACAATATCAGCTTAGCTAAGTTTTTCACATCAGAACTTATAACTATTTCAACAAAAGCAATGGCATAATTCAACCTAGTAGATGCTCAAGATCAGAATAGAAATTCAGTTTTGTGAACAGGTCAACATATCATATATTTAGATTGAAAATTTTTGGCACACAAATTTAAAGAATTATAAACCAGCAGTAGATACACTTCTAGCAGCCAAATTCTGTTTGACACTCAACTTCAAGTGACACTTGAGGAATAAATGAAATAAGGATTTTTGCTTTTGTCACTAAAATTTCACACAAATTTCCAAAGATGACAGTCAAAATAGGAAAATCCCACTCTTAATCTTTATTCCTGTTCAACTATCTGTACAAGATGGCTATTTCCATCCAATCAATGCAAAGAAATAAGCATTCCATATCCCCAAAAATTTACGAAACTAATACACCAAAAATATAAATTCACCTCGCTAAGGAACAGAATATATAAAGCCACTACATAATGATTACAATATCACAAGTGACCTCAAGGGAAAAAGCGCAAAATGTAAGCATAATGTCAAAGAGTCATGTTCTATAAGTTAAATTAGTAATTAATGGAGATGAAAAGAATCAACTGTTAACCTTCTTCAATAAGACCCTTCAGAGCCCACAAATCACCCATGATTGGCCCACCACCACCTGTTAAAATCAAGATATCTTTTTTATCATCTAAAAGTCACACAAACAATCGCATGGAAAACAAAGAGTATCATGGTGGGTATTCAGATGTGGATCTCACACCAAGCTATTGAACCATACAAAATTCTCTCAAAACGTTTATGTGAATTGATGAAAATTATCAATAGGAATGCTCGATAGCTTCCTACCCAATTACACGTCAATAAAACATGAAGAGAAACCTTTTGCTTAGTAAATAAAAGAAAATAGACAGATCAGGGATGCGTTCAGTGAAAAGTGTTTAATAATGGCATATCTGTTGTTAATTGTATTTGTTTGGAATGGATTTCGCACCATTATTATTGACAGAGAAAATTTTGAAAAAATGGAAACAGGAACTAAACTTCAAATACACCCAAACAAATGTAACAAGATGCAGGCACATTAACATATTTCACAGATTTGGACAAAATACTCTCGCTATGGACAAAAACTTAAAACAGAAAAATGCAGCTTTAGAGTTATTTTAATTTCAGATTATTGCGTGCTATTTCACCTCTACCACCATAGACAAGTAATCGTTTCTCAACCATGGTAGCTGTGTGCCCACATCTAGGTGGTGGCAACGCACCAATAACGGAAAGCTCTATCCATTCAAGCGAAACTGTTAAAAGAAGAAGAAGACAAAACTCATTAATGGATGTTATTTAGAAAGCAATAGTCTAAGATAGATAACACATCTCAAAGAAAAAGAAAAGAATTTACTTGTGTCCAAAACGTACACATCTGACAACCACTTCTTGCCATCCCAGCCACCATACCTGCACTCAATAGATCTTCATAAACTAATCGTAGATGACAGAACATTTTCAAGCTCACAAAACAACGAAATCAGCACCCACATAACAATCTTTCGGTTTCCAATAGATGAAGCAGCAGCAAAGTCTCTAGGTGAAGGCAAATCACCAAAACTGGTCAGCTCTGACCATTGCCATATATCTACAGCAAATGCCAATCAATGATCCAGAAGTTTAAAAGAAGAACTCAAACAATTAGAATGCCAACAACATTCAAATCTATTTTCAATATATGTAAACACCCATGAAAACGGAGTAATGCATTGCAATAATTTAAGGTTGTCGTCATTGTTGCAAATGGAACCAAAAAAGAGCTCTTGCCAACTTCAATAAATCTGATAACATGCACTCTTTTAAGCAGTTGAATAGACAGGTACGATTCTTACCTGTATCTAGAACCCAAAAGTCACCCAACCTGAAGACCCAACATCATTGTCAATAAAATGCCTTCGAAATTAATCCCCAAAGCATGAAACTAGCTTATGATAGGATAGTAGCACAACTATCTGCAAATTCATCTTTGTGTAAAGTACAAACCTTTTGGCACCAGATCGGCCACCAAAGATGAACATATGACAATCAATAGAAACAGCAACATGAAAAGCTCGTGGGCTGGGACCCACTTGTCCATCAGACCCATTTCCACTGCAGTCTGGCTGAAACCATAACTTGTTCTCTAAAACAATCAGATTGGAATAGTTATTTAGCAGAATTGACTTACAAAGCGAGTCAACAAAGTAACAAGTGAAGAATAGAGAAAATTGAGTGAGTACCGATATCATAGACAAAGATGTCAGAGAGGAATTTCTTGCCCACAAGGCCACCGAAGATCACAACCTTGGATTTGCCAATCAAAACAGCAGTGTGGCCACTGTACCGGGAATTCAGTTAAACAATCATAGTGAGAGGGGATGAAGAACAGAAACTTAATAGTATACACCTGCGAGGTTGGGGAAGAGGTCCAATGAAATCTGAGGAAGACGCTTGAATCCAGTAATGCATTTCTTCCTTCTTTCTCATTCCCTGCGTCTATTATTTTGTTGAAAAAGCGTCTTACATGTTCGAGCGGAGCAAAGAACCATTTCAAACACATTGCTCTATTCTAAAATTCAAAAACTAAGACAATAATAATATTATCTAATTTAAACCAAATACTGTGCTGGGTTCGATACGGGATTGAGTTTTGGAACAAAATTATACCAGTATCAGTTAATACCAGATACCGTTTCGGAAAATTTTTTAAATTTAATAGTCCCTAAAAAATTTTTAAATTGCAAAATAGTCCATATTGATATATTATACAATGGTACTATAAGCTTTACTAGTTTACTGTTTACATTAACCATGCTTGCAAAAATTTTAATAATAAATAATAATGACAATTAATATGAAATAATAATAATTTTTAAATATTTTACATATAAATAA
>JANSVA010000005.1:37792887-37815894 GCA_025504915.1 Erythroxylum reticulatum | reverse complement strand
AATAATTTTAAAATTATTTATTTTAAGAAATAAAATATTTTTATTAGTATTTATCAATAAATATTATATAAAATATTTAAATAAATTTAAATAAAAATAATTTATTAGTAATAAAATAAAAATGATTTATTTTTAAGTTTTATTTAATTTACAATTATTATTAGTAATAAAAAATTTATTATTATTTTAAAAACTTTGAGAAAAAGGGGAGAATAAGAGGTAGGAGGGAGGGAGGAAAATTTTAAAAATTTTTGAAAATTTTGTAAAAAAGTCCCCCAATTTTTTAAAATTTCCGGTACCGGCCGATATTTGATCAGTATTTTGAATACTGGCCGGTATCGGCCGATACAGTCGAAATTGGCCGGTACCGATTGGTATTTTTCACCGGTACCACCTACACCCGTACTGGTACCGGTTTTTGGTCAGAACGGTACGTACTGGCCAGTATGGTACGAAATTCTAAACAATGATTTAAACTCTCTTAAGTAAAAAATTGTTCATTAGCTATTATTTTTATGAGATGCAACAGAAACACTAAGTAGCTAGAATTATTGAAATAATGGTGAATTTATTAGTGAGATATATTATGATAATAAAAGTAAAATTGTTGAATAAGGGGGACTATTAATGTTATTCAATAAATTGATATAAGAATAAAAAGGGTTCTAATTAGCTCTATTATTTATTTAATAAAAAAATTTGACAAATTAGACTAGATTTTGTTTAATCCAACTTGAAACTAATAAATTTAATTTAAGTTAGAGCAAGTTTTGGACCGAGATTGAGTTCTTTTTTTAAAGCTCGAAAGTAGCATGAAATTGGAACAATTTCCATATACACAATAACATTGTTACATCAATAAAAGGATATCATTTCGTACATCATATGCAATTGATGTAGGTCACTACACATGTTTTACTTAGGCAATTGATGTAGGTCACTACACATGTTTTACTTTTATATCACTTCAAATTTTTTTGTTTAGAGTGGGTAAATTATTAAAAAAAGTGAGTGTTAAATAAAATTTTGATATTAGTATGAATTTTAAAAGTGACAAAAAAATTTTAATTTATAATTTTTTTGTTAAAAATAACATGTTGCAATTCCTAAATTTAATTATGCTAACGTGGCATGTCATGTTAACAAACTCGATAAAGATATGTGGCCTATTAGTAAAAAAAGTTTAAAAAGTAAAAATATGAAACCTAAAATATATCCATTAGTTTTGCAATCATAGATTGTTGTTTCTAACTAAAAAAGACAACCTAAATCCCTATAATGCTGTTACTGTGTAATCCTTAAGTAAGGGGCTTTTTATTTGTTATTTGGTATTCTTAGGAAATATAGTTCATGGTTAAAGTTGACTACAATTTATTCGTTTTAAAGTTTGTGATTGGCTCTAATAAAGAAATGGGTTTTGTTAAAAATATCTCTAAATCTTGAAATTTCTTGGAGAAGTGTTGGCATCTTAGTTCTTCTAATCAAGTTATAACCCTATGGTGATGGAAATCAAATTTCATTTATAATGAAGAACAAAATAAGGTTGTTAAGAAAGGTTCAGTTCACAAATCAATACAAAGGTATGATTTTATGCATCTATAAATAAACTTGGTTTATCATGCAATAAAAGTATTTACAAAGGCATGAACTATAAATATACATAAATTAGACAATGTATGCATTTGATTATAAGAGAAAGACTGAAATGATTGTTTACTCCTATCTTGGGAAAGGCCTTCTCAAAGGTGAATCTATACTAGATAACAACAATGATGCAAGTCCACTTGCTCCTTTATATAAAAATCATAAGATGGTTGTCACAATGATAAACAATGATTTCTTCTTTTAGATATTACTTCATTATGACTTCCATCATTTCTTTGCAACCAGAATCTATAAAAGAGAAGACCCGAGAATAGAAAAAGCTAGCATTTTTACATAATTTAAGAAATTAAGAAAGGAAAAGGAAGACGATATTAAAGATAGATTTTAGGGTTTCTAGTAATGATTAGGTTACACCAATGCTTACTTTCAGCCATTCTTCTAATCTTTTGCAAGGAATCGGAGGTCTAGTAACTAAGAAAAATACCAAATACATGAAGATAGCTTTACAAAGATTAAGCATAATGATTATAAAAAGCTTACACCAACACTTACTTTCAACCATTCTTCTGATCTTTTGCAAGGAATCGGAGGTCTAGTAACTAAGAAAAAGACCAAATACATGAAGATAGCTTTACAAAGATTAAGCATAATGATTATAAAAAAAAGGAGGCTATTCAAGATAAATCATCTGCATCATCAAGATTAATCAATTTTCTATATGTTGTTGAAGGAGAAATATGCTTAATATATAAAGAACAAGCTTGAAGAATATCTAACAATATGGTTCTCTTATATTGAGTTAAATGGAGCTCAATTTGCAAAATTAAGATGTATTTAATGGATTTAATTTGTTTTGTTATATTAGTCACCTTATTTTATTGTAATTGCATTATACCTTACTTAATTATAAAGCCTAAAGTGTGCTAATATTGTTTTGTAGTTGTTTTCTAGTTTCCTATTTGAGATAAGACTTGTTATGGGGTTAATTTCTAATATGATTAAGATTTCTTATGACTAAGGTTAATAAATGACATAGGATTCTTAGAGTCTTAGTTAAAGTAGTATTATTAGTTAGTATTTTAATCCTTATTACATTTGATAAGGAATGTTATTTTAAGACTCTAGTTTTCCTTTTCTTTTAGGATTCTAACTTTTAAGGGATTTATAGCTATAAAAAGTTGTCTTGTTGATGTAATTTGTGGATTATCAATATAGAAATCAAATCAAGAATGTTCTTCAGTTTATGAGAAGTTCCTTTTTGTTCTTTAACAAGAACTTAATATGATCTTATTAAGGCAACTTGTAATGATCAAAATCCTTACAACTTTGGTTCTAATTAGTATGTTTGGTTACATTCAAGTTTCTTTGCTTGATTTGAAGATGATCATAAGATTATAATTCCTTGTGATTTGGGTTTCAAGTTATTTCCAACCTAAAGTTCGCACTATTTGATATCAGAGCTTTGACTCTTGAAATCAACTGTTATATGTCCTTTAAGTGTATATTTCCTTTCTTCTTATATGTGATTATATCGTTCATCATCCATTGTATCTTATCCTTTCTATCCATAATTTCCTTTTAATCCATCATCCACTTTGTGCATTTTTATTCAATCAAAGTTGTTCTATACTCTTTTCTGTGTTTATGAGTTAGTTCACATCATATATACATAAAATCAAAAGAACATAAAAAATTGAAAAATTGAAAAGAAAAGAAAAATTAAAATCAAAAGCATTCATCAAAGCCTAAATATCTTATCGTGTTCAACCTAATTTTAAAGTGTTCTAGTATGTTATAAAGTATTTTAATCCTTTTCTAGTTAAAAAAGATTCTTATTTTTGTTTCATTATTGTTACCTTCTTATTAATTTGTTTCCTTTGTTCTTTCTTCTTGATTTCGCTTCTATTTTTCCTTCTCATTGATTTTATTAGCCTATTTTTAGTTCCATTTCATCCTTATTTCATTTTGTTGATTTTGTTAATCTATTCCTAGTGTCAGTTCATCCTTATTACCTTCTTATTGATTTCACTTCCTTTGTTCTTTCTTGTTAATCATAATTTTTATCAACCAAAGTTATAAACTCCATTACTGCTTATTATTTTGACAAGACCATTGATAGAGTTATTTTTAAAAGGCTTGCAAGGAGAAATTGAGTAGTAAAAGGCAATAGTGGTGAGAATAGCATTGAGAAAATCCAAAATTGATTGAATGACCTAATCTTTACTTTAAACATGTAAGAGAGTTACGAGGAAAACCAGTCTTTGTTACTAACATCTTCTTTACATATTTAAACATAGGTAGTAGTGGAGATAATGTAGAACTCGGTCTCAAGTTATTCATGAAGGCTATCTAAGACCAATTCAAGGTAACAAATATGAGGTTAAATATTTTAGAGTCTCCATTTGGATCTAAATTCCCTAGGAAACATATGTTTAAAGAGGAGGATAAGGAGGGTTCTAATTATGATGAGACTAGTTTTCATAAATAAGAACTTATATGGTATTAAGATGAAAATCTCATTTTAAGGGAAGAATGGTCTTGAACTATACTTAGAGTGGGAGATAAAGGTAGAAAATACGTTTGATTGTCATAATTAGTAGGATAAGTTCGTGATTAATAGGCATACAAATAGTGAGAGACCTGTTCGGTCATACGAGAGAAGAAGACAGTGATGCATTAAAGGTTCATACCTAACCAATATTATAAAAACTTATGTAGAAATAAAAAAACAAAGGTTGACTCAAGGATCCATAAGTGTAGGAAATTAATATAAAACGATGGAGATAGTCATGATTAGGGCTAATGTAGAGGAGGACCATAAGGCAACTATAGCTAGATTCATTAGTGGCTTGAATTAAGAGATATATAATGTAGTAGAATTGTAACAGTATGTGGAGATAGAGGATTCATTTTTAAATTTATCAAGGTGGAAAGGCAACTGAAGTCTAAGAATGCTTTTAAATATGATTTGACTTCTAGCTCTTAATGAAAGTCAAATGGGGAGGAAAACAAAACTGCTTTAAAACCTAGAGAAGATGTAAAGTTAAAGGATTTAGTTATTATCTCTAAGGGTAAAAAATGAAACCTAATCATTTTCTAAGTCATGTAATGTTAAGTGTTTTAGGTTCCAAGAATTCAAGAATATTGCTTCTTAATATCTAAATAAAATAGCTATAATTGTTATAGGTAATGATGACATAGAGAGTGTTAGTTTAAGTGATGATAAGATACTACTATTGGACAATTACAGTTTTGTCACAATTAAAGGACTCGTTCACGAAGATATGATGATTAATAGGCATGTTCTTAATATGGAACCTAAGGAAGACGGTGACAAAGTCCAAAGGGAGCACATATTTCATACTAAGTGTCATATGAATAACAAGGTATGTAACATGATTATTGATTGTGGTAGTTGTACTAATGCTTCTAGTACTTTATTAGTATTAAGGTAAATTTTGGTTACATTAAAGCATCCTAAACCATATAAGTTAAAATGATTAAATGAATATGGAAAAACTGAGGTGTTAAAGCAAGTGTTAGTGGCATTCATTATTAGCAACTATAAAGATGAGGTTCTTTATGAAGTGGCGCTGATACATCTGGTCATATACTCTTAGGACATCTGTGGCAGTGATAGGGAGGTTACTCATAATGGGTACAAGAATAGATATTCCTTTGTAAGGCATAACTGCAATATTTTTTTTTAACACCTCTCAATCCATAGGAAGCATATAAGAATTAGATTAGGATAGTTAAAAAGAAAAATGAGAGAAAAACAAGTTAATGCTCAAGAAAAACAAAATAGTGATAAAAAAGTGATATTTTATTAAAAAGAGAAAAAAATTTCAAGGTTTGGATTGCAAAATAAAGAAAAAAAAAGTAAGAGAATTAGTGTTTTTCTAGTTGTTGTGAGATTAAAAATGTTATATTAGTAAAGCAACAATTACTTGTACTTTTATACAAGGATATTTCTTTTTAACTAGCGATTTTAACACTTCTTTGCTTTGATCACTTCTTTGTTGGAAGAATTCACAAATCTATTTTCTACATAATTTACCTCCTTTAAGATATATAAAACACCAAATAGATTTTATTTTTGGTTCAACAATTCTTAACAAAATAGCATATAGAACTTATCATAAGGAGAGATTCAAAAGCAAATGGATAAGTTAGTGCAAAATGGATTTGTAAAGGAAAGTCAATCTATATTCAGTTTTGTGATTTTGGTGCCGAAGACAAATGAAATGTGACGTATGTATGATGATTATTGAGCCATCAATAAAATTACTTAAAATATAAAAATTTTATCCTTAAGTTAGATTATATGATTGATAAATTACATGGTTTTTGTATGTTTTCTAAAATTGATCTAAAGAATGATTATTATCAAATTTGTATAAAGAGGGTAATGAATAAAATTTTTCTTTTAAGATAAAATATAATTTATATTCGTAGTTAGTGATGTTAATTGATTTAACAAATGCACTTAGCACCTTTATGCGGTCAATGAATAATGTTTTGCTTTTTACTATTGGGAAATTTACTATAGTCAACTTTGATAATATATAAGATATAGCAAGAATTTGGATGATCATATTAAACATTTACATAATGTATTTCATGTTTTAAGAAAACATCAACTATATTTTAATCTTAAGAAGTGGGCATTTTGTATGGAACTTGTTCTTTTTCTTAGTTTTGTTATGAGTTCGTATGGAATAAGAATAAATGAAGATAAGATTAAGGCAATTAAGGACTGGCCTACACCTAGGAATGTGAATAAGGTAAGAAGTTTTTATGAATTATTAAGTTTCATAGAAGGTTTGTAAAAGAATTTAGTTATATTACAGTACCTTTAAATAAACTTGTTAAAAACAATGTTGTATTTAAGAGATGATATGCATAAAAAAGCTTTTAATACTTTGAAAGATAAGTTCACTAGTGTATCTAAATTATGATTGCCTAATTTTATCAAAGTTTTTGAGGTTAAATGTGATGCACTAGAATTGGTATAGTGTTTATTTTGATAGAAGACTTGAATTGATTGCTTACTTTATTAAAAAGAAGGGGTGGCATTAAACTATCTTACTTATAATAAATAGTTGTACGCATTAGTAAGAATTTTACAAACTAGGCAATTTATGTTGAAAGGAATTCATAATCCATTTTGATTATGAGAGCTTAAAATTTTGACATCCCAAGGTAAGCTTAATAAGAGATATGTGAAGACGTTCTCTTAAATGATTAAGTACATGATTAAAAAGAAAAATGTTGTAGCTAATGCATTATCTAAAAGGTATGCATTACTTACTACATTGCAAACTAAATTACTTGGCTTTGAGTTTATTAAGAATATTTATGTTAATAATGTTAATTTTGGCCAAGTGTGGAATGCATGTTCTAAGTGTGCATATGTTGAGTATTATAGACATAATAATGGGTTTTTGTTTAAGAAAGATAAATTGTGTACACCTATTTGTTCTTTGAGTGAACTACTAGTCAAAGAGACTCGTGGTGACATTTTAATGGGTTAGTTTGTTGTGCGAAGGACTTTAAGTATATTGCATGAACATTTTTGTTGACCTAACATGAAACATGATATGTAATGTGTTTGTGATAAGTGTATAACAAGTAAGCAAGCAAAATCTAAAGTAATGTTGCATGGTTGATATACATCTTGAACTACACCTAATCAATCTTAGATTGATACATCTATAGATTTTGTATTAGGTTTGCCTAGGACTCAAAGTGGTAATGATAGTATATTTGTTGTTATTGATAAGTCTAATAAGATGACACATTTTATTGCATGTTGTAAAACCAATGATTCAATATGTATTGCTTATTTGTTCTTTGAGGAAATAGTATATTTGCATGGATTGCGTAAACAATAATAAGTGATGGATAAATTAAGTTTTCAAATCATTTTTAATGTACTTTCTAAAATAAGTTAGGAGCTAAACTCTTAATTTCTACTACTGCACATCCTTAAATGGATGAATAAAATGAAGCATTTAATAGAGCACTTATTACTTTGTTATATGTTATCGTTCAAAAAAACTTAAAACAATGTGATAATATTTATTGCAGGTTGAGTTTGTACATAATAGGTCATTTCATTCTACCACTTCATATTGTCCTTTCGAAATTATTTATGACTTTAATTCTTTAAGTCATTTGGATACCTTACCTTTGTCTACTGAATATGTTAATCTTAATGTTAACCATAAGGTAGATTTTATTAGGAATTTGCATGTCAAGGGTCTTGTTAACATAGAGAGAAAGAATAAACAATATGCAATATATAGCCAATAAGGAACGTACAAAAGTTATTTTTGAATACTTAGGGTGGGTTTTGGTTCATATGAGTAAGGAGAGGCTTCTTGCTTAAAGAAAGTCTATGTTATAGCCTAAGGGAGATAGACCTTGTTAAGTATTGGAGAAGATTAATGACAATGCCTACAAACTAGATTTCTCAAGCAACTATGGTAATATGAGTGTTACTTTTAATATTTCTAATTTATCTATGTATAAGGTAGTTGATTCAATGACAAATCCTTTCAAGGAGTGAGGGAATGATGGAGATCAGCTTGTATTAACTCTTATTTCCAACTATTGTTATCATCCTTTGGAATGAAGTGGAGGTTTAATCACTAAGATAAGGAACAAACTGAAGAAGATAACTTTGCAAGGATTAATCATGGAAATTGGAGATGCAAGAAAAAGAGGTTGTTCAAGATAAATTAAATGAATATCCAAGATTAATCACTTTTTTTTACTTATTATTGAAGATGGAGTATGCTTAATATATGAAGAATAAGGCTTAAGGAATGTCGAACAACCCAATCCACTTTTTTTAAGATTCTAGTTTTATTTTTCTTTTAAAATTCTAGTTCTTAAGAGCTTATAGCTATAAAAGATTATTTTATTAATGTAATCCGTGGATTATTAATATAGAAATCAAAATTGAGATTTTTTTAACTTTGTGAGAATTTTCTCATTGTTCTTGAATAAGAACTTAAACTGATCTTATCAAGGTAACTTATGGCAATCAAAATCTTGTAGCTTTTCTAATAAGTGGCTTTGGTTAAAGTCAAGTTTTTTTACTTGATTTGAAGATGATCTTAGTATTTTAATTCCTTATGATTCGTGTTTTATGTGGTTTCTAGTATGAGGTTGCATTACTTTCATGAGTTTCTTCTCTCTTTTTATGTCCAAATCTCTTCTTTTTCTTTTTTTGACGTATTTCTATTTTGATTAAATGAGAGTAAGATTTTCTTTAGTCTTAAATCACTTTTAATAGGTTTGTTCCTCTTTTTGAGTACTTTTTTGGGTTTCATTTTTAGCTTTAATGGTTTCCTTTTTTAAGACTGAAGATCTTTTTTTATTTTCCTTTCTTATGATTTTTTACTTTCTTTTGTTTTCTAAAAAAAGGGTTCTATTTCTTTTATTTGCTAGGAATAGCTTCTTTTTCTGCTTCTTGAGTTTTTGTTTGACGAGTGAGTTTTACGAGAATCATAAATAAAAATAAATTGAATTCAATCAAATTTCGTGCTATTTAAAATTAAGCTCATATTCAGACTGCAAATTCCAAACTTGGTCAGCATTAGATCCGTCGCCCTGGAAATTTTTCAGACGCAATGGTCTACTTTTATAGCAGATGACTCTGAACATCGGCCCATCACATGCGCCTAATTGATTTGTCTTGCTAAGTCCAACTCAATGACGGGCTTGGTTTTATAAGAGTCAATTGTCATGAACATCATCAATTTTATAATCACTTTTCAGTTTTCTCTATTAAGTGTATTACAAATTAACACAAACCAACACACGTAAATGAAACAAAATCCCAAACAAACTACAATATTTCTTTACATAAATAAAATCAATTTTCACGTGGCCGTGCCTTTCTCAGCCTGTCACAAGTTTTCTATTCTTCTTCCTTCGCGGCCTCAGCTTCCGTCTTCTCCACCTTTTGAGCCTCTGTTGCTTCGGCCTTTTCGGCCTCCGCTGCCACTACCGCCTCTTCTTTCTTCTCTCCCTCCACAGCGATTTCCTTCCCTTTCACGCCACTTGCTTCCTCCACCGCCGCTGAAGTTGCTTCTGCTTCTACTGCCTTCTCCTCCAGGACGATTAGGGTTGAGACCTTTCCGAATATGAAGAATACCGGACCTGAAACATAGGCTACTCCCGACTTGGAACACGCTTCTGACACTGCTTTCGATCCTGGAAACTCTGCTTCCATGCATAACCATATAAACAGTTCATACCATTACTTCTCAGAGCTCCAAAAGAAAATGTGAGAGAAAAGAAGATTTTGAGGATTAGATCATACCGATTTTAACGAGCTCTTCAAGGAACTTCTGAATGGGCAGGGACTGCTTCTTTAATCCTGCTTCCTTGGGTTCCTTCACTAAGGTCTATAATTCCAAATCAAAATCAGAAAATAATAGTGTTAGTAATAATAATAGTGCACCTTCTTGTCTCTTTTTCCCTATCCTGTTTCATTAACTTTTGTTATCGTTTAGGAGTTGAAACACACCTTGACTTCTGTGGATAAAGCTTCATAGATTTCCACGACCTTAGGTTGGAGCTCCGTCTTCTTGTCTTCAAACTCCTTAGTGATTTCTTCCTGAAGAACATAAATTACAGAATAAACGTGAAAAAAATATTGTTACAATATCAAACATATGTGGGATGGGTGGGAAAGGGAAACAGAAGATTATGGTAAGTTGAAAGAGACCTTGGAACTATCAAAGGACTTGCAAGCTTCAGCAGCAGCAGCCTTCTTGGCGCTGTCCTTCTCAAAAACCTTCTTGATCTTAGGCAGAACCTTAGATTTCCAGTAACCCATGATCTTCTTAATTTCTGAAAAAGCTATAATAAATTTGAATCTTTTTTTTAAAAATAAAAATACCAAAGTCTGTCAGTAACGAACACAACAAAGCAAGAAGGAACTGAGAAGCACAACTTTCTGTAGCTAGCTTGAAACATATACGAAGTTTGACATATCCAGAAAGGAAAGATTGAAATATTGATAGGAAATGAAGCAAGAGGGAGGAGCTGAATTGATGAAAGAAAAAGAAAAAGAAAATCTTCCGAGAAACGAACAATAGTATTGTCGAGCTGTTTCTGATTCTGATATTGTCTCTGTCGATGAATGTGTATGTTGGGGCTTAACAGGGTGTGGGTATGGTCTTATTATCTTTTGTCCAACTCAATGTGACTACTCCAACCAACTGTCCCTCCAATTACAGCTTAGGCAGTGGCATCATGACGTACCTCCACGTCATAAGATACTTGTTTTACAGATAATTTACCAGGATACCCCCTAAACATTTCTCATTCGTCCGTAATTGCTCTTTTGATTTCACATACACGACCAACGTTAAGATTATTATAGGATAAATATTTAGATGCGTGTTTGATGTTTATTTCAAACTACTGACTTCTCCAAGACGAATAATGGTTATGAACTAAAAATCCGAGCCCATTGGAGAAGTAGAACAAAGGAAAAGGGGTGATATTGCAAATAGATGGGATGTGACGGGTGAAATGGAGAAGAGGAATGCAGCGACAGCTGGCAAAAATCATACGAGTGAGTACCCACCTAAATCCTAATACATGGATGATGTGTATTATATTGGAAATATGGAATTGGATGGCTTTGGCCTATTGCTGGTGATTGATATTTTTTGTAATGTTACTCTCCAAACTCCTCACATGGCTTCGCTGTTAGTAACAATCAAGCCGTCATTGACTAATCCTCTTTGAGAGTCTTTTTTTTTATATAAAAAAAACAATACAAGTATTTGAGTATGTGTGAATTTTATCATGACAAGTCTTGCTTTGGGTTCCAAGGCCATCCATACTTTGGAATAGCCCTGACAAGGGATTTTAACTTCCTATAGTATATTAGAGGTTTTGGGCTTTAACTATTTCCATTTTCTAAGGACTTCATACAAATAACATTAAATTGGCACTACAGTTTGACTTTTACTTATTATTTCTTTAAATAATTTATTAAGATCATATATTAACAAATTTAATATTAATTATTGAAATTACCCAAAAATAAACTTTTGGTCTGTAATATAGATGTCTATATTAAGTAAATTTCTAGCAATAGGTTTATGTAAATTAGAAGCCGTTTTAATTATACTAAACATAAACAAATATAATAAATTTAAATGCTTATTTTTGCAGGATATGCACAAGATCATCTAGAGTCTAGATACAAGTTTGGGGTTGTGTTTTCACATCAAAAGTCCAATCGGTCAATATAAAACTTGTAAACTACATAATATGGGTAATCTCTCTCTTTTCAAACTCTACTCTACTCTTTTTCACCCTTGGTAGTAGGTAGATGAGAAACAAATCTCCGTTCTCAACGGTAGGCTTCTTGGAAAAATCAATGACCACAAACCCTACGAGAGGCGGTGGAGACAAGGATGCGTAAGGCATCCAATTTAGTTTGAAACAACAGATTGGAATTATTAGTTACTTAGAACTGTTCACCAAAGAAGTGGCTTCATTTATTGCCTAAGACCTTCAAAAAGGGGGAAAAAAAAAAACAAATAAAGATGAGTTACTTGTGGCCAACAACTCTATACTCAGCATTTATTTATAATGTTGCAATTATTGGAACTATAATTAATACAATTTTCAATCCAAGCATACACTATAGTTTACACTTTTTTATCCAAACATAACCTATCGTCACCAAATCTGCATAAATAAATCACACATTATAGGCTATATGTATTTCAGTGAAAATCAAAATATATAATTAAATAAAAATTTTAATTTTTTTCGAAATTAAAAAATAATTGTTAAATTTTAACATGTTTAATTCTAAAAAGCAAATAGTTGGATCCTTATTTAAAGTAAAATTAATCTCAATGAATTGCTTGCTCAAATAGGCATTGATTTATTCAGTCTTCTCAAATGAACTGATCTAAGGTGTTCCTGAGTGCAAGATGGTTTGTTCGGCTATATTAGATCTCTCCTTTCCATTGTAAATTGAATTTGCAGAGCATATTGATGAAGTGGGGATGCATGATTCTCTTGTCTTATTTAACATGGGGCCTATAATTACTACTGCTAATCAATTATCGACAGACCTCATATCTGTTATTGTGTATATAATCATAAATCACAAAATTCAGAATATATACAAATGACGCAACCTTAGAGTTTGAGTGCACAACTCTTCTGATGTGGACCGCTTGCACAGCTTAAGACTGAAAATGAAACATTATGATTTGGACTTTCTTTAGCCATTTTTCTTTGATAACATTTTTATTAAACGAATCAATTTCTTCTTAATATTATCCAACCCCACAAGTTTCTAACTCCAAAATGTATGTTAATTAATGCCTATCAATACAATTGGCTATCTTACCTTGTCATATTATCTGTGTTTTAAAAACTGAACCAGACATTGAACCGGTAAAATGAAAGGCTTAAGGTTTAGAGGTTCAACCGGTAGTGAACTGCTATAAAATCGGTATATAATAAATAAGAAGTAAAACTTATAAGAATAAATAAAAATAAAATATTTTATTGAAATAAAAATACACCAATGTCTATTATTATATAATGAACTAAAAATAAATATGAGTCTAATATAAATATTAAAATAACAATAAAAATTAAAATGGTATTTCTGAAGGAGGTTGTGTCTCATCATTGTCCAAAGCTCCAAATTCTCCAATGTTATTTAAAGATTCGTAAACTACACTTTCATCTAATGTATTTGCTTCAACTTCTTCTACTGCATTAAAATAAATTACAAATTAGTAATATATGAAATTATTCTCAATTGTAAACTTATAATACAATATAATTTTAACTTAAACATGATCAAAATAAGATATAAACTGACCATCAGTAGATGTTCTTAATTCATTTGTTGTGACAAATGCATTTTCTTCATAAATCTTCTATTCAAGTTCATTATAATCAAGATCAAACGATGGTTCTTCTTCTTCTTCTTTGATCCAAAAATCAGTACGTTCAATACAATCAATATCAACTGGATCATATGTTCTCTTCTTCCTAAATGATTTGAATACATAATAGAGAAATTATAAAATCAATAATAAAAATAAAATTATTGAAATAAAAACAAAATTATAAAATAGTAAAAATACATGTTCTTTATTATCAGATTATAAGTAACGTAAATAAGATTATTAACTCTTTGATGTTCCAAACAATTTCATTTCTTTGTATGAATATGTTTAAAAACACTCCAATTTCGTTCACAACCTAACGCAGAAGATGTTTGACTGAGTAACCTAATAGCGAGTTTTCTTAATATTTGAGTACTGTCACCGAATAATCTCTACCACTCATCTGTATTTTAAATTAATAGTTATGATAAAATATATATTATTAATAAGTAAATAATGAATTAAAAGTATAAAACATACCTGGCTACATTTTTTTTCAACATAAGTTTTCTCTCTACTGATGATTTAGCAAAACTCTCTAAACATTCACAATACAATTTAATTTCATTTATCGCTTGTGATTGCTCTTTAATAGAGAAAATACCTTTGCATTCTATCACATCAAACAAACTACCCATAATATTAATTGTACATTATTCTCCACTATATAAGCAATAAGGATTGAGAAAATAAACTGCTAAGTGGATCATTTGAATAAGATGCTTCTCCCATCGTTGATAAATAATATCTATATAAGGCTTGTACAATTTCTCCTTCCCTTTAAAAATATTTATGATTGTTTTGTGAGTTCTATACACACCATCATATATATATATATATATCCCAAAGATGGCTTCTCATCTAAATCAACAATCCTCAACAGCCTTATAAGTGGAGCCACAATCTTCACAGTGATTAAGCAAGCATCCCAAAATTTATTATCTAAAATAATAACACAAACTTCTTTTCCTTTTTTTCACTCTTTGTTAATTTATGACTTGAAAAGTGTTTACTTGTCACTAAATTTTGAAGTAGTTGCTTATGTTCATAAACACTTTTCAAAGTAATAATGTTGCAAACCTGGTGACAGCGGGACAAATGATCTTAACCCAATCTTCTTGTTTTCTTAACCAAGACAAAAATGTGACATAATTATATACAAAAATTATGATTTTAAATAAGAGTGAAACAAGACTAGAAATATGGCCCATACCACTATACAATGAGCAGCGTATAGAGACCAATAAATATGCCTATATTTTGATTGTAATAAGTACCCAACTGATACATAATTAGCTGCATTATTTGTAACAAATGCACAATATTCTTTGGTCCAACCCATTTAACAATTTCAGAGAATAATTTAGATAAAGCATTAGTATTTTTTACCATGTCAGAAGCATTAACATACGTGATAAAAATTGTTCCAATATTACAATAAACTAAGAAATTAATCAAGGTTCTTTGTCTTTGATCAGTCCACCCATCTGCTATAATAGTGCATCCTATTGATTCTCAACTAGATTTATATGTATCCACAATTAACTGATATTTCCTTTTTAAATCTTAAAGCAAAGGCACACACAACTCATAATAAGATAGTACCTTAAATCTTGGACCTATTGCTATTGTAGCATCAATTGCTTCTTGAAATTATGGTAAATTTAGAGCATTTAAATGAATACATGAATGATAGAACCATCTATCCCATACTCTTTTACATCGTAAAACAACATCCTTATCAACCATAAAATTTGTTAGACTAGGTTGAGAACCAGGAGTAGTTCTTGGAGAAAAATAAGAATCTATGTCAATAGTAGCTTTTCTTTTTCCTTTATCTAATACTTGTAGTGTTTCATCATCTCCAAAAGATATATCATGAGCCTCTTTCTTTTTCTTTTTCTTTTTCTTTTTTTACTTGTTGTTGCAAATATTTTCCAATCATATCACATACATCAAGTGGTACTTTTTTGCAAAAAGCAATATTATCCTTAACACCAGCAAGATGTTCTTTCATTTTAAAAATTACTCCCCCTTTAAATATTCTATCGCAAAATATACAGTTACATTGGATATTCCCATCAGAATTTTGAAAAGAAGAAAAATATTTCCATGTTAGATCAGACTTACCACGAGTATAGGATGGTTCCATATTCCCCATTATGATTTAACCTAAAAAATATTTAAAAAATAATTGGGTATACTATTGTCAGGAAAAAAGTATACAACTTAAATACTTCTTATTATCAATTGTAATAAAGAAGACAAACAACAGCAGAATGGATACACAAAAGTCCAACAAATGTTACTTACTTATTAAACTTTGCTCCAGCAATTGCTTCACTTTAAATAGCCTAACTGAAATATTGCTAGTTTTCAATTTTAGTGCTTTAGATTAACAAATTGAATAGTTGAAAGAGTATATATAACTCAAATATCAAAACCAAAAATTGATACGAAATAGATTTCTAAATATTATAGAAATTGATATGAAATAGAGTTATAAATGTTACAAAAATTGATATAAGACAGAGTTCTAAATATCACAAAACTTATAGCTACCAAAAATTGATATGAAATAGAGTTCTAAATGTTACAAAACTTGATATAGAATAGATTTCTAATCACTGGTCTCAAACGAAGACACCTTCTTTTCTAAAAACCAACGCATATAACCCTTCCATTTTCCAAAAAGAAACATCCTTTCTGTGTCAGTATTCCATGTTCCTACATCCATAATCAAAGTACTTGATGGGACAGACTTTTGACACCGAGACTTTCCTGGGTCAAAGATTAACCCATTAACCAATATTTTAAAAACTGATCAGACTGAACCTAGACTGGTCAGACCAAAAAGTTTGAATCAGTCAATTTTTATACACAGAGGTTATTAGGTGAAATCGAACCGGACCATTAACCGGTTCAAACTTTTCCCGGAAACCTTGCATATTATAATGTATTGCTGAGCGAACAACTTTAGGTGTCCAACAAAGAAGAAGGGTCAATTTCTGGATTAGCCAGAGAAGTTAAACAGCTTAGGAACAAGTTAGTACCTTTAATAAAAGTACTCTGGCAACACTATAGGCTTGAAGAAGCAACATGGGAACCAGAAGAGACCATGAGAGCTCAGTATACTCAACTATTCTAATCAAGTATGAATTTCGAGGATGAAATTCTTTTAAGGGGGAGAGAATTGTAAGGCCCTAAAATATACCCTAGTTGAATTGATACACGTTTATGAAAGTACATGTGAGATAGGAGTTAAAAATTGTGCTATGATTTAAATCTGAAAAGCATATGACTTAAATTTTGGTATTGATGGACTATAGTTAGTAAATTGAATTTAAATGTATATTTGGAATAGGAAAATTATCAAATGACAAGTTAAGTTGGTACATAAAAATTAGTATGATTAAGCCTACAAATTTTTGACATTTGGTACCAATTAGTGTGAGACGTTTGGCACCATAAGAGGAGGACAAGTGGCATCATTCATTATATGACTAATGACATGACATGTTGGAGACATGTGGCAGCATAAATGGTGGGCAAATGGGCTTCATTCCTTGGTGTTACATGGCATGTTGAGCTAGTGACATCTAGCTGGTGATAAAGCAAGGTACAGTGGAGAGGTTCATTCTTCATCTTCTTTACTTCTCTCCACCAAAACTTGCTTAGTCTCTCTAACTTTTGGAATTTCTACTAGAACTTGGGTTCTCATCACTTGAATGTTTGGTAAGCTACTGATTTTAGAAAAATTCTTTATTAATTCTTTGTACTATTGTTGTGCTAAGGCTGAAAGCTGCATATTAAACTTAGTTATGTGCTGGATGTTTGGAAGCTTGGATTAGTTGGAATCTGGGAGTTTAATTTAAATCTTAGTAAGGTAAGGGAATTGTAGACTTGGTATTCTATTATAACACGTATTGTTTGATGTTTGAAATGGAGCAAACATGTATTGAATAAAGAAAGAATTTAGGTTAGATATATGCTGGAAACTGGTTGGAAAGAGTAGATACACTGGACAGGTTTCGGTATTTTAGCTATATCATGCCCTGTAGTTTTCCAAATTGGATGAATTTTAATTCATATTAAACTTGAGATATATGTATACAACTTTCTTGAAGAAGTCAAATTTTAATTATATCTTTGAGACTTTCAAAATTGGCATGAAATTGAGTTTTGGCTTAGGCTGTAGCATTACCAGGGACAAAAATCATGTCCTATTGTTATGGAATAAACTGTATTGATATAGGCAGAATTAGACTAAGATTTCTTCACCAAAGTTGTAGCTTATTATCTTAGCTTTAAATTGGTATAAAGTTTGTAATTTTTAAATACTGGAATTGAGAGATATGAGTTGTACCACTTTGAGTGCATGATTATTCACTATCCAAAATTGCAAATGTACTCAATCTATAATATATTGAGTATAACTTCTGGAATAATGAATCAAATTGTATAAACTATAGTTCATTAGAAATTTAAGACATATAGGAACATTTTTTTAGAAGAATACTTGGCTCAGAAGCCTTAGTTTCTATGTCAAAATAGCCATCCGAATTGATTTGAAAAAGTTTGATTGGATGAAAGTGAGGGAGTTTGCTAGAATGTTATGAACTGGAGTATTTTTTTATTGAACATGCTTCGGTATTTTGATTATATATTGAATTTTGGATCTCTAAATGAGTTGGTTCTTAATTCAAATTAAACTAAAGACATAAGTTCACAACTTTCCTGAAGTGATAAAATTACAATTATGGTTTTAAGAATTTCAAAATCTGATTTTAAGTTGAGTTAAGAATTCTGTTGTAGCTTAAAAATAGTCTGAAATCTTTTGAGTATAACTTTCAGTGTATAGAACCAAATTGTATGATTTTGGTGTCATTAGAAAAATAAGACAAAGGTGAACAAATTTCTAAAAGAAATTGTTACTTAAATACTCCATTTTCTTGATCTAAATGATCATGCAAAGTAGACCTGAAAGTCTGATTTGAAAACAAAGTTGGACTATGTCATTAAACATGCATGTTATATGATACATTCATACTAATGCTCATTTAGTTACATGAAAAATATGGTAATATGAACTTATGTTTGATTGTATATAGAAGGGCAAGTAGAGCGATCACTTCTAGATATTGCCGGAACTTTAAGGCAATAAGTGAAAGGGAGCGATTGTGAGTAACCTAAGATGGTCTCACTTTGATTTGTTTTGTTTATTACTGAATTGTATTTGATATTGATGAATGTGTACTAAATTATGTACTGATTCTGGATATGAAGGTCTGAGGTATTGATTGATGAATGTGATATTGAAGTGCTACTTATGTGTGAATATGATTGACTACTTTCTTTGCACATGAAATGTTTGAAATGACTTTGTTTTGTTTTAAAACTGTTGAGTCCTAGTTGTGGCTAAATAGGCATGCCTAGAAGGGGTTGCAATTGCTTCTGTGACACTTTGGTGTCTAATGTTGTTGACACTTCGGTGTCATCTATTATTGAGACGTAAGTCTCTTCTGTGATATGATACCAATTATGGTATCTTCTATATAAGTCCTGTTACCCACTTCTGTTGACGGATTAACAGTCATTTGATTATGTATTCTGACATATGTTAGATTTTGAAATAATCAAAATGATGTTTTAAACTGAAGGGATTATGCCTTCTTTGATACTTGTTCTGTTAACTATGCAACTGTTCTGAAATTTAAATATCTGCTTTTGCTATAACTTGATTCAGTATAATTAATTGTCAAATTATGTATAGGTAGTTATTACTCACTAAGCTATATGTTTAGTATGGTGGATTTGCCCCGTGTAGCTTCTGAGTGACATTTATAAAGACTGGGACAAGACAACCGCAATGGCCAATGGAGTTTGAGTTTTGTTTTGAAAATAATGTAATTTTTGGTTTGACTTTTGGCTTGTATCTTATATGTAAAAATGTGAATTTGATTGTAAGTTTGTAATAACGATACTTTAGTTTAGTGTGGAATTTACATCGAGTTTGTATTAAGAACTATGTAATTTAATGTATGTTTGCTTGAATTGTCTTTCTAGAAGTTTTCGTATGCTTTAATTTGTTTGTACTGTTTTGTGTGGCATTCAAATAACCTTCTCAGGGATATGTGGGTGTTATAATTTTTAGTATCAGAGCATGGTTTAGGTGATTCTGGTTTAACCAGCGCTTAACCATTGCTTATACTTGAGTGTGACAGTTGTGCTTTGGCCTAATGCGGTTGTCCCATATTTTGATTATAAAACTAAAGATGGAAAGATCCCATGAAGCTGTTGACAAGGTTACCGAGAGTAATACTCCTAAGCGATCTCGTCCATCGACATCCAGACCCTCTGGGGTTAATCGAGGAGAAGATGCGGTGGAACCTCCTCCTACAACTCAGGGAGAGGCTTTAATGAAGCTATCCCAGGATATGATGACATTATTGCACCGTATGACCACACCTAAGGCTCAAATTGATCAGTTACGGAAGTATGGAGTCGAGGAATTTACTGGGACATCTTTGGAAGAATCTGAACGAGTTGAGTTCTGGATTGACAAGGTGAAGAGGGTTTTGGAGGAGATCAGTTATCCAGCAAATCAGATGGTGCACTATGCTGTCTCTCTCCTTCAAGGAGCAGCCTATGAGTGGTGGAAGTTCGTTTTGAGAAATCCACAGTTACCAGTGCCTTTGACTTGGGATTTCTTTACCCTGGAGTTCAACGCTAAGTATGTTATGGAAGCTTACAAAAAGGAGAAGTGGAAGCAATTTTTGAATCTGAGGTAGAGGAATTTGTCAGTTGCTAAGTACGACCGGGAATTTGATAGCCTCTCTAAGTGTGCCCCAAAATCGGTGCTTACTAAGGAGCTTTGATGTCATCAGTTTGAGGATTGATTGAATGATTCCATCAAGAAGCATTTGGCGGTAGTTACTCTGTTTCAACAAGTAAATAATCATTAGCTGGGGCAGGTTGCTATGAAGATAGAGAGGCAGGAGGTGATTAAGAGGGAGAAGAATCAATGAAGGGGCTTTGCAAGAGGAGGTCAGTCTTCGGGCAAACAAAGTCGGGATAGTGTTTCCTCTGCACTAGAGCTTATTCAGAGATATGTGGCTTAGAGAAGGTCACAAAATTATCCCTCAATGACTGTATCTTTTAGGGGTTCTTCTGTGGGTCAAGGTTTTGATCCTCCACAGTGCCCTCATTGTTCTGTGCATCATTGGGGTGTTTGTAGGAGGGCTAAGGGAGCATGTTTTCGCTGTGGCAATACTAAGCATCAGATAGCCAATTGCCCTCTCAGACAACCTCAGACATCGCAAGTAAGTAGAGCAATTTCTCAGGCAGCTGCTGGAAATATAGGACATGGTAGAGGTCAAGGAAGACTTGGACAGAACAGACCAATTCTGAGTACCTAGTCAAAGACTGTAAATTGACCAACTGTGCCTTCTACTTCAACTCGAGCTTATGCACTGAAAGCTTGTGAAGATGAGGATGCACCTGAAGTCATTACTAGTATTGTTTCTCTCTTTAATTCTAAAATGCACGCACTGATTGATCCTGGATCTTCTCATTTCTATATCTGTGTTGGAGAAATATCTGATAAGAAGTTGTCCATAGACTAGTTAGAGTATGATATTCTTGTAACCAGTCCTCTGGGTAGTAGTGTGTTTGTTAATCAGGTGATCTATTATGATCTAAGGAACTGAATATGTAGAAGATCTGATTAGATTACCTTTTTATGAATTTGATTTAATTCTAGGCATGGACTGGTTATCTAAACATCAAGCAATAGTTGATTGTAATGCTAAAACAGTTATACTTAGAGGGTTTGATCAGCCTATAATAATATTGCATGACATCCATACTAGTTCCTTAACTAATGTGGTATTAGCAATGTAAGCTCGAAAGCTTTTTAGGAAGGAATGTGAAGCATATCTTGCCTTTGTGATTGATTCTAAAAAGGAGGGTGGTACATTGCTGGATATTCCTGTGGTAAATGAATTTTCAGATGTGTTTCTTGAAGAATTACCTAGTCTCCCTCCTGAAAGGGAGGTAGAGTTGTCAACTGAAATCATGCCTGGCACTGCTCCTATATCCAAAGCACTATACAGAATGGCTCCTACTAAGTTGAAGGAGTTGAAGATGTAGTTATAAGAGCTTCTAGATAGAGGGTTTATTCGACCCAGTGTCTCACCGTGGGGAGCACCAGTTTTGTTTGTTAAGAAAAAGGATGGTACTTTGTGGATGTCCATTGATTACAGACAATTGAATAGAGTTACTGTGAAGAACAAGTATCAATTGCCTAAGATTGAAGACCTATTTGATTAATTGAAAGATGCAGGAGTGTTTCAAAGATAGATCTGTGATCAGAATACTATTAGCTTTGATTAAAGGACATGGATGTGCCAAAGACTACATTTAGGACCCGATATGGATATTATGAATTCCTGGTAATGCTATTCGGGTTAACTAATGCTCTAACGACATTTACGGATAAGATGAATAGAATATTCAGGTCTTATATGGACCAATTTATGGTGGTATTTATAGATGACATCTTGGTTTATTCCAGGAATGAACTTGATCATGCTGAGCATCTTCGGCTTGTGTTACAGACCCTACGGGAAAGACAATTGTATGCTAAGTTGAGCAAATGTGATTTTTGGCTTCAAGAAATATCTTTTTTGAGACATGCCGTCTCTTCTGAAGGAATTAGAGTCAATCCTAGTAAGATAGAAGCAATTGTTAACTGGAAGCCACCACGAAATGTCACAGAGGTGAGTTGGGTTTAGTTGGATATTATCATCGGTTTATGAAAGGGTTCTCGGTGATAGCATCTCCTTTAACCAAACTGTTGTGGAAAGAAGTGAAATATGAATGGTTTGATAGATGTCAAACTAGTTTTGATAAACTGAAAAGCATGCTTACTGAAGCTCCTGTATTAGTTCAGCCTATTTATGGTAAGGAGTATGTTATGTTTAGTGACGCATCTAGAAATGGTTTGGTTTGTTTTCTGACGCAGGATGGAAAGGTAGTTGCTTATGCCTCTAGGCAACTAAAGACATATGAGCAGAATTACCTTACACATTTTCTTGAACCTAAACAATCTTAACCTACATAATAATCCTTCTAAATAGTTTGAATTGGATTAAAGTGTATTTTAGTAAGTAATATTTAAGTGATGCGTTAAATGTCTGTTTATTATTAGTTTGATGAAAGAGTTAAATTAGACCTTAATATTTTCACTAGATTTTAGCTTGATCAGTCTCCAAATTCCATCCAGAAAAAGATTTGTTCCTTTGACAATTTTAACTAACATATGTTGCATTTAATGTGAGGGTATTAATTTAGAGGGGGATGTTGGCATTGTTTCTTCTTTCTCTTTGATCTCCTTGTAACCACCGTTTGAAAAATTTCATTCACACTATCCTCTAAGGGC
>JANSVA010000005.1:37779342-37792787 GCA_025504915.1 Erythroxylum reticulatum | reverse complement strand
TAATTAGGTGGGTAATTTATTTATGGTTATTGTGTGATTAGGCAAATTCTTACCTATGTGTGTGTATGTGATTTCTCAAAATGGATTTTGCTTTAAATTAAATTGATGTGACTTCATTGAAAAAAATGCATGTTGCATTATGATTATGTTATACCTTAAAAGAGGCTATAATAGTTTTGAATTAAACGAAAAGAGGAAAAAGCATGAAATTATGAGCCTATAATAACACGATTTTGAGCATGATTATATGCTTCTGTTTGGGTGAGAATGGAACCATTCTATTAGTCACGTTCATGTTGATAAGAGCCTTATCCCGGATGCCCGCTTGTGGTATATGAGCTCCAAAATTGGACTCATTCTGTTCATGGGGTAAACTTCAGTTTCTCCAATCTGTTTCCATGGAACCCTTGAGCCATTTATTGTGTATTGCATTTTTCTTAATTTGTCAAGTATGGTGCATAATTGAGTGTTATGTTTAATGGTTGAATTTTATACTGTGTGTTATAAGTTTGAGTTAAATTGATCAAATGCATAAATTACTTGACTAAATGGAAGGCTACTGGAATTATTGAATATACGCATATATATATACATATGCTTGAATTTTTGGTTAATTGCCAATGGCTATAAATATATTAGCCACTGAGTTGTGTAGCTTACCCCATTATTCCCTCCTCAGGTGCAAAATGAGAAGGGTAGCAATCTTTGCAAGGCATCGAAAACTCCAAGATATTAGGAACTTTTGTAACTAAGTTAGTTTATTCACTTTTGGATAGCTTCATAAGCATGTAAACATTGAGCATCCTGTATATGTTGTAATTTGTGTTAAGTCCTCGTTTATAACATTATTATGTAAATTAAAGTTGTGTATAAGTTTCTGTGGATTCAGCAAATGAGTTTAGAACTGAAAGTTCCCCAGGTGTATGTGCATGTTTCTTTTGTAGTCGTGCATTTCATAATCTAAGTCTTTTAGATGCATATAATTTATGCACTGACTTCAGGGAAGAAAACTGGACTAATTTAGGCTAAATTAGTCAAATTTGTCTCCAAAAAGTTGTAGCTTATTTTTCTAGCTTTCTAACCGTACAAAGTATGTAATTTTTGGATACTAGAGTCAATAGTTATGGTCTTTGTAAGTGGAAAGGCTCAGGAGTTTAAGATGTATCATCTGGTGAAGACGTATCATCTGGTGATGACGTGTCGTCTTATGAGGATGCTTCGTCTTGTGAAGACGCTTCGTTTTATGAAGATGTCTCGTCTAATGAGTGCGCTTCATCTTGTGCGGATGTTTCGTTTGGTGAGGGCGCTTCGTCTGGTGAGGGCACTCCCTCTGGTGAGGGCATTTTGTTTGTGGAGCACACTTCGTCTGGTGAGGGTGCTTCATCTGGTGAGGGCAATTCATCTGGTGAGTGTACTTAGTCTGGTGCACTATTCACCTGATCCTATCGTTTGGTCCCATTTTTGACCATCTAAATGATAGAATTTGCCTTCAATGTCTTCAAGAAAGTTGTAGATCTGGAAGTCTTCTTCAAAGCCATTCAAAGAAAACCTTAATCTGAAATCTCTAGTGAAAGTTATG
Source organism: Erythroxylum reticulatum (assembly GCA_025504915.1). NCBI lineage: Eukaryota > Viridiplantae > Streptophyta > Magnoliopsida > Malpighiales > Erythroxylaceae > Erythroxylum > Erythroxylum reticulatum. Next base: position 37,791,208 of record JANSVA010000005.1, on the reverse strand, counting down.
CTAATTGTTCCGAGATAGATACAACGTGGTTAAGGACATGAGCATGATTGATTCTTTTGGCCATAACTTCATAACCCGACCTCCAAATTAAGTGATTCATAAAGCGATAGATTCCCAATACATTTCTCTATCTCTCAATAAAATTTATAGCTTTTTTGGTCAATTTGAAAGAGATTAATGGAAGGAAAATGAGGGATTGGTCGGAGGGGCATAACTAGGTTATGAACACACTTTAGATTTTTAAACATGTCTGAGCTATGGAGCTTTGAATGTGAAGGTTATGTTCCTGCTATAATCCCTACTGAAGAAGGAAAGTGTAGGAGGTTTGAGGATGGACTCAATATGGAGATCAAAACAAGGTTGTCAATTTCTAACTTAAGTAGTTTCACCAAGTTGAGAGCAACTTCTACGAGGATTGAGCAGTTAGAGAGAGAGAGACAAGCAAAGACTAGGCAAGGGTCCAGAATGAAGAGGTCGAGTGAGAGTCAAAATGGTTATGGTAAAAGATTTAGTAAGCACTAAAACAGAGCTTTTAGACCACCATCCAGATCAAGGCAGTCAGGATTCAGACAAAGGGTTGGTTTGACACAGGCTAACAGTGGAAGAGATACAGTGCATAGTCAGTGGCCCCCATATGAGCATTGTAAGAAGAAGCACAGTGGAGAGTGCTGGGCTTTATCAGGAGCTTGTTTTCGATGTGTCTCTCTAGAGCATAGAATCAGAGATTGTCCTGTCACTGTTGGAGCCTAGTTTGGTATGAGTGGAAGATCTGGGAGTGATGCTATGGTCCAGTATACCAGAGGTGGTGGGTCTAGGTAGAGAGGCCGAGGTAGAGACAGAGTGAGCTCTAGGAGTCCTTCTATGAGGATTGAGGTGTAGAGCAACCGATCGTAGTCCCAAACACGAGTCTATAATATGACTAGGCAAGAGGCTCAGGACTCTCTGGATGTTGTTACAGGTGCACTTCTTATTTATGACTTTGAAGCATTTGCATTGCTAGATCCATGATCTATGCATTTATTTATCGCACTTCATCCAGCATCTAGGCTGCATTATGATAGGGAGCTACTATAATATGGATTAGAGGTAAGTACACCTCTAGGTAGTACTATAGTTATAGGAGAGGTCTACAGGGGTGCTTGATTTGGATTGATCAAGCAGAGCTAGAGGCAGATCTGATTATATTGCAGCTGAGAGAGATAGGTATTATCATAGGTATGGATTGGCTCACTGCTCATAGGGCTGTCATGAACTACTATACCAAGGAGGCAGTAATAGAATCTGCTGGTCAGCCGAGGGCAGTATTCAGAGGAATTAGTCAAGCAGTGCCAGTCAGGATGATATCCTTCATGAGTGTATTAAGGTTGATGCAGGGTGGATGTGAGGCCTATTTGGCTTATGTCATTAATACTAAAGCTGAGCAGAATGAGTAGGACATTCCCATAGTTAGGGAATTCATGGTTAGGGAATTCCTGGATGTGTTTCCCACCGAGCTACCTGGTTTACCTCCATATCAGGAAACAAAGTTCACCATTGATCTAGTTCCAGGTCCTGCTCTTATATCTATTCCTCCATATAGGATGACACTTGTAGAACTGAAGGAGTTTAAGGCTCAACATTAGGAGTTGCTAGAAAAAGGGTTTTATAAGACCCAGTGTTTTACCTTGGGGAGCTCCAGTCTTGTTTGTGAAGAAGAAAGATGGGACTTTGAGGTTATGCATCGATTATAGGTAACTGAATCGGCTGACAGTGAAGAACAAGTACCCGTTTCCTAGAATTGATGATTTGCTTGATTAGATATAGGGAGCTCAGGTATTCACTAAGCTGGATTTGAGTTCTGGGTACTATCAGTTGAAGATAGCAGAGACAGATGTACCTAAAAGTGCATTCAGGAGCAGGTACGGGCACTTCGAGTTCTTAGTAATGTTGTTTGGGTTAACTAATGTCCCGGATGCTTTTATGGCCTTGATGAATAAGGTATTTCAGCCCTACCTAGATCACTTTGTAATTGTGTTCATAGATTGTATTTTAGTGTATTCCAATAGCAAAGAAGGGCATACTAAAGATTTGAGAGTCGTTTTACAGATTATAAAGGAAAAGTAGTTGTATGCCAAATTCAGTAAGTGTGAATTTTAGCTGGATCAAGTTGTGTTTCTGGGACATATAGTGACTGGACAAGGCATATAAGCGGATCCAAGGAAGATAAAGACATTAATGAATTAGGAAGCTCCGAGGAATGAGTCTAAAATTTGAAGCTTCCTAGGATTGGCCAAATATTACTGGAGATTTGTCGAGGGGTTTTCTTTGATCTCATCCCCTTTGATAAAACTTCTGAGGAAGAAAGTAGTGTTAAGATGGAATGAGGAGTGCCAGAAGAGCTTTGAGGAGCTAAAGCATCGGTTGACTATAGCACCAATGTTGACTATTCCATCAGGGACCTAAGGATATGTGGTATATAGTAATGCTTCACATCCAGGATTAGGATGTATATTGATGCAGTATGGCAAGGTGATCACTTATACATCGAGACAATTAAGGTCTCATGAGATTAATTATCCGGTACATGATTTAAAGCTAGCTGTAGTTGTCTTTGCTCTAAAGATATAGAGACACTACTTGTATGGACAGACTTTCCAGATTTATATAAACCATAAGAATTTGAGGTATCTGCTGAGTTAGAAGGAGTTGAACTTGAGACTGAGGAGATGGATTGAGTTACTAAAGGACTATGACTATTGGACCCCGAAAATTTTCTTTAAGTTAAGCATGATTTAAAATAATTTTTGAGTTTTTGATATATTAATTATGTTGGAGTTATTATTGTGTCAAAGTTAGTAGGATTTATTGCATGGGTCAATGGAATTAAAGTACTAACGTAATAAGGGTGTTCAAGGATATTTTTGGGAGATCATTTAAAGATAAAAGACCTAAGGCTTATAAGGAAGGGTAAAATGGACTTTTTGGGCTCATTAAGGGTGTAAAAATGGAAGAAGACATGTTGTCTTGTTCTTTTAAGAAGAGAAAAACATGAATTAAAGGGGGAGAAGAGTGAAAAACAAATATAAGAGAAAAGAAGAGAGGTTTTGGAGAAAGAAGAAAAGAAGAGAAATCAATCTTGTTAAGGTAAGTTAACCATTTTTTCTTCTTGCTTTATTACAGAAATAAGTTGTGTTGAGGATAAAGGAGTTAGAGAGAGAAAGGGGTTGGTATAAAGAATGAAAGGTTTGTGTTGGAAGAAGATGAATTAAGAGGACCCAACTGATTTTAGGGTTTCTAAACTAGGTCTTGGGTTTTCTAACCTAGATGGACTATGGTTAGGTTAGGTGTAACAGTCTAGATCACCCGCTCACAGATATTATCCGCTTTGGTCCTTGGCCCAGCCAAGCCTTCACGGTTTTGCTCTTCCCACCCTTGGAAAGACGTGTCTGTAAGGGAGAGGTATCTGTACCCTTATAAGGCATACTTCGTTCTCCTCTCCAACCAATGTAGGATCTCATACTCTCCACCCCCTTAGGGTCTAACCCTCTTTTAGGGTCCAGCCTAGTTGGTACATCAGTTTAGGTACCAGCTCTGATACCATTTGTAACATCCCAAATCACTTGCTCACAAATATTGTCTGCTTTGGGCCTTGGCCTTGCCAAGCCTTCACGATTTTGCTTTTCCCACCCTTGGGAAGACGCGTCTATAAGGAAAAGGTATCTTTACCCTTATAAGGCGTACTTCGTTCTCCTTTCCAACTGATGTGGGATCTCACACTCTCTCTCCACCCCCTCTCTCTCTCCCCTTTTTTTGTTTTAAGCTGGTTGAACTTCGACATCTAATTGGTATAATTAAGTATCCTTCCCCAGTGAAAATTTAAAGAAATGCAGGAAGCGATCTTTGACATTGTACATGGAATTTCTACTTACATAAAATATAAGGCATTCTCTCCCTAATTTGTAAATAATCATGCCTACAAATGCAAGCAAACTAGACGTAAGGGACTGTCTAAACAAGAAGGGGTTGATGGATAAAAAAAATTGATGATTCATGTAAGGTCAACTAATATAATATAAAGGTTTAAATTGTAATGATGGAGACATGCCTTACATTTCAACCAATTAACTTCAGGACTTATAAATTCTAGATATATGTTGCTTATATCACATGACATTAAATGAGGATTTTGTGTCATACACGTTAGAAAACTTTAGTACTATTTAGTTAAAGATAATAGAACTTACAAAATCATCAAAACAAGATAAGTCATGAAAAAAATATTTGATAGCATTGCTAAGATGTTGAGGAGTGTTTGATACACTAGATCTCAGAAAGAAACTGATCTCTTTAAGAACCTTACATGTGAATAATCTTGGATATAAAAGTGAAGAAAACAATATTAAAGTGATAAAAGCTATGATGACTGTGATAAAAAGGATAAAATTATTTTAAAAAATCTATAGACTGATAAAGAGCTTAATTGTGAGTGAAGAAATTGTAGTAATAGAGGCAAAGGAAGATAGTACTACATTATAGCACATATAGATAGGTCATCTTAGTAAGTTAAAAATGACATAACCTAATAAGAAGAGTTTGAAGGGTGTTAAACATTGAAAAGGTAGACTTCTATAAGTTTCATATGCTTAGTAAAAAGTATAAGGTAACCTTTAAGGATGTAGTATATAAGGAGCAATATATATTAAACCAAACATATAGATAAGACATACTATGACCAACGAAAGGCAATACTATACTAGTACAAGTTAAAGTAGGATAACTTATAACAGATGATAAAGGGGTTACAAATTTTGGTTCGGGATATAAAATAATGTTAAGAGGAAAGTATCAACGCTATTTAGTGACAAATAGGGTGAAACACACTATTAGGCTACTAACAAGATATGATTAAAAAGATTTGATCATGTATGCCCCTACCATCAATAATAAAGATCTAACTATCTTTTAGAGGAATAGAAACATTCAAAAGAAAGATATATGGATAAGTGCTATAGTCAAGGATGTGAGGTTTCTCATGATTGGGGAATTGATTATATCTAGTCAAATCTTGTTAGAGAAGGTTCATAATTTAGAGGATTCAATTGACATGTGACAAAGCTGTTTGCCAAGAAGAAGTTTAAGCATTTTATGGACTTGATTGGTACTTTAGGTGTTTGACATAATTACAACCTAATCTTACAAGAGTGAAGATTGTTGTATTTTGATCTTATTCTCAGATGAGTAATCTTGAAGGTATTTGTTAAAGTATATTGGTCAAAACATGGTATATTCACTAAGGTGAAGATTGTTGTATATAGTTCATATATATGGGTGTAATTTTGAAGTGTTTCAAGAAGAACACATGTTTTCTTGGAAGTTTTTAAGTGATCACAATTTGGGATACGAGTGTGGGCCATGACATGTTCCTTTATGGAAAGAGGTAAAAGCACAAGTTAAAGACATGGGCATGTTGATGTAACAAATATGTTTATACAAAAGACATAGTTTGGAATATGATTGGGTCACATATCGTGTCTTAGTAAAGGTGACAAATTCAACTTGACTCAAAATAAATAGATCAAACTCGAGTTAATTCAATTTCAAATCAACCTTGATAGGAGGCTAACTCTAAGTTCGACTTGGACAACTCGAACTTCATCTATAAAATAATGTCAATTGGTTTAACTTTCTAAAATGATGTTTGAGAAATGAAACCTCTTAAAGTATATTAGTTAAAATTTACAACTAACTATACTTACGTAAACTTAGTTTATATATAAAAGATATATATAATCTTAAGTGAATTATTAATCAATAATAAAAACCAACATTTTTGAAATCCTAAAAGGTTAAGCACATTTAATTAGTCAAACTTTATTAAAAATCGTTTTGTTGGTTTTTTTTTCTTTTGTGCAAATATATTCTTTGTGTATACACCTTATTAACAAATCCATAGTAATCTTTTATAATATTCTAGTCACAATTACATTTCCAACACCACTTGGTGCCCCAACCATGTGGACCCTCAATTACGAGAAATATAATTTAAGATTTGGATGAAATAAATTATGAACTATAACATGATGAAATGCATCTTCTGCTTTGGTTAAGAAAGCAATGCTTAGAATTCGTTTTATCGCTCTTTTCGGATAAGGCATAGGGGAAGCCACAAGTTAGGATCGTAGGAGAAAGAATAACACACATCTGTTGATATTTTTGGCTGTTGCTACGTATTCTGCCTTACACGGCTATGTTATAAACTTAAAGAGCCATAGTGAAAATTCTTTCCCTTCTTGACCAAATAAATGTTAAAATGATTTATAAGTAGTAAGGGTCAATTATTTAAATTACTAGTTTTAGTGACTTTGGAAATAGTTGACCCAAGTCCAATCCTAATTACACTTGATGGAGAGTATTAAAGTATCCTATATTGACTAAGCATGGAAATATTAAAGGGTTTATAAGTAGTAAGAGCAAACAATCTAAATAACTAGTTTTAGTCATTTTGACAATAGATGATTTAACCTCATTTCTAATATCGTCCAAGGCCTTCTTGTATCTCTCGAGCTTGCTGCAAATGATGAAGCTGACAACCCAAACTATCTCAGTTGCTACTCCTCTAAAAAAATGGATCAGTAAAGTAACGTCTCTTCCAGTTCACAGAACACCTGGTTTCATCCGAAGCTGAAGATGTCACTTTTATCCATGGACTTTCCATTTTGGAAACTCTCGGGAGATCCATAGCCATCAACAGCCATATCTAAATTAGACATATTTATGGGCAACTCGCAATCTGTTAAGCTTGGTTCCAACTCAGCATCCAACATGACATTTGTAGGCATCAAATTAGAATGCAAGATTTGAGAGGCGTATTCAAAATGAAGATAATGAAACCTCTTAATAATACCAACCACATTCTGAAGACATACTTCCCAATCAAGATGCAACTAATTCTCTCTTACTCAGTTTTCTACATTCACAAAGCAACACGCTCTTCCTTAACTTTTAGTTCCAGTGTTTTCCTTACCCTAAAAAACAATTGAACTATTTTGAACCAGTGATAGATAAGGCAGAAGGCATGGTTGTTGTAAACATAGTGAGCGATAACAATTGGCTAAGAGCTAAGAGGTTTTTTTCGAGAGGGTCTTAGCTGCTGCTACCGCTAATACTCTTTGATAATAATGCATCATCATAACAGCAATAGCAAGTTTAGCGCTATATGGTTGATGTGCTACTAAGTCTACGACAACTCCTTCGGGCTACTCTTTATTTTCTATTCACATGGCATGCATGCGTGTGTGTTCTCTTTCTTTAATGGTGAAACTTAGAGTAAGTGATTGAATCTTCCTTTTCGTCATGAAAAATGTAACGAATTATATCCCACAGGTAAAATAAGCAAGGAAATAATACATAGAAATTTAATATGGTTCACTTTTTATTTTGAATTACATTCATGGATCAAACTCTGAATAAATCTTTCACTAATAAAAATAGCAGGTGCAAAGAGTGTAAAATGACACGATAAAATAGTGGTACTCACATATAAGGTGTTTATCAAATTTATTATTCCTAAGATAATATTCTCACTATTTTGTCATTCACCTTTTTAAGAAAATGTTTGTTAAAAATATCCTAGAAAATTACTCCCTCACAATCATCACATATCACATATGATGCACATCTAAGGAAGGAGAGAGGGAGGGTCTATTTATAGACCCTCCACCTCAAGCTGTGGACAGCTTGCTTAATGCAAACTGTTACCTAGCTGACTAAATGCAAGCTGATGACATCCTTTTTTTAAATAATTATCTAGAATATTGGCACTACCCATGTAAGTCGGTACCACTTACAATTTACTTTCATTCCTGCAGATGATCAACAAAGGTCAAACTTTTCCTTTGGTAGAACTTTTGTCATCATATTCGATCCATTCTCATTCGTATGAATCTTCTCAAGTTGCAATAGCTTCTTCTCTAACACCTCTCCGATTCAATGATATCTCACATCAATAAGCTTTGATCTTGAATAGAAGGAGGAATTCTTCCCAAGGTGAATATCACTTTGATTGCCACAAAACAATTGATATCTATCATGTTGAAAACCAAGTTCATTTAATAATTTCTTCATCCAAGCTCCTTTCATGCTTCAGTTGTAGTAATAAATTCCACTTTAAGTGATGGATAAATCAACACATTTTTGTAATTTCGATTACTATGACACAGCTCCCCTGTAAAGATAATTAGGTAACATATAATAGATTTTCTTGGGTCAACATCATTGGCCATGTCTGCATCTGTGTAACCAACTAACAAAGGCTTTGTAACATAAGCATATTTTGGAAGTATAACATATATATTTAAGAATCCACTTCACGACACCCTAATGTTCCTTACCAAGATTTGAAAGGAAGCTACTTACAAGTCCAACTGTGCGAGTAATATCTGGCTATATATATATCATGGCGTACATCAAACTTCCAATTGTATAAGCACAAGGGACTTTCATCATCTCTTCCTTCTCTTCATCCATTTAAGGGAATTACTTAGTACTCAAACTAAAGTGATTAGCAAGAGGACAATTAACTGCTTTAACTTTATCCATGTTGAACCTTTAAAGTGCTTTCTCAATGTACTTCTCTTGTGACAACCATAATTTCTTAGTGCTCATATCTCTGATAATCATCATGCCAAGAATTTGTTTTGTTGACCCCAAGTCTTTCATGACAAAAGACTTGCTTAATTACCTCTTCAAACTGGTAATTCTATTGATATTTTGGCCAATAATTAACATGTTATTAACATAAAGCAAAAGGATAATGAAATCATCATTATGGAATTTCTGTACAAAAATACAACAATCTAAAGTAGTCTTTTTATAGCCTTACTCCCCCATAACTATCTCAAACTTCTTATACCACTATCTCGATCCCTGTTTTAAACCATAAGTGCTTTTCATGAATCTACACAGATAATCCTCTTTCTCCTTATCCTTTGGTTGCTCCATATATATCTCCTCTTCCAAATATCCATGAAAAAGGTTGTCTTGACATCTAATTCAATTTCCAAGTTTAGACTTGCTGTTAACCTGAGTATTGTAGAAAATATCTTGTCAAAATCAATTCTTTTTCTTTAGTTTAATCCTTTAACGACCAATTTAGCTTTGAATCTTAGATGAGGATTGTTTCCTTCATGCTTAATCGTGAACACCCACTTATTTTTCAAAGGTTTCTTTCTTTGGCAACTTCATCAGCTCAAAAGTTTTATCTCATGCAAGACCTTCATTTCATCTTACATTTTTTTAACTGGAACATCCCACTATCATAGGGTACATACCCAAACATTCAGGAACATTCAAGTACATATCCTATGATAATGGCATGATAGAGCAAAACATATCCAACTTACACATGGCATCATCTAACATAATCAAAAGTTATCAAAAATTTAAAACCATTCCTTGCATTCATTCACAAATATTTACAATGTCTTCATTAGACGAATATATACAAAACCTCATACAGGTTCTAGAAAAATCTACAAAATAAAAGCTATAACTCTCTGATGTTAGCTGGCAGACCTCTGAGCCATAACTTAGTCCAAAACGTTCTTCTAATCTAGAATAAACACTGAGTCTCCTGTCTTGTACATGAAAAAAATCACGTTGCAATTTTTATGAGTTTTGTGAACTCAATGAGTGAACCATCATTGATGATTTCATCGGATTACACACACATACCACATATTTCACATATATTCATTCACATCATATATACACTCCAGATATTCGCACAACATGGTATATCATATAATCTCACAATCCACATAGCCAAGTATGACAAATAGATCATAACAATTTATAATTTGTTTCAGCTTTGCAGATCATTAAAAGAAATTCAATCTTATAATGTTATATGTATGAGACTCAACATTCTTTCTTATTGTTGTGACCTAGTGTCTATCACAAACTTGTACAAATACCGACCCATAGGGCTCAGTTAAACAGAATCACAGAGCATAGCTCTATGTGCAAAATCAGAAATCATGGAGTAAACTTCTACGTGGAAGCGCTTCATACTGGGAACTCAAGTCACAACACCTTTATCTGAGCATGTATTTTATGAAATGCAACAATTTCAGAAAATCTCATATATCACAATCTTATACAAATGCTCAGACAAGATTTCACAGTCATCGGACCTAAGTATGGTATTCAACTTTTGTTGAGAATCAAATGTCAAATTCATATCAAATCAAACACTCCTAATACATGCCCAACTATTAAACTCCTCGGACCTCAGGTTCGGAATCCAAAAACAACTCATAATAGTTCAATACTATTGGAAGTGAAATAAATCAAATTAAATTCAAATCAAATCAATTATAGGAAATCATCTAGGTTGACTCATAGAACGCTCCAATATGCTATTCTCTAGATGGTTCGGCAATATCTGTCTGGCGTCTACTTGGCTCCTCTAAAACATACTTAACACATTTACAAATATCATATTTTTGCACAAATGTACAAATGTTCTTTTATGCACATCAATGTATAGAAAGTGTGCACAATGCATGTTTAATGACAATTCCGGGTATCTTGTTGTAATTCTCATCATCAAATCGATTAGATATCAAAGGACTCATTAATAACATTAGTACTTATAATTGGGCCATAATAAAGTATATGTGAAATCCATTACATAACTTAATTGACCATTACAGAATTTCTACCTACATAATTTCTGGTCAAATTTGCATAATTAATTTGATAGGGTATTAGGCAAGCCTTTCTACTGGAAAGTTGTTATAAAGTGTCTTAAGTTTCTAATGACTCCTATATCATCCAATTTGATTCAGTATTCAATGAGTTATGCACAAAATACCACAGACTGTGCACATTTGAACTTTTAGCTAGTACATGATCATACCCTCTAATTGTACAACTCATATCTTTTATCTAAGAAATCCAAAACTTACAAACTTTGCACTAATTTAAAGTTAAGAGAATAAGCTACAACTTTGATGAAGAAAACTCAGACTAATTCAGCCCACATAAATACAGTTTATTCAATAACCACAGGATATGATTTCTGTCCTTAGTAGTGCTACAGCCTAAGCTAAAACTCAGTTCCATACCAATTTTGAAAATCATAGAGATAGAATTAAAATTTGACTTCTTCACAAAAGTTGTAGAAATATGTATATATTTTAATATTAATTAAAATTTAACTAATTCAGAAATCTACATCTCAATTTATAATTATAAAACCAAAGCATGATCATGAAAATTTCTAGTTCATAACATTCCTGCAGACTTCCACACTTTCATCCTATCAATCATTTCCAAATGAATTCTGATAACTATAAATTTTTATTTAGAGAAAGGAAAATATCTTAGTAATCCATTGGTCCAAGTTTTAAGTTATTTGGAGTTTGTATGAAAAAGTTATAGGTAAAAGACTTAGGATTGTTCAATGAAATACTCTAGTTTTTAACCCATACATGCAACCACCATCCTTCTCTCTCTCTATCACGCAAAACTTCATCTTCTTCACCGAAAACCCAGATTTTCCCCCCACTTTTACACTTTCTAACTACTGCATTCATTGCATAAACCAACTTTCCTATCCTCTTTTCAACTCAACAACTCACAACAAATCAAAAATTAAAGGTTCACACTTAACCATCAAAATCATAAATCTCACCTTTACTTTCTGCATATTTTTGTTTTGCCTCTATAACAACAACCACTCATGTATTGATCCACAACCATGAAAACGTACGCCATTCAAACATGCATCTATTAAAACATAGAATCATTAAAACATCAATGTAACTTACTTGTTTTTACTTCAGCAAAATTTCAGAAATGGGGAGAGCAAATAGGAAGGAAA
>JANSVA010000005.1:37765021-37775146 GCA_025504915.1 Erythroxylum reticulatum | reverse complement strand
CAAAACACTCCCAATACATGCCCAACTATTAAACTCCTCGGACCTCAGGTCCGGAATCCAGAAACAACTCACAAACATTTAAATAATATTGAAAGTTTAACAAATCAAATTAAATTCAAATCAAATCCATCCTAGGAAATCATCTAGGTTGACTCACAAAATGCTCCAATATGTTATTGCCTGGATGGTCCAGCAATGTCTGTCTGACGTCCACTTAGCTCCTCTAAAACATACAAAACACATTCACAAATATCACATTTTTGCACAAATGAACAAATGTTCTTTTATGCACATCAATGTATGGAAAGTATGCACAATGCATGTTCAATGACAATTTCGGGCATCTTATTGTAATTCTCATTGTCAAATCAATCATATATTAAATCCCTCATTAATGTCATTAACACTTATAATCTAGACCTTAATAAAGCAATGTGAAATCCATTACATAACTTAATTGACCACTTGAGATTTTCTACCCACATGATTTTGGGTTGCATAATTAATCTGATAGGGTAAATGACAAAATTAGGCAACACTTTCTTCTAGAAAGTTGTTCTAAAGTGTCTTAAGTTTCTAATGACTCTAAAATAATCCAATTTTATTTAGTATTCAAATAGTTATGCACAAAATACCATAGACTGTACACATTTGAACTTTTAGCTAGTACATGATCATACCCTCTATTTTCACAACTCCTATCTTTCATCTCAGATATCAAAAAATTATAAACTTTATACCAATTTAAAGGTAAGATAATAAGATACAATTTTGGTGAAGGCAACTCAGCCTAATTCGGCCTACATCAATATCGTTTATTCAATAACTACATGATATGATTTCTGTCCCTGGTAATGCTATAGCCTAAGCTAAAACTCAGTTTCATGTCAATTTTGAAAACTATAGAGATAGAATTAAAATTCTACTTCTTCAAAAAAGTTGTATAAATATGTCTATAGTTTAATTAGAATTAAAAATCAACTCATTCAGAAATCTAAAGCTCAAATTATAATCAGAAAACCGAAACATGTACATGAAAAATTTTCAATTCATAACATTCCAGCTGGCTTCCATAATTTCATCCTATCAATCAATTTCAAATTAATTCAGATAGCTCTAATTTTTTATGCAGAGAAAGAAAAATTTCTTAGGAATCAATTGATCTAATTTTCAAGTTATTTTGAGTTCGGATGAAAAAATTATAGATAAAAACTGAGGGTTGTGCAAAGAAAAACTCTAGTTTTTAACTCACACAAATAACCCATCACCTTTTCTCTCTTTAGAACACCAGCCTTCATCTTTTTCACCGAACTACACCTCTCCTCTTCTTGTTTCTTTCTTCCTTTTTTTTTTTTTGCTCCATTCCCACACATCACAACTAATATATATATTGCATAAACTATTTTTTTCTACTTCCATCTCTAAAGAACCCATCACAACTAAATCCAAAATCCAAAATTTTATACCTACGTTACAAAAATTGCACTGTTCACGTGAGCATATCCCATTTTTCTGCATCTTTCTTCCATCTTCATTCCATGTTCTTCTTCTCTTTTTTTTGGTCAATTTAAGCCTTCTTAAAACACAAGACCATACCACTCTATATTCTCTTTAACTCTAACCTCACAAAATTTCATCAGTAACTTTACCCAAACATTTATGCTTGTATATAGTGAAAACAGAGCATGTTCCAACTTTACCAGATATATGCTCTTGCGTGTTTCATCATATAATTTCCTTTTTCTTCTCTCATCTGGATCTTCCCATTTTCATTACAACTTACTAACAAACTCATTTTAATTCCTTCAAACATTTCCAAAAACATTCATGTACATCATCAAGAAAAACAGAGCATGAACATCGTTAACATCTAACCATTATTTTCTATAATTATAATTATTTCACTAATCTCCATTTAACTCAAAATATCACAATCTTGATACACTTTCTACTCATTCCCTAAATTCACAAATTCATCATACAAGTTATTCAACACCGAAACCACACTTCTTAAACTCATGCATGTATGTAAAAATTTACATCGAAAAATAGACTTATCAGAGCTACTTACTTAGCTCAGCTATTTACAGTAGTAAAAGTAAACCAAATGCACAGCTGGTGTTTCAAAAAAAAATCTCCAGTATTGATAATAATGAGTAGAGCTTCGGTGGTTGAAAGAAATTATAAAGACTTCATAGAATCATGTAACAGTTTGGTTGGTAAGTTTGAATTCGATGAGAGATCAAAACAAGATTTTGAAAGCAAAGGAAACCTAGAGGAAACAATTTGGGAAGCATTCAATGAACAACCAAAAGCTTCTCTCCCTTCTCCAGAAACACCCATGGCAACATATAACTTGTGTCCCTTGCATGTAAGCCACGTGGCTACATGCAAGGCCTCCAAAAGTGGCTTACATGCAAGGCCTCCAAATGTTACTATTTTATTGGTCCACAGCCTAGTTCAAAAATACCCCAAAATTTTGAAATTTCTCTAAAATTTACCAAATATTCTGAATAATAATGACACTCTCCACATAAATTTCAGCTCAAAAAGTTCACAATTTGCATTTTCATTATTAATAATTAGAAAAATGTCATGAATGCATGTACAATTATTTGTAAATGTGAAAAATCAAATATCGTGTGCGAGTATGTCACATTATGCATAAGCGGGAATTATGCTTTCGAATTGCCCATTAATCTCTAATAAACACCATTTTAATCTTAATTCAAGTAACAAGATGTTACATTAACCCATTTCATCTTATATTCATCTATCATAGCCTCTTCAAAATTCTCAGGTTCTCCCCCATCAGTAAGTAACATATACTAATCATTGGAGTATCTATGTAGTACCCCACTCCCACAAGACATGTACCCAACATCCTGCATGATATCCGAGTTCGTGCCCCATGAGGGCGGCGTGCTAGAACACTCAATCAGTTAAAACTTAGTACATAATTTTTTTTAATACAATCAAATGCACGAAAATCAATAAACAATTTGGGCCTGCTTTATTTCACAAACATTTTCAGTCATAACAATACAATCAATAGAATTTCAAAAACCATTTGGGACCCATTACCAATATAAAACATTTTTATTCATAATGACTTTACATTACAACATAAATCCATTTATATACACACGGTACAAAAATTTCGGAATACATTTGTTTACGGAAATCTTGAAATACAAATTTATACAAAAATAGGAAAATACTAATACAGACGTGAACTAATTCTGACCTCTATCTTTCTATTGCATACAGTATGTATACTACTGTTTCCTTAACGAGGTATTTTTCTGAGTCCTGAAAAATATTTGCAAATTTTAGGTGAGTTTTGCAAACTCAATAAATGACCATCATCGATGGCTCACCTAGTCATGTAACACATAAATCACATCATTTCACATTTCACACTTCACATTCAATATAATTTAATCACTCATATTATGCATGCACATGAAACCCATTTTTCATTTGTTATTTTGTTGTGATCGAGTACCTAAATTGTCCTGTATCTATTGGATACTAGGCTCATTACTAACTGTCCCATATCCGATAGGGATAGGGCTCATTTTACATGGTGAGCCTTAGGCTCTTAATCACTTTCTAAGCTCGAGGCTTATTTCACACTTTGAGCTTTAAGCTCTGATTGGTGACTACTCAGGTCACAACTACCATTATATTTCACTCATTCATGAAATGGAATGCATCAATCACATTTGCATGTTTCCATTCAATCACATTCCCATATCATCGTACCTTAGCCCAGGATTCAATATTAAAGTTGATAATCACATTTTCACTTACATGTAAATGCTCATTTAAAACACATTTATCATCAAATTATGTACACTTAGTTCATCTCATTCATATACAAGCAACACTTCAATATCTTAACCAAGCATCACAATCATCAGACCTCCTGTCCGGAAACCATCACAATCAATCATATTCATATAGACATTCAGTAGTCAATCAATACCAAAATTCAAACAAAACAAACAATGAAATGAGACCATCTAGGTCTACTTATAGTACGCTCCAGATTAGCAATTGCTTCCAAATTATAGAAATGCATGAATGCGGATGTTTAAACTACACATCCCATTTATGCAATACACACGTACACACATTAATAATTGCACAATTGTAAGCATTTATTTTTTCACACTTATGTATATGGACTATGTACAATGCATGTTCAATGACAATCCCAGGTATTTATCTATCAATTTTATCACCAAATCATTCTCATAGAAAAACTCATCTAGTTATAATTTATACTTAAGTTTATGCCTCACTAAAACCATTAAAATCACAATTTATTTCTTATTGAATCACTTCAAATTTTTCCAAGACACCCCTTTCGGGTCTACTGTTCATGTTCAATCAGAAAATAAAAATGAGGTAATTTGTCATAATCTCTTCTAGAAAAGTTTTCCTATATGTCTTATGTTTCCATTGACACCAAAATAACTCAATTTGGTTTAGTAATTTGGAAGATATGCCTCAAACATTTTTGGGTTGTTCATATCCAAAGATAGTATACTATGCACAACTTCTATCCAGAATTTAAACATCTTAGAGGCTTAATCATAATTCGAATTCTTGAGACAATTTGTATCCTATATCTTTAATTCACTACAAATCAAGAACTATCTCTTTTGGAATCCTATAGATCCAAATATAATCAAAATACTGAAGTGTGTTTAGAAAAATATTCCTATTTATGCTGTTCCAACATATTCCCACACTTTTATTTAATTAATATTTTTCAATTCAATTCATAATGATACAAAATTTTATGTAGGGATATAAAAAATGTGTTATAAATCTATTGGTTCAATAATCAATTCATTTGGATGTCTAGAGAAGAAGTTATAGTCGAAAGAAGAAAGGTGGTTTGGCTGCACAATGCTTAGAAGCCATTAGAGAACACTGTAGCTTGATGGCACAATTAAGGTTGTGAGAGTGTCCATTAAATGACACTCAAGGGCATGAGAATGTAATTCATAGGGGTGAGAGTTGAAAACTCATGGGGTGAGAATGAAAAAGTCACGGCTGTGACAGATGAGGACAAAAGAGTTATCTTAACATACTAATCAGACCCGTCCTATTGTTTTCATTCAATATCTCTCAATTCATTTTATATTGCTATGATTTTTTGGTGGAGAGATAGAGAAATGTCTTATGAGTCCAATGGTTTAAGTCTCATGTCATTTGGAGGTCTAAAGAAGAAGTTATGACCAAAAGAAGAAAGGTTGTTTAGTAAAAAGAAAAACTCACAAGCACGAGGGTGCAAATCACCCATTTTCATCAAAGTCGATGCAAACTAAATATATCCAAAAATAATGTATTTTCACTGACTCTCAATGTCACCATCGTGCTTATGCATGACAGCGTAAATTGTTTAACTTCAAATGTTATTCATGACGGTGCAATCCCCCTTCATCTTCTCCACCGAAATACAACTTCTAAACTCCATAACTTTTGATCCAAAACTGCAAAAATTACAAACTTTATATCACTAGAAAGATATACAACTTCCATGAAGACAACTTTGTCAAAATCTCTCTAGATCAGTACAGAAAATTCATGAAATATCAAATCAAAAATTCAACCTCTAAACTATTCATTCTCAGAAAATTTCCAAATGACTTCCATTACAAAAATCCAACACTTCAAATTTTTATTTCTAGTTTTTCTACTCAATTTTATTAAACCAATTCACCATAAATTAATAAATATACAAGTTTAATCAAAACCATCAAAAGCCAAAAATTCATGTTCATCATATTCATGCTTTGTCATCTTTTCTGCATTTCCAACTTTCATTCACAATCTCCATGTTTCCTCTCAACTTTCATTTATACCCTCATTCCTATCTCATACCATTATTTTACAACTATTCTTCAACTCAAAAACCATTTTCTTGATCATCTCTAAAGCTTTCATCAACTCACATATATTCATACTGCATAGTGAAGAAACAGAGCATGTATCACCTTTTCATATCTAATTTTCTACACTAATCCTATACCCCATTTCATTGCTATTTCAACTCCAAAAACTATTTCTACAACACCTGATCACTAACAATCCATCACATACTAAATTAACACTATAACCAAAATTTTCATCCATCAACATAGTATTTATGAATATACACGTAAATGCCATGATCATGCAACTGATAATAAATTCATTAAATTTATGTCATAAATCTACAACTCTAAAGAATTTATTCACTACTTGTTGAAAACTCCAAAAGCTTCAACTATTCCAAAGCCCTAACTCCATGCAAAATCACATTCTCCTCTGTGTAAACTGACCAACTTATGGTTTTTCTTAAGCAAAAAAGACAAATAGCAGTGGTGGTAGAGGTGTGGGATGAGGAAAAGCAAAGAAATTCCTCAGAAGGTGTTTGACAAAAAACTCTGTGTAGTGAAAGGAAATTCGAAGAAGGTGGCTAGAAAATAACACTTAAGACATTTTACTCAACCCTTTTTCACTCTCAGATATCTATAACTTACTTCTACAAGGTTATAAAAACAACTTTCTAAATTAGTGACACTTGTCACTTCCTTAATGCCTAAGCCTAAACTAAGTTTCTTTCTTGACTAATTCCTTTAGTCTCATCTTTACAATATAACTATCTCCAATCTTCTTTTGATTCCTTTTTCCTATCTTCCATTATACTCCATAAATTTCGAAAATTAACACCAAAATTCAAAAATATTACAAATCCACTAATCAATAAAATTTCCAATATATATAAATTCAAAATTCACAAAATTATAAAAAATCACAACTCATTCTAATTATACCCAGAATTATTCATGAATGCATGTACAATTATTTTTATGTGCAAAAATTTCACTATTCATGTGTGTATGTGTATGCCATATTATGCATGAGCATGGAAATGTATTTCTAAGCTTTCATTGATCACTCTTATTTACTATTCTAGCCTCCCCGCAGGTAACGGAATGTTACAATCTAGTAGAAGCTTGTCTCGCTCAGATCTCTTGATTAGAACCTGAGAAGCCTCAGATGCTGGTGGTTGATTTTGAACATAATCTTTATCAAAATCTTCAATTGATTTATTTTGAATGGGAGCATCATCATCAACTATATTTAGCTAACAGTTTTCTACTTCATCTCCAAATTGTCTTGGCACTGTTTTAGGAGGAATTAAGTCTAAGTCCAATAGGTCACCATTAGTTCTTAGAACATCCTTTTTCGCTTTGCCAAGATCTTCAATGGTTTGATCTTTGACAAATATAGCATCATGGCTCCGAATCAACTTTTTTTGGATTGGATCATAAAATGATAGTTGAATTGATCTTCTCCATGACCAATAAGTATGCACTAGCGAGTTTTGAGATCAAGCTTAGATCTCTCATCTTTAGGGATGTGGACATAAGCTTTGCAGTCAGATATCTTTAGATGATCAAAGGAAACATCCTTCCTGACCATACTTTTTTCAGAACATCAAACTATAAATGGATGCAAGGTGAGTATGAAATACATATACTACTGTGAAGAAAGCCTCCCCCCAAAATGTCTTAGGCAACTTTACATGTGAGAGTACGCGTCTAATTCTCTTTATCATAGTCTTGTTCATCCTCTCAACCAAGGCATTCAATTACGATGTCTTAGGAGGAGTTGTCTGATGTCGAATATCATGCTCTTTATAATAAACGTCAAATGGTCCAGTATATTCTCCACCATTATCTATTCGAATGCAGTTTGACTTCTTACAAGTTTTCCTTTCAATTGAGGCATGGAATTGCTTAAAACTTCTAAAACTTAATCTTCAATTTTCAAGGTGTATACCCACGTCTTCATAGAATGTTTATCAATGAAAGTCACAAAGTATTGAGCACTACTTAATGACCTTGTCATTGGCCCACATAGATCTAAATATACCAAATCTATCACATTCTTTATTTTAGAAGGAGGGGAACTTTGGAAAGCGACGTTATTTTGCTTTTTGCTAGACAATTAACACACTTTTTTAAATGCACCTATTCAATTCCAAATAATGCATTCTTTTTCACCAACTAAGTCATTCCCTTCTCACTTATATGACAAAGTCTCCTATGCCACAATTCAGGTGCACCATTTTTCTCTACTAGATTCATAACATCAATGGAGAGCTTTGCCTGCATCATGTAAAACTTTGAGCACTTCTTACATTTAGAGATTACAAATGAGTCTTTAGTAAGTTTCCATTTGCCATCTTTGAAAGTGTTGAAAAAACCTTCATCATCAAGCATGCTAATAGAGATCACATTTAGGTGAAGATTAAGAACATTTATGACACCGTTTAAAGGCAATCTCATACCATTTTCTATCTCTAAGTAAATATCACCTTTTTTTGGTGATTTTGGCCAAAATTTTATTTCCTATTTTAATGATACCAAAATCTCCTTGTGTATATGATTAGAAGAGTTCTTTATATGATGTGACTTGAATAGTGATATTATTGTCACCTATCCAGTTGAACTCATAGGATGCACTATTCACATCATTATTATATGGGACAATGTGAAAGTCATCAATGGTCGTCATTGGTGATGTGTGTTCATCATCACTGCTATCATCTTTCTTGAATGTTTTGCCTTTGTTCTTTCCTTCTTTGAACTTTTGGCAAAACCTTTTGATATGACCCTTCTTCTTGCAGTGACGACACTCAATGTTTGCATATTTATTTGATCTTCCTCTACTTTTATCTCTAGAATTTTGACCTTTAGATTTGCTCCTCTCCGTAGAACATGTGACCAAAACTTCTGACTGTTTTGAAGAGGTCGGACTCTGTGATCTTCGTCTCATCTCTTCATTTAGAATTTCACTTTTTTACGTATTCCATGTTAACAACACCGTTAACTGCAAAATTGGTAACTAAAAATTTCAAAGTCTCCTAAGATTTTGGTAGGGAAGTAAGCAAGAAAAGGGCAAGAACTTCATCATTGAAATTTATGTCCATTCCCAATAATTGATCTATGATCCCTTGAAAATCATTCAAGTGATCAGCCATAGAAGTACCTTCTTGATATTTTATTTGCACAAATTTTGTCAGATAAAATAATTTATTGTTATTGATTTTTTAGGCATACAACTCCTCGAGCTTCTTCCACAAGGTCTGTGCATAAGTCTCATTGCCAATATGGTTATACACATTATTTTTGACAAATTGTTGAATAAAACTATATACTTACTTATGCTCAAACACTCACTCCTCGTCCAATTTATTTTTTGGTTTTGCTATAGTAAACACCAGTAAATGCATTTTTTTTACAAATAAAAGATCTTTAATATTTTTTCCGTATAAAATTTAAATTAGGGAAATGCTTCACGTCTATATATGTATAAAAAGAGTTTATTTAATTTAATCTCGTGGTAGTTAGAGTCATTTAGGCTAATCATGTTGCTTATTTTTGCCTCCATCTTTGATGAGAAATCCTTTGACATAAAACCGAACCTAGCTCTGATATCATTTATTGGGAAAAATGTTGCAAATTATATCCTACAAGTAAAGTAAGAAAGGAAATAATAAACAAAAATTTAACGTAGTTCACCCTTTATTTTTGAGCTACGTTCAAGGGTCAAACTTTGAATAAATCTTCAATAAATGAAAATAGTAGTAACAAAGAGTGTAAAAAATAATGGCACTCACACACAAGGTGTTTCCCAAATTTACTATTCCTAAGATAATATCATCATTATTTTGTTACTCTCCCTTTTGGGAAAATGTTTCCAAAAAATACCCTAAAAATCACTCTTTTACAATTACCACATATCACATATGATACATATCTAAGGAAAGAGGGAGGCAGGGTCTATTTATAGGGACAACTTGTTTAATACAAGTTGTTGAAAACTTTTCTTCTTTTTTTTTTAAAAAAAGTAATTATTTGCCTTACACTTTCCTGTTTCTTTAGAACCTCTATAAACTTGACCATCACATATGATCATCCAAGAGAGAGGGGAGAAAGAGGATAGTGGGATTGTAATATCCTACCTCCTAAAATCATTAAGAGATTAAACTATTAGATTAAGTCACATGAGTTATTTCATTTAAGAATTTACAAGGTGCATTTCATTCACATG
>JANSVA010000005.1:37745335-37763343 GCA_025504915.1 Erythroxylum reticulatum | reverse complement strand
ACTCATACTGAGGATTGTTGAAATTAATGGAGTGTACACCTTCTTTTGAGGTTAATTGGGGGAACCATATCTCTAAAATGGGATTAGGACATCCCAAGACATGCATGATGACTTGTATGTGAATTTTGAACCTAGGAAATGCATAGTAGAATTGAATCTCAAATAAATGCTAGTATACTGTGTATTTAAGAAACAACATTGTTTTGAATAATTCTTTTCACTTGGAGTGCAACTAATATTTTTATTACATATTTTGAGAAATGATATTATTTTCAACAAACCTGCACTTGAAGTGCAAAGGATAATGTTTTATTTTCTGAAACTACATTTTTGAACAACTTTGCACTTGGAGTGCAACAGATGACTTTTGTTGCATGAAATAATGTTTTGGAACTTACATATGCATAACCGAGTCATGTATTCTACGTGTCTGTTTCTTTTTGGCTTAGAGCTATGGCAAGGTTCCATTTTATCAGTTGGATCAATAAATAAAAACATGGTGCCTTACTTGATTTTTATACTTAATACTTTTATATGATCTTTTTTGTAATTGGTGAGGTAACAATTGGCCAATCGTATGCTAAACACAACAGATTAAGAGACCCCCATACCCTTGACACTGGTATATAAATGTCGAGTCCCCGTATCGACACCTTTTATAGGAATTATAGGTGATTTCACACCTAAGGTTTGGTCACTGATGAGCTCATCACCTGGTCATGACGCTCTTGTCGACTGTAGTCTAGGCTCAACATGCATAAAAGTTGAGCCAACACCGAAGAATCAGTGGCTGTGCACACTAGTTTGGCTGACTAATGACAACACACTTGATTGTTTTGGTCTATTCTGAGATTTGTTTTCCTAACGAGATTTGATTTATATATCTGATGCTTTTCTACTTTTGTGTACTGTTCACTGGAACCTACGTTCACTAAAACCTATGTTCACTGGATGAGTGATTAATAGGCTAGGACTAAGTGGTTCCTAACTAGTATATATTGAGTCATAGGCTAAGCCTATGTGTTTATATGTCATGTATGTTCACTTCATAGATGGTTATGTGCATGCTAAATATGTGAAAACCTGTCCTTAGGTCATCTAGACCATCTTGGTATGTATCGGGTTCTATTTACAATATATGTTTTTCCTTCTCACTGAGTATATAGTATACTCACCCCCTTCGCTTCCCAACCATGCAGGTTAATTTGGCATTTTTGGGGCATTACTGCAGGTGGGTAGTCTCTGTTTTGTACTTTTGATGTATAGTGGCTCATGACCTATTTTTATTAAGTTTGTTATGTTTATATGTTGTATGATTTTGTAAATTAACTTTTCACTATCTTGTGGTTTGTAAATGACCTTATGAATGAACATTTTGTACTGTTGTTGAGATTGCTCTTAAGTGGACTTAAAAGTCTAGAAGTTGTAGTAGAGTTTTAAATGTGAATATAGAAGTATGTTTAAAACTAATTTACAGATATTTTAATTAAGATTTGGGATTTTCAAATTATAGTCATTATATTGTCCAAATGTTTTCAACGGATATTCAGTTAGCCTTGCGTAGTCAGATTAAGGAGACCGTGAGTATCCTTAGCCTGGATATGCGACAGTTTTTATATGCCCGATGTGGTTTCAGGTCATGATAGGGATCCATAAAAAAGGGTAATAAAGCACATAGATGAAAAATAAACAACATCAATATTGACATTTTGAGATTAAGCTTTGAGGAAAGAGGCAAAATTAGAGTAATGAAGTAAAGGTTGTGATGGCTTCTAATGTTAGGGTTAGATAAACAGAGAGGTAGTTGGAAAAAGATGAGATGAATGGCTCCCTCCAGCACACAGGTTTCTTACACGAAAAAGATAATAATTAAAGAAATCATTCAGCGAGATACTTCCTCTATTGTTTACTTGCTCTTAGTTCTTTGTCTCTGTTTTTAATCTTTTCTTACACACAAAAAACTAGATAATAATAAAAGAAAACATTAAGCAAGATATTGTTAAAATTTGAACTTTAAGTGAATTATGTGTTAAAAGGGCAGATAGGAGATCAAATAATTTATTAAAGAGCTTTTTGCAATTCTAATGGGAAGTTTTAAAATCAACTGATAAATATTAGTTACTAAAATCTGAGATCTATCTCTACTCGTTGAAATTTTTTCCCTACTGTATGCCATCAACTATGTAAGTGAAATTTGGCATTTAATAAAGAGATGAATTAGATAAGTAGTTTACGTCTGTGAATCGTTTTTGTATTAGTAAGCAGTAGAAAAAAGTCGATATTTAAAAACTATCATTTTATGCAATAGAGAAAAGTCGATATTTCAAAACTATCTTTTTATTAGATGGAATTCTCACAAGAAATTCATGTTTATACTTGGATATTGGGCATTGGTTCTTAAGAGGAAAGATAAAAGTTGTGTGCCTGTAGAGAAGGCCTTTGTTGTCTCATCCATCATACTTGGAACTTACTAATAGTCACAAGAGTTCTTGTGATTGTTCCACAATAGTCTACTTGACACTGTAGTAGCCTCCAATTCGACTTTGGTTAGTTGATGGTCTTATCTAAAGACTTGTTTTAGCTAGTTTGGTTGTCATACTTCCCTGTGTGCCCTTCGGGGGCCCCCAGTTTGGTATCAGACTAATCTTTTATGTCTTGGCCGATAGTAACATTATATCTTGACAAGAGTGAGTAGGGAGAGAGCCCATATATAATGGAAACACTACTAAACGACCTAGTTCATATATACATCTTTATGTTAGAGCTATACGCCTTGTTCTCACACTTATCTAAGCTTCTGAAAAGGAATGCACCACCCTGGACATTATAACAATCAAAGGCTGTCTAGAATCTAAAGCATAATTTTTAGGATCCTCAACCTTTACAGATTCCTAACATAGGGCAACACATTTTACAGATAGATGTTAATGACAATTACTGGGGTGTTATGCTCATCGAAGAAATCAATGGCAATCGATAGTATTGTGGATATGCAAGTGGACAATTTAGTTCTTCTGAATACCACTACCATATCAGTTATAAGGAGATTCTCATTGTCAAAAGAGATATTGAATTCCACCTTACTCCTTATCATTTTTTCATTGAAATGGATAATACCTCTTTTACTCATCCTCCAACCACTATTGCAGAACTCTTTCCACTTCTTTACCAAAGTTTGTTTTATTATCTGCATCTTACTCTTCTTAAGTTTGACATTCTACCTGTTCCTGGTTACTTTGATGTTATTACTCCCTATAAACTTATGTATCATATATATGATACTCTCCATGATTCTACATTATGGCACCTCTGGGCTTTATCTGCCCTCCATGCTTGTTCCATTTCTCTTTCACCTTTTCATACTTATAGACACCTGTCTGATCCCACCAATGCTGATTCTCTTTTATGGACTTTTTTAGAATGGATTCAACCATTGTCTAAATGGTGTATTGATATGTCTTAAATTTTAACTCATAATCGCCTCTGGGACACTTCTTTAGATGATCGCAAGGCTTATGCTATCTACATCATTCACCGTCCCTATTGTATGAATGACTATGGGCAGTTGTGTACCCTAAATCATCTCCAACTTTGGTGCACTACTACAGATTGGCCTACAGAAAGCACACCATTAACAAAAGAATTACACTCTTTCTTAGACTAATTAAATCAATCTTGAAGCTTAGGTCATCATCCATATGTACATCTCTTGGTCCTTATTTTGGGGATTTTGCTCTTCTAACACCCATTTTGACTCCATCCATGAAAAGTGGACATCAGTAACTACTCATGAATCCAAATTCGAGCCAGAGAAATTCCTTACCCTACATATTGCAGATCCATGAATTCCAGCCAACCATCCAGTCCTACATAAGAGTCCATTTCTGTTTCTGGCCTATGGCCTCCCAGTTAGGCTACTACTAATATCAGCCACCTTATTGAACAAATTGACAAAGAAATGGACTTGACAGATGAAGTTGACGATGGTACTTACCTCACTTTAACACTTTAAATGTGAGGATCATCTTTCTAGGAGTTTGCTTTTTCTTTTAAGTCTTTTGATGAAAGAGAACCTTTGTGGCCCATAAACCATTATGCAAGATTCCTTCTTATCATTATACTGTTTGCTTTTAGAAAGTTGTTTACTTTGTCAAAGTAGCTTTGTTAAAGGTGTGATGATTGTACTTAAAGTATCTTTCTTTTCTAAAGTTCTAATGAGTGTGACTCTTAGGAGTTTTACTTTCCTACCCTTTGCTTCGCCTATAAAAGCAAGATTATTCTTCATTTGTAAGTAGGTTGTAAGTAGACTAGAGTTACAGTTTTATTTCAATGAAAGCTTGTTTGACTGTTTTTTATTATTATTTATAAGTTGTCCATCTTTTGAAAGCTTAAGTCTTTAGTGATGTTACTATCTATCATTATATAGAGACAAGTATGAACTATATTCACCTCTTTTAAGAATCTTGTGTATCAGAAAGTTTAAGACAGTCTAGGACTGCTTATAAAACAATTCTGCTATAAGATTGGAGTTTCACAGGGAAAGAGTGAAAGTACTGCTGCGATTATTGTTTCAAAAAGGGAAAGAGAGTTGTGAAGAGTTTAAGGTTCCTAAGAGGAAAGATGAGAGTTGTGTGCCCGTGGAGAAGGGCTTTGTTGTCTTGTCCATCATACCTAGAACTTACCAATAGTCACAAAAGTTCTCATGATTGTTCCATAATAGTCTATCAGACTTTGCAGTAGCCTCCAATTCGACTTTGGTTAGTCGATGGTCTTGTATAAGGACTTGTTTTAGCCAGTTTGGTTATCATACTTCCCTGTGTGCCCTTCAGGATCCCCTGGTTTGGTATTAGAGTCCCCAGGTTCAACCTGGCTTTGCCCAACGTTGTGAGTTCTATTCCCCGAATGTTAACAGGAGTTACTTGTAGATAAGGCGTAGGTTAGAGCGGGGGTATATTTAGGATTTTATGTTCACTCTCCTTCAAGTATCCCTAGGGGGCATAGTGGTTAAGAGCCCTTAAAGGGTCTCATCAATGTCATAAGTTCGAATCCCCGAAAGATAACGTGATGTGGCCATAAGGTCTGGTTGGTTAAATCTTACCTGTCACTGTCAAGGATCCTTTTGGGAGGTCAATGGTAATATTTAGGATTTGATGTTACAACCCTTCATAAGGCCTTTTAGGGGACTCAGTGGTATCAGAACCACTAGGTTTCAGTTTGGGTTTGCCTAACGTTGTGATTTCGAATCCAGAAAAACAATGTGGGAATAGAGCTGCAGATAAGTGCCAAGTGGGCCCCATTTATGTCGAGAGGCGCAGGTTGGAGTAGGATTTAGGATTTGATGTTACAAACCCTTCATAAGACCTTTTGGGGTGCTCAGTATGTAATGAAATGTTGTTCACTTGACAAGCGTGATATACAGAAGCATTACCAACGTATGACGGAAAGGTACTATCTCTTGAATGGATGGAATGATGTTAATCTTTGTTATACTTTTATCTCATCCCTTCCAGATCAACTATAACCAGAGTTACGAAGGACCATAGTTTCTTTACAGAGAGATATGGCTAATATACCTCTTAGAGAAAGCTACCAGCTTGCTTTAACTTCTCTTAATAAGTTGTGTGATCAACATACCTTGTTTAATAATAGTAATTGGTGATCCATTCAGTAGGCATCAATTTTTCAAGCTCCACAGCTGGATGATAGTAAGCCTTCCATCTGTCTACAAAACTTCCTTCTATGATAAACTTGTCGAAGATGAGCTTTCTTTTTTCGATGACACTTACAAGTCTTCTTGTCTTTGCACTTGATTTGAAGATAAGGCTTCTTACAAGCCTGTTTGAGAACTGGACCACCCTTAATAATATTCTTGAACAAGGTAACATTATATCTTGATAAGAGTGAGTAGGGAGAGAGCCTATATATAATGGAAACACTACCAAATGACCCAGTTCATTTGTCTTCTACTTTGTCTATGTCTAGTCTACCTTTTAGTATAAAGCGTTTGTAATCTAATCGTATAGAAAATTTTGTAGAAATTACCTACGTACCTTTAGAAAAATGTGTTTTTGAATATTCTTTACCTTTGTTGTGTTCGTACAGTATATATTCTCGTTATCATTCTTAGATGAGAAGTATTCATACTATCTTGTCTACGTCTAGGCTTAAAGTCAAAGAAATTATCCAGAGTTCTAAATTAGAACAGTATGGTATCAGATCTATAACAGTAGAACAATACGTAAAGCTTGAAATCCCAAAAGAACTAATCTCTCTATGGAGGGAATAGAATCATACACACTTCATATTAGAGCTATATGCCTTGTCCTCACACTTTATGAAAGAAAGGGAATATCTGCAACAACCAGGATATCTCTTTTAGACACTAACTATACTTCGTACCAAAATACTTGGATTGGTACCTTGATAACAATGCTCAACAATGGAAGTGTCATTTTGATGATAGCACCTGATTTCAACATTAGGTTAGATGATCTCACTTTCTTTGAACGACTGCAAGTTCAAATCCAGATCACTAGAGCAGATCAAGATCCTACAACCATCATGCCTACTTTACATCACCAGATGATCTATCGTTCGTAGAATCATGCTTTGGACCTCAACTTTTCCAATTCTCCTTCAGATGCTTTTTACATGGTTGTTGATTGTTCTAATTATCAGACTACTATCAACCAGATCCCAAAGTAACTACCAACTATGGAGCTTGAAAAGTTGATGCCTACTAAATAGATCACCAATTACCAAAAGGTTTTCTATGTTCCTTGTTGACAATCTTTTCATTCAATAGCCCCTCTGATTATGAAGACTTTAAGAGATGGAATGGTAAAGTCTATCTATGTAAAGCCTAACGAGGAGCCATCTGGACCTTCTACATCTGGGGCTATACTTATGATTTAACCCTGTTGGCCCCCGAATTTTTATATTATTATTATGCATGATTTTAATAATTTTTGAGGTTTTGATAGATTAATCATTTTGGAATTATTTGATTATGTCAAAGTTAGTAGGATTTATTGCATGGGTTAATATAATTAAAGTGTTAAGTTTATAAGAATGTTCAAGGGTATTTTTGGCAAGACACTTAAGTATAAAAGACATAAGGCATAGAAGGAAGGGCAAATTGGGCATTTCACACTCATTAAGGGTAGAATTGGAGGAAGAAATTGCGGTCTTGCAATTTAAGAAGAGAGAAGAACGAAAATTGAAGAGAAAAAAGAGAGAGTGTCGTGATGAAGAGAGAGAAATACGAAGAGAAGGAGAGAAGGAAAGAAAGAAGATAAAACAAGCTAGGGTTTCAATTTTCTTAGCTGTCAAGAGAGATTTTGAGGTTGTTCAAGAAGGGAAAAAGGAAGAGGAAGAGAAAAGCTTCCATTTGAGCTAATAATCATTTCATTTGGTGAAGATTCAAAAAGGGGATCAAGAGAGGCAAGGGGAGCAAGAAGAAAGACATCCTTAAGCTTATTTCTTAAGCAAGGAATTCAAGGTGGGTTCCATGTTTATAATAGAGCATAAGCTAGTAATGTTTTCTTTTGAATCAAGAGAATTAAATGGTTTCAATTGTTTTAATAAATGTTGCATGATTGCCATTTGAGTGACTTGAGAAATCTTTATGTGTTGATATATGAATTTTGTTGATGAATTTCGAAATAAAGATGGAAATGCATTGAAACATTTTATGTTATGCCTTATAAAATGTCATGGCATTTTGTATATTCGAAAAAGAAGAAAAAGCATGAAAGTATGATGAAATGATTTCAGCATGAATATATGCTTTTGTTTGGGCAAGAGTGGAACCATTTTGTTCGTCACTTACACGTTGATAAGAGCCTTCTCCCGACTGCCCTCTTGGGGCAAATGAGATCTGAAGAAAAATGACTCATTTTGTTCATGACGTAAACTTCAGTTTTGCCATTTCGCTCCATAGAACCCTCGAGCTATTTGTTTGTGCATTGCATCTTTAAATTGTCAAGTATGTTGTATAATTTGAGTATTCTGCATTGATGGTTAAATGTATATGCTATGTTGATATGATGATATTTTAACCATGAGTTTTGAGTTAGAATTGTGAATTTGACTGAGAATGTGAGAACGAAGCATTTTATGAATTCATTATGACTTTTATACAACAAATGAACATTTGAACGATTTTGCTTATTCTCGGTTATAAACTTGTTACCAACGAGCTTTCAAGCTCACCCCCTTTTTGTCCCATCTTCAAATGAAGAAATGAGAACAAATGACCAAGAGTCGAGGAATCATTATACTTTTACAATATTTTTGTAAATTAAGTTAGATTTTGTAAAAGCAAGGCTTTAGTCGCATTTTGAGAATTATTGGGTTTGGTATCTTTTGTATTTTGGATTTTGATACCGATGATATAATGTGGCTTGGAATGCCATTAAAGTTTTGCAAACACTTATTTCTATTGTTAATGAAATATGAATTGTGTATGGATGATGATAATGATTTTGAACATAAATTGTGTGTGTGTATATATATATATATAAGTGAGATGTTATGGACAAGAAAAATAGGAATTATGGATGATGAGAATTGGATGTAGGTGATGAACCAAATGAGTAGAGATCAGGGAGTTTAATGAAATAAAAATTGATAGTTAAAATGTTATGAATGATGCCACATAGGATGTATATACAGAACAACTATAGTAGGATGGGTTAAAGTTGAGATTTGGGAGTTTAATACAACCAAATTGATAACTAAATGTTTATGGAGTGATATCGCATTAGAAGAAATGAATTTGGAAAGAGTAGGAGTGAAAGTAAGGTTAGAATGGATGTAGCAACCATTGGACACGCTTTGGAGAGTGTGATTTAAAACTTTAGTTGATGTGAGGAAGACCCTGTAGAAACCCCATCGTCTGATTCAGCTTTGATTGAATCCATCATCTGATTCAGCTTTGACTGAATCCCTTCGTTTGCTTCTTTGTCTGAACCGTTTAGTCTGATTCAGCTTTGATTGAATCCCTTCGTCTACTTCATTAACTGAACCCTTTAATCTGATTTAGCTTTGACTGAATCCATCGTCTGATTCAGCTTTGACTGAATCCATTCATCTGATTCTTTGACTGAACCCTTCGTATACTTCTTTGACTGAACCCTTTAGTCTGATTTAGCTTTGGTTGAATCCCTTCGCCTGCTTCTTTGACTGATCCCTTTAGTCTGATTTAACTTTGACTAAATCCCTTCGTCTGCTTCGTTGACTGGACCCTTTAGTTTGATTCAGCTTTGACTGAATCCCTTCATCTTCTTCTTTGACTGAACCCTTTAGTCTGATTCAGCTTTGACTGAATCCATTCATCTGACTCTTTGACTGAACCTTTTATCTACTTCTTTGACTGAACCTTTTACTCTAATTCAACTTTGACTGAATCCCTTTGTCTGTTTCTTTGACTGAACCCTTTAGTCTGATTCAGCTTTGACTGATTTCCTTCATCTAGTTCTTTGACTAAACCCTTTAGTCTGATTCAGCTTTGACTGAATCCCTTCGTCTACTTCTTTAACTGAACCCTTTAGTCTGATTCAGCTTTCAATGAATCCCTTCATCTGCTTCTTTGACTGAACCCTATAGTTTGATTCAACTTTGACTGAATCCCTTCGTCCGCTTCTTTGACTGAACCCTTTTAATTTTAGTTGGTTTGTTGAGCAAACTCAAGATCAATTAATTTTAATTAGGATCCAAACCTACTAAGAAATTTGATAATTTTTCGATAAAATAGTAAGGGCTATTATTTTGTAGAAAATAGTGGGAGTAGTTAAATAAGTTTAAAGTCCTTATTTTATTTGATTTTTAGATATAAACTAATTTCTGTTGCTTTTATGTTTTTTTGGTCATTGAACTTGAAGATAAGTACCAACCTAACATTAAGGAGCATCTTGGATGCTAACAAGTTGACTGAACCCAACTTTTCAGACTAGCAAGAAACTTAAGAATAGTTCTTAGGTAAGAGAAGAAGTTGTATGCTCTTGATACTCCTGCTCTATCTAAACCTTGTTCAGATGCTATCGATGAATAATGGGAGAAATATCAGTGTTATATTGATGACGTTAAACAAGCTATATGTGTGATATTAGCTTGCATGTCTCATGAACTTCAGAGACAGCATAAGAACATGGACACACTTACTATGATATTGCATTTTAAGGAGTTATTTGGTGCACAAAGTAGTGTGGAGAGATATCCAATCTCTAAGGAACTTTTTCAATGCAAGATGACAAAAGGATCTTCAGTCAATGCTCATGTGCAGAAGATGATAAGGCATATTGAAAATTTACTCCAATTAGGTTTTGTCATAGACCACAAGTTAAGCGTTGATCTGGTGCTGCAGTCTCTGAGTTCTAACTTTTCATAGTTTGTCATGAACTTCAATATGAATCAGAAGGACATGACACTACCTAAACTGTTGAATATGCTCAAGACTGCGAAAGGGTGCCTTAAGAAGGAACTCAGTTCTGTACTTGTTGTTAGTTCTTCTAAAAGTAAGAAAAGGGCTTTAAGAAGAATAATAACAAAAAACAGAAGGCTTCTACCAGTGTAGTAAAAGCCAAAGGAGGAATCAAGAAGAAGAGCAATGACAAGGGCACATGTTTTCATTGTAGTGTCAACGGACATTAAAAGAGGAACTTCCCAACTTATCTTGCTAGCTTGAAAGATAAAATGCTTAAGGAAGCTGGTTCTTTAGGTATGTTTATGATTGAGATCAATCTTTATACTTTCGTTCCACATTCTTGGGTATTAGATACTGATTATGGTTCTCACTTATGTAATAACATGCAAATGTTATCAAGGAGTAGATCATTGAAGAAAGGCGAAATGGACCTGTGAGTTGGCAATGGAGCAAGAATTGTTGTATTATTTGTAGGGATTTATAGTTTAGCTTTGTCTTCTGACCTTATATTAGAACTTGGTAATTGTTATTATGTTCCTGTTATTACAAGAAACATCATTTCTATTTCTCATTTGGATTTGAATGGATTTCTCTTTATAATTAAGAATAACAGTTGATCTTTTTATAAAGATGATGTTTATTATAGATCTGGATTACTTACAAATAGTTTGTATGAGTTAGATCTAGAAAGTCCAATTCTTAACATGAATAGTAAGAAAAGTAAATTAAGTAACCAAACTCCATCTTATTTATGGCGCTATAGGTTAGGTCATATCAATGAAACTAGAATCACAAAATTGTATAAAGAAGGATATTTGGATCGTTTTAATTATGAATCATATGAAATTTGTGAATATTATTTATTAGAAAAGATGACCAAACTACCCTTTAAGGGAAAGGGACAACGTTCTAATAAGTTACTGGAATTAGTACATTCAGATGTATGTGGAACTATGTCCACAAATGCTAGAGGTGGATACTCATATTTCATTACGTTCATAGATGACTATTCTAGATATGGTTATATGTACTTGATGAAACAAAAGCCCGAATCATTTGAAAAGTTCAAAGATTTTAGATTAGAGGTAGAGAAAGAAACTGTCAAAAGTATTAAGACATTTATATTAGATTGAGGTGCTAAATACTTAGACCACGAGTTTCTTGGTCACTTAAAAGAGAATGAAATTCTCACACAATGGTCTCCTCCTGCATCTTTATAATATAATGGAGTTTTTGATAGAAGAAATCGTACACTATTAGATATTATACATTCCATGATGAGTCATGCAATCCTTCCTATATCATTTTGGGGATACATAATTGAAACAACAATATATCTTCTAAATAGAGGTCTATCTAAATCGGTTGATATGACACCATATGAGATATGGACTGGTAAAAGACCTGGATTATCACACTTAAAGATTTGGGGATGTGATGTTTATGTGAAGCATGCTATATCTGATAAGCTTCAAGCTAAATCAGATAAATGCAAATTTGTGGATATCTGAAAGAAAGTTTCGGTTATCAATTCTATCATCCTATTAAGCAAAAGGTAGTTATCTCAAGACATGCTACATTTTTAGAAAGAGAATTTATTCTTAAAGAAAGTAGTGGGAGTGAGATTGAACTTAGAGAAGTTCAAAAACCACAAATTCACATCGACATGGAATAAGAACCTCAAGTTGATACATATGATGTACAATCGAGAGTTTAAGAGACACATAGTCTACGACGAACTAGTAGAATACGTCGCCCTCCCACTAGATTAGATCTACATATAAAGCATGGAAAGGATAACGTATCACACATAGATGATGAGCCTACTACTTTTAAAGAAGCAATGTCAGACATTAATTCTTTAAATTGGAAAGAAGCCCTAAAATTCAAAATGGAATTCATGTACACTAACCAAGTATGGACTTTGGTGGATGCATCTGAAGGTATAGTACATATTGGGTGCAAATGGATTTTTAAGAGAAAAACTTATATGAATGGAAATGTACATACATACAAAGCAAGGTTGGTGGCGAAAGGTTACAGACAAAAATGGGAGTTGATTTGATGAAACTTTTTCGCCAGTAGCAATGCTTAAATCCATAAGGATTTTATTGGCTATAGCAGCATACTATGATTATGAAATTTGGCAAATGGATGTAAAAACAACATTTCTCAATGGAAATTTGCAAGAGGATGTGTATATGACACAACTTGATGGTTTTGAATCCAAAGAATTTCCTAATCAAGTATGCAAGTTGCAAAGGTCCAATTATGGACTTAAGCAAGCGTCACGGAGTTGGAACATTCGTTTTGATGAAACAATCAAAGAGTTTAATTTTATCAAAAATGTGGATGAACATTATGTTTATAAGGTAAGTGGGAGTGCAGTCGTTTTCTTAGTGCTTTATATGGATAACATATTGCTTATTAGAAATGATATTTCAATGCTTCAGTTTGTTAAGATATGGTGATCTAAGAACTTTTCCATGAAGGATATAGGGGAAGCAGACTATATACTAGGTATAAAGATCTATCGAGATAGATTAAAATTATTGCTTGGATTATCTCAATCTATATACATAGATAAAGTGATAAAGAGGTTTAGCATGGAAAATTCCAACAGGTGATTCTTACCCATATTGTATGGGATTTCTCTCTCATAGAGTATGTGTCTATAGACACAAAAGGAGAGAGATAAAATGGATTCTATTCCATATACTTCGGCAGTTGGATCAATCATGTATGTGATGCTATTTACTAGACCATATGTTACATATGCTTTAAGTATAACAAATAGATATCAAGCTAATCTTCGTGAGGGTCACTGGACGGCTTTGAAAAACATCTTGAAGTACTTGAGCAGGACTAAAGATATTTTCTGGTCTATCAAGGAGCTGAGCTGAGAGTTCAGGGTTATTCAGATGCCAGTTTCTAGTGTGATTAAGACGATAGTAGATCATAGTTGGGCAATATTTTTACTCTTTATAATGGTGGGGTTAGTTGGAAGAGTTCAAAACAACCAACCATCACAAATTCAACGACCGAAGCAGATTACATTTTAGCATCAAAGGTGACAAAGGAAGCAGTTTGGGTCAAAAAATTTATCACTGAATTTAGAGTGGTTCCTAGCATTGTTGAGCCTATAGTATTATATTGTGACAACAACGGTGCTATTACATAAGCAAAGGAACCCATGTCTCATCAATGGTCCAAACATATACTCAAGAAGTTTCACTTGATCAGGGAGATAGTGGAGTGAAAAGATATAACATTGTGGCGAGTTCTCACTGAAGAGAATCTAGTAGATCCTCTTACTAAGCCATTGTCTCAAAAGAGACATGATCGTCATATAAATGGATATGGCATTAGATCCATAGGTGATTGTCTTTAGTGTAAGTGGGAGATTGTTAGTTTATGCCTTTGTAGCCAATCAATTGGATGGAAATTAATGTATGACATTATATTTTTATTAATGAAAAGGCTTTATTTATCTTTATGTATTAATTTAATTAATTTTTTATGTTTTAATACTAAAAATAAAATCCATGGAATAATTACTGTGTAATTGAAATTATGATGGGATCATAATTATGAGATTTAACTTACACTTATATGTTATTCCTAAATGTTCCTAGTTATAGTTTTATCAAGATTGGATATTGTTGAAACGGTAAAACTAGCATATATTATGTTTCTTTTTTATGAAGAAAGTAGTTAATCTCATAAATTAAAGTACGGAGATATCTAAACTAATGTATGGGTGATTATTAAAGAATAAATCACTGAACTGACCCTATTATGTGAATTCCAAATGGAATATTACTTATGTGTCTGTGAATTATCTCATAATGATGGTTGTATAATTGATCCTTAGACTTGAGATTATCAAGGTATCTAGTATGGGAATTACTGTATTTTGATGCTCCTTATGAATCATCCTAGGATAGTTTAGTCGGTAGTAATTGGATACAGTATGAACCATATTTAGATAGTTGAGTAAGTCAATATAGGATTCATCACTCTAAAGTAATTAGAGAGAATATTTTATTGTTCTTGGTTAGTAATGATTTATGGAATTCTCTAGCCAGAGTGAATTGATATTTGAAAAGAAGTTTTCAAATTTTAATTATAAATTAATTACTAATTAGCAAGAACGATCATGATTGGATGATAAGAGTAGATAATGTATCTATACACTATTCAATTAGAATATTGAATGTCGAAAAGATTAAATTATACATTATAGCCATGCATGAACAGGTTAAGTCAATCACTTTGATATTTCTAATATTTAGGCAATCATGACATGTTGCTAGTAGTCAATCATGATTTATGATTATGAATTATTTAATTAGAGATTTAAAGATAAATTAAAAGAAATTTTATTTTATCTAATTCTAATTGTGAATCAGAATTATAATTTATAATCATTGTCAATTTATTAGAAACCTAGAGCATTTTGTGAAAAACATTAATTTAATTAAGTTGGACTTAATTATAAAGTTTGAGAAAAATTGGGAATCAAATATGAATTATTTTATTTTATTAAAATTAAATTAATTAGAATTAAAATTTGATCCTAATTATAGTGAAAGAGATTTAATTTTAATGAAAGACTGTCATGATTTTTTCCATTTAAAGGGAAGAACTTTTTAGAAGCTAATATTTTTTTATTTTTTCTCTCAAAAGCAGTTTGATAAATGCTCTGTGGATACTATTAGAGGTTAGACAATTGAACAATAGGTGATTGATCGATCAGAAAATGTTTCACAGATTTTTCATCAGAAAATGAACAAAGTACGATTTCTAAATCGTTTTGTGTTTTATTCAAGTTTAATCAATTATTAAGATCCGCTAGAAATCCGTAAAAATTTTTGTTTTCCACTATACCCGTGATTTGATGATGGTTGGATTTCAATAAAAAATGTTTTCAAAATTTCAAAATAGAGTCGAGAAGATGGAGAAAGAAACGTTGGAGTTACGAACTATGTTTATGCAATTTTTGCAGAGGCAAAGAAAAGAACCATAAGACATAACTTCAAAGTTATTAAAACCCAACTCCCAGAGTAATCATCCAAGACAAGATAAGGAGGAAGACTCAACATTGACAAGCTTGAGTCGGATTGAGTTCCTGTTATTCGATAGTGACAACATGAAATTGTAGTTGTATTGTTGTGAGCAATTTTTCCAGTTGAATCAAACTCTAGAGAAATCGAAGGTTAGTATAACAATTTTGCATATCGATGAAAGAGCTCAAGAATGGTATTGGCTATATATCAAGAATCGTAATAATGCAAAAATGGTACTGGGAGGAGTTCACTAAAGCCCTCAAAAAGAGATTTGATGTGGAAATGTTTGATGATACGGTAAGAAATTTCAAAGAATTAAAACGAGATGGAATGGTGCTGGATTACTGTGCTCAATTCGACCATCACTCCAACAGGCTATCGCTACTAGAAGACTATTTGACTAGTTTCTTTGTTAAGGGACTCAAACCGGAGATTAGTGTGACTGTAAAATTGCATTAACCTCACTAGTTACATTAAGTGTATATGCTAGCTTGTAAACAAGAACTATAGTGCTGTCTAATAGGAATACCCTACTAAGTAGAGGGAACACGATAAAAAATATGGGTAACGGAGGAAATTATAACACAGTTCCGAGATTGTAACACAAAAAATATAAACGAAAGCTCAAGCTCTGATAGAATGCTGCGTACACCTACACGTGCGTCGCCATCATCATTAGTAAAACCTTTTAAACCTACCAAACACATCAGTAGCATAGAGTTCAACGATAAGCAAGTGCGATGGCTTTATTTCTGATGTGATGAAAAATACAATCCAGGCCATAAATATAAAAAGAAACAGTTGCAATTTTATGTGGTTGCTAGAGATGACGACCTCGAGTCGAAGTAATAATGCCTCCTGGCAATACCTTTCTGAACTCTAGAAACAAATTTCAGAGGGTAATTTGGTAGACAAGGAACGGAAGGGAAAGGGATTGTTACAAAGAAAAATGAGGAAAACTCTACCAGGGAATTTTGAATGAGCTGAATAATTAATGAAACCATCATCATTTAAATTACTA
This sequence comes from Erythroxylum reticulatum, assembly GCA_025504915.1. Taxonomy (NCBI): domain Eukaryota; kingdom Viridiplantae; phylum Streptophyta; class Magnoliopsida; order Malpighiales; family Erythroxylaceae; genus Erythroxylum; species Erythroxylum reticulatum. Next base: position 37,746,827 of record JANSVA010000005.1, on the reverse strand, counting down.
CATAGCAAAGTAGCGTTTAAATAAACCCACACCATTATTATCATAAATCAACACTTATACTAGTCATCCCTTACGTGTATTTATAGATGCTGTAGTAACAAATAGTGAGAGGCATGTAACAGAATGGATATTGTCTTCCTCCTCTAGGATTCTCTCAAATATGTGTATCTCTCTTCTGCTCTCTCTCTCTTCTTCTTAGGGCTCTCTTCCTTTCACTCTCTTCAGAAAGTTAACATAACCACATGCAAAAATATATATACAACATACCCCACCACAATAAAATTCAAAATTTACCAATCTCTGCATTAAAATAATTGTAATATTAGTTTTCAACAAAATTATATTAAAGCCTATGAAATTGTAAAACTCTCAAGATGTATGATAACAGTTGCAGTTGGACATATCGTTATCTCCGCAAATTCCATGCCAAAATGCACAGCAATATCCTTGTAACAACCCAAAAACATTAACAATTAAATAAAATGGCCAGACAAAAGTCCACCTATCCCGATATACTAGTCTTACAAGATTGTAAAACAAAGGATACGACACTTAAATCAAACTATCGAATTCGACTCAACTAAAATGAAATGAAAAAAAAAAAAAACTTGCTTGGTTTATGATGATTCACCTTCAGTTGAACACGAGCGTGAAGTATACCACAAAGCACTGCAGTTGTTAATAATGATCAACACCATAACTTCACAGTATATGTTAGTACACATCATAATCATTAGGAACAAAGTTCACCTGGGCGTTTTAATGTTGAGAAGCTACATATTCACAAGAAATTTGGTTGTCTATTGTTCCACGTAACTGAATGCATCAACATATTACACCAGTCACCAAATCACCAGATTGGGGATACAGTTATAGCAATAAAGGGAATGTTTCTCAAGCAAAACAGAGAGTTGATATAACCCAGTTTTTAAATTTCTTTGGCGCAAATCAAAGTAAAGCTAATTCACTTGATTCCAAAATACACCAGGTTATGAATCTGGTGAAAGTTGATGTCATGAATCTTTTAAATTTCATCAAAGCTTCTAAATATTCTATGATCCACAAATAACCAAAAGGTCGGAACTTTGAAAAATGAAAATATCAATGACATTGCAAGGTGCAGAAGCATGCAACAGATCCCTTAGGTGTGACGACGTGCGACAACGAGCGACGAACTTGCTGGGTGTGGTGGCGTGCAACAAATCTCCCAAGTGCGGCAACGTGCGAGGGACCTGTAGGGATTACAATGGGCGACCGAGTCATGGCTGGTCTCGTTAACTTTTCCAAATAATTTTTTTAAAACTAGAAAAAAAAAATCGAACTTGAATTCTTCAAGCCTAATCTAATTTATAAACCAGCTTATTAAAGATACTATGTTGAGTTTTTTGCTCCTTTGTTGTCCCATATTGGTTGGAGACAACAATTGAGACAAGTATCTTACCTATATAAGGAGGTGGCTACCTCCTTGTTTATTACACCAAACAAAGTCAAA
>JANSVA010000005.1:37719610-37735559 GCA_025504915.1 Erythroxylum reticulatum | reverse complement strand
TTCGAATACCAATAATTGTACCCAATCACCACCCTATGAGCGACCTCATCTTGAGATAACAAAGAATATTGTCAAAGCACAGGATCAGTATCTAAGATATCCTTAAGTACCTCAAGTCTAAGGATATTTGCACAATTGCTATGATAAGATTAATCACTGAGATTTAATAGATCATCCATATGATAATCTCATAGTAAGTCATTTGATGTACTTACTACTCTTAGTAAGCACCCATATGTTAACTTTAAACATCTCATACTTACAGTTTATGAGATCCACTGCTTGATCAAATTAAGGAGTATAACATGTGATAGTTTATCCAGATTAACAATGTCCTATCTCATTAATCCTATGACTTGCGATAATTTAGATATTAATAGAATTGCACATGATAGGAATTTCATTATCATAATCTCATCATAATTTACTTTATGTTATGTTTTGTATCATAGAATTCATTAATTTAATTTAAAATCGACATCAATTCATAGATAAATAAACATCAAATTAATGAAATTGTCTTTATGAATCGACATAAAGTTTGGACAAAAGTGCTAAAGGTGATTGCCTTTAAAGCATAACTATAATAATCTCCCACTTGTACTAAAGTCAATCACCTTTATATCTAATACTATAGGCGAGTATACTATAATCAAGTCTCATTTAAAGAAGTGGCTTAGTCAAAAGATCAACGATGTTCTGATCTGTGGGCACTCTCTCTATCTTCACATCACCTCTATCAATGATCCCCCTGATCTAGTGATATCTCCTAAGTATGTACTTGGACCTTTGAAAAGACCTTAGTTCCTTGGCATGAGAAATATCCCCATTATTGTCACAATACAACAGTATCGAGTCTACAATGCTCAGAACCACTCCAAGTTTTATAACGAACTTCTTGATCCAAACATCTTCTTTTACCACTTCCGCAGCTACAATGTACTCTGACTCAGTTGTTGAATCTGTAGTCGTCTTTTCACTGGAACTCTTCCAACTAACTGTTCCACCATCTAGTGTGAAAACATAACCTCAATGGGATTTAAAGTCATCATGGTCAGATTCAAAATAGGCATTTATATGCTTGCTCACTATAAGATCTCCATCTCTATATACCAAGAATAGTTCCTTCATCTTTCTAAAATACATTAGGATATTCTTGACGGCCACCTAGTGACACTCACCAAGATCTGATTGATATCTACTCGTAACACTTAGAGTATACGATATATCGGGTCTTGTATATAATATATCATACATGAGTCCTCTCATCTTGCGTTTTGGGACAAATACATTTTGATAGTTTTACCCCATAAGTCATAAGAAGAAACCCTCTCTTAGACTGAGCTATGCTAAACCTCTTTAGCACTTTATCTATATATGTAGACTATAAAAGACCTAGCAGTTTCCTTGATCTATCACTATAGATCATTATTCCCAATATATAAGTTGCTTCTCTAAGGTCTTTCATGGAGAAATTCCGAGACAACCAAATTTTGACGGATTACAAACTTGAGACATCATTTCCTGTTAGTAATATGTCATCCACATATAACAGAAGGAATATGATAGCACTCCCACTAGCCTTCTTGTACACATAAGGTTCATCCGAATTTTGTGAGAAACCAAACTTTTTGATTGTTGCATCAAATTGGATGTTCTAACTCCTAGATGCTTGCTTCAATTCATAAATGGATTTATGAAGCTTGCATACTTTTTTGCCATCTTTGGATATGAAGCCCTTATATTGTATTATATAAACATCCTCAGCTAGGTTTCCATTTAGGAAAGTCATCTTCACATCCATTCACTATATCTCATAATCATAATAAGTATAAATGGCTTGGAGTATTCTAATGGATTTAAGCATCACTACGGACCTAAAAGTCTTGTCATAGTCAATGCCTTGTTTTTTACGATAACCTTTAGTGCTTTATAGGTAATCACTTTACCATCCATGTCAATTTTCTTCCTAAAAATTCATTTGTACCCTATGGGTTTTAGCCCCTTAGGTGGGTCAACCAAAGTTCAAACTTGGTTTTCAAATATGGAATCCATTTCAGACTTCATGGCTTGAAGCAATTTTTTAGATTCTGAACTCTTCAGAGCCTCTTCATAGGTTATAAGCTCATTATTCTCTATGAGCAATACGTCATCTTGTTTACTTACGAGAAATCCATATCTCTCTGGAACATTACGTATCCTAGTTAACCTACAAACATTTTGTGTGTCAGGAGGTTTAATTGTTATCTCATCTCTATGAACAACAATCTCGGGTTTAGGTAGTTGATATATGCCTGTTTGACCATTATGAACTTCAACAAGTTCAACTTTGCTCCCACTATCTTCTCTTATAAGATATTCTTTCTCTAAAAGGACATCATGCTTTGAGACAAACACCTTTTGCTCTAAAACATTGTAGAATTGATATCTAATTATTTCCTTAGGATATCCTAGAAACAGACATTTATCAAATTTCACTTCAAGCTTGTCTGATTAAATCCACTTCACGTAAGCTGGACAACCCCAAACTTTCATATAAGAAAGATAAGGTTTTTTGTTCATCCATATCTAATATGGAATAACATTAACTGCTTTTGAAGGGACTTTATTTATCACATAAACAGCAGTCTCAAGTGGATAACCCTAAAAGGATTTCAGTAGATCTGTTACGTCTATCATTAACCTTACCATATCCAATCAGGTTTGGTTTCTCCTTTTAGCCACATCATTATGTTGTGATGTGTAAGGTGGAGTCCATTGGGATAAATCCCGTTATTCTTGAGATAACTTATAAACTCCTCATTCAAGTATTAACTACCTCGATCTGATCGAAGTGTCTTGATACTTTTACCAAGCTGTTTCTTTACTTTATGTCAAAATAGTTTAAACATTTCAACTGCTTCAGAATTGTATCTCATTAGATAGTGCACATCGTGAATAATCATCGATAAAGGAAATGAAGTATATAAAACCACATGGACATTGAACCACATACATCAGAATATATTAGGTCTAATAACTCATTCACACATTCACCATTTCCTTTAAAAGGTAATTTAGTCATCTTGCCTAACAAGCAAGATTCACATATGTCATATTATTCACAATCAAATGACCCTAAAAATACTACTCCTATATAGCTTAGCCATGCGTCTCTTACTTATATGACCAAGTCGACAATGCCATAAATAAGATGATTTTAAATTATCCCATTTTTGTCTTTTATTGTCATTGATATTTAAAATTGGATTGCACATATATAATATATGAATACCATTGATCAATATAGTAGTACCAACATCATTTCATTCAACTCAATTGAACAACCATTACCAGAAAAATTAAATGAAATCCTGTTTTATTAAGACATGAAGCATATATAATGTTCTTCGTCACAACGGGTAAATAATAACAATTATCCAAAATTAACTCTAGCCCATTAGGAAGATACAAAACATAAGTTCCTACAGCTAATGCAGCAACTCTTGCTCCATTTCCCACACATAGGTCCATCTCTCCCTTTTTAAGTGGTCTACTATCCCTTAGACCCTACATATCAACACATATATGTAAAGCATATCTAGTATCTAATACCCAAATGTTATGATCATAAATATTATAACCTCAATGACAAATAACATACATGAAGTAGACGGTGGAGCATCTGATACCTTCTTTTGCTTCAGCATCTCCAGATAGGCTTTATAGTTCCTCTTCCAATGCCTTTATTTGTTGCAATGGAAGTATATTCCCTTTGGTGTATTGTACCTTGTCTTCTTCATGGCTACACCTCCCACTGGCTTCTTGGACTTTTTCTTCTTCTTTTGGTTCCTTTTGTAAGAACTAGAAGCAGAGTCCACTAGCATCATAGCCTTACTGTCCTTCTTGACTGTTTGCTCAGTTGTTTTAAGTAAATTAATCAGTTCAGGTATTGAAGTAGATAATTGGTTCATCTGATAATTAAGCACAAACTGTGAATAATTATCAGTCAAACCAATCAGAATTAAGTTTATATTTAATTCATGATCCATTATGAAATCCAAATTGGTTAACCTCTTAATAGATCCATTCATCTTTAATGCACACTGTACTGAAGATGATCTCTCAACCATCTTAGAGCAAAAGAGCAACCTCAGGGTCTTGAAGCTTTTAGACCGAGCTTGCTCATCAAATAGTTCCCTTATATGGTAGACTACGGCATAAACATCCATAGCCTCATGCTGTCTTTGCAGTTTTGGTGACATAGAGGCCAACATAATACAGTTAGCCAGTTCACTATCATCTAGTAGTTTCTTGTAAGCTTTCTGATCCTCATCAGAGGCATCGACAGTAGGAGATCGGGAAGTGGCTCATTTAGGACATATCCTAGTTTCTCATATTTGGTCCTGTGAGTTTGTTGGAGTCAAGTAGAGAGTGTAAGTTCACACTGGTTGAAGTAAAACTAAACTAATGAAAACAAATTAAAGAAACATTTAAAAATGACAAATGTGATGCAATTATTAGGGACCCTATTAGCCTACATCTAGTTAAACATACTTATTGATTTATTACTCTCTTACCTCTCCTAGCAACTATTAATCGTGGGTTAATGATTACGAATTAGGAAAACCAATTAATCAAGACAACAACTATATACGCTCGGGTCATTTAACCTAGGTTATGTTATCCCTAATGATTTGAAATCAATCGAAAACATAACAATTATGGATTGTATCCTTAATGGTTCAATATCATCAGTAGCTACAAACGAATTTCAACGTAGTAATTACGGATTATATTGAATATTCTAGCAATGGGTTTGTAATAAAGCGATCCAATGAATGCATTAAAATCATTTTTTCTCAATACCTAAACAATAAACATAGGACAACATAATTAATTAATAAAGAGAGTAAGAGTAACAAAAAAAATAAAAGAAATGCTTAAATGGGTTCTTCAGCATCAACATAACCTCTGAACTGACGTCGGGAAGCTTAGCTCTCCATCTTCACTATGGGTCTCTAATAGTGTCTGCTCCTCATTCTTCTCTCGAAATCCTTAGAGCATTTTCCCCAAATGAAAGCATGCTCTCTTTTCAATCCCAAACGATGCTTTTCTATTAAAAACGTAACATTTTGGATGACTTATCAAAAACTCACGGGGTTAGTGGTTGGATCATGGCTATGAGAGGTTTCTCATGGTCATGAGCCACCTTGCATGGTCATGGGAGGTGTCTCACACCCATGTAAGGTATGTAATGGGTGTGAGAGATGTCTCATGCCTGTGACACTTTCGTGCATGGTTATGAGCCATGTTCTACACTCTTCATTCTTCATGTTCTTCATTTTATATATTTTCTTGTCTTCTTCTTGCTTTAATCCTTCTTCTTCTTATTCCATGAAGACAAGTGAGTGTGAATCTTCTTAAAACAACTCAAATATAGTGTTTTAGACTCACTTTAGCTCCTTCACTTCCCAATTGTACCTAAAATCAATTATGAACTAAAATGAGTGTTTTAAGCACTCTAAAGCATTAATCACTAAGGGTTATGAATTAAATGTATCAAGAATTAAGCACATATCACTTATTCCTTATACAACTAGATTCTTAACTAAATTTATTGTTGAAATACTATCGACACAAATCTTAATGTGGCCTTAACTAGTGTAACAATTGCTTGCTTCTTAGATGACTACAAGTAAATTGTATTACTCAAATAAAATGGCAACATAAAGTACTTTTATGATCATGTAAAATCTCTATCCTTATCATTGTCTAAATATTAAATAAGAACACAATTGTTTATAGAGAAATAGAATAAACCAAGATTGTAAGTACCCTTTAAATCCCGTAGGGTACAATTAGCTACTTATAAGTGAGACTAATGCATTAAATGCATAAATTTTCTAATAAAGCCAACTCCATAAGAGATGTCTGACCTTGTATAAGTGAGATATCTTAAACTTCTCACAATTTTCTTATAGTTTATTGAATTAACAAGTGGCCATTCTCCTTCCTTTATCAATTTTGTACCTAGCTCTATAAGAGTTCTTTTAAGGTTGCAATTTAGTATTTGATATTTCTTTTAAAGTTCAGTAATACAACTCTTTTTAGAGATAAAAATTACATCATCCTTTTGAACCACTTCAATACTAAGAAAATATGAAATTAGGCTAAGATAAGTTATTTCAAATTCCTACATTATAAACTTCCTAAAAGCTTCAATCATATTGGCATTATTGTTTTCAAATATTAAATCATCATCACATAAACACACCATTAACATATCAGTGAAATTATTTATCTTCACATATAATGCATACTCTAAGGGATATTTGTTGAAGCCAATCTCAAGAAAGAAAGAATCAATGTTCCTATTCCACACTTTTGGAGCTTGTTTTAGGATATGCAAAACCTTCTTCAATTTGTATACTTTATCCTTATTGTGCTATTTTATGAAACAAAGAGGTTATTTAATGAACACCTCTTCTTCAAGTAGGCCATTTAGGCATGCTAACTTCACATCCATTTGATATATTTTCTAATAATTTTGTCTAGTTAAAGCAATTACAAATTTGATAGTATCCATTCAAGCAACTAAAGCAAATAACTATTGATAGTCATACTAACATGTGCTTAATTAATTATATAATTATTCCATAACATTTAGCGATTAATGACATGAAATTACTTGAGATACTATCTTTGACTTATACATGGTTTTAGGTATGATTCAGAATCCAAGAAATTAAAGCGAGTCAAAAGCATTACATTTGGGCTATTTTCTAAAGATTCACATCCACTTGTCTTCATAGAACAAGAATGAGGAAGAATTAGAGCACAGAAGAGAAGACTTGGAGAAGATTAGAGGAAGAACCTTAGACACGATCGTGATAGAAGATGCCACGATCGTGGCCTACATGATGATAGCTCGAAGACTACTTTTGAACTTAACTTATCGAGGGTTATTTTAGACATTTTGGGCAGGTAAAACCTAGTTTTTACCATAATTGGAATGAACTATAAAAAGAAAAGAAGGAAACCCTGAAGGGGGCCTCCATTCTTGGATTTTTGGGCTGAACCGAAGGAGTGTGGGAACTTCGGGAGATTCGGGAGAGTATGAAGAGGGAGGCAAGCAAGCTCTCCACAATGAGAAGACCCATAGAGGGGTAGCTTTCTCAACATTAGTTCAGGGGTGCAATTGACACAGACGACCCAATTAAGTGTATTTCTCCTTATATTTGTTGTTTTATTTCTCTCTTTAGAAATTAATTGTGTTATACTATGTCTATTGTTTGGGTCTTGTGTAAGAATGACTGAATGCTCTATTTGATTATTTTTATGTATGAACCAATTGTTAGGATCGAATGCTATGAACCTATTGCTAGGATTGAATGCAATATGTAATTGTTGTGTTTTCAAATCATTTTTAGCGACTAATGGTTCATAATCATTAGGGATAACATACCTAGGTTAAATAATTTGAGCTTGTGTGATTATTGTTTAGATTGGTCTGTTTTCTCATTCGTAAGGTGATTGTCCGATTAAATATAAAGAGAGTCTCCTAAGTTTTTCGATAGCTAGGGTTAATTAACAAACTTTTCTTAATTAACTATAACCTAAGAAAAATCAGGATTAACAGAGCTTGTTGTTAACCTACGACCAATAGTTCAAATAAAGATGTGAAGATAACAATTCAATGAAATATGTTTAACTGGGTGTAGGCTGAGATTGAACGAAAAAATCAGGTCCTAAACGAATTCTTCACTTTCATCATTTTTAATGTTTCTTTAATTTGTTTTCATTAGGATAGTTTTATTTTATTTTCTTGTTTGATAAAACCAAAACCCCTTAACCTAAATATCTATTAATTTCATTTCAATAACTTTACACACTCTCTCTGTTTTTCTTGTTTGATAAAACCAAAACCCCCTTAACCTAAATATCTATTAATTTCATTTCAATAACTTTACACACACTCTCTGTGGGATCGACCTAGACTCACCACTGTTGTAATAGTAGTCTAGTTTATTTTAACTAGCGTTACAACGTGTTGTCACATACCCCAGTCCTTGCTTAAATCTCTTTGTTATTAATCTCATCTTAAATCTCTTTACCTATCCATTTAGTTTCACTTTTGTTTTAAGAACTCAGTTCATATTGATACCATCATGACCTTGTGGGGGATCAATGAGAAACTATGTATTGTTTCTTTCAATCACTTTAATCTCCTCATACATATCTACTACCTATTTAAGATTTTTAAATGCTTCTTCCAATGCCATGGGTTCAAAATGTGTAAAGAAAGTAAGGTATGCTAATTCTCTGTCATCATTATTTTCATCATCAGGATTTACCTCATAATCTTGTAAACATATCAATTATTGATAATGTCATTAAGGCCTTCCATATTTTGTTAGAAAATATACCAAAAATGACTATTAAGAAGATTTTTTTTAGGTTTATCCATTTGTATTGGGCACTTTTGCTTCTTCTCAAATAATAGAAATGACATGTTTTTTAGGATTAGTATCCTTATTTTATTCCCAACCTTCTTCTTCATTAAAAACTACATCTCAACTAATAATTACTTTCATTATGATAAGATTAAATAATGTATACCCTCCACATATGTAGCCAATAAAGATAGTTTTCTCTACTTGATCATCTAACTTTTCCTTTATCTCATCTAAAATATAAACATAAGCAATAACACTAAACGCCTTTAAATGCTTCACACTTAACATGACACAATCTAAACTTCTAAAGGGGTAAGATTTGAAACTCTTTTTTATTAAGATCTATTCAAAATATATTTAAAAAAACATAAGACAACTTTGCCCCAAAATTTTTTGCATTTGTTTGGCCTTTAGCATGTTTCTTGCCATATCAATAATTGTTATGTTCCTCTATTTAGCAATTTTACTATGTTACGAAGTGTAAGGACAAGTGATTATATGATATACCCACTGTCCTTCTCGAAACTTTTGAAAGTCATTAAAGGTATATTCACCTCTACCATTAGTGTGGAATTCCTTATAAGATAATTACTTTATTTTTCAATATGTATCTTGAACTTCTTAAAATAATTAAAAAAATTCAAACTTTATTTGCAAAAAATAGACTCATATTTTATAAATAAAGTCATCAATAAAAGTCAGGAAGTACTAATTAGTATTATTTAATACAATACTCATTGGCCCACATACATTAGAGTGAAAAAGCTCAAGTAATTGAGATACTTGTTGACATTATTCTGTTACAAAAGGCATTTGACGATGTTTCCCAATAGTGCATTCGTCACATGGTTGTTCAAGATGATGTATATTTGGAAGTCTTTTTACCATATTTTCTTAAGCAAGAATTTTTAAACTATGAAAGTTTAAATGTCCAAACTGTAAATGCTATAGTCAAGATTCATCTTTTATAATTTCATTGAGAAATTTATAAACACGATTAGAGATATTAACTTGAAATATGCATTTTTTGTCAAAGAAGACTTAAGAAAAGGTTACCTTGTTAATAAAAAACGAATAGTTTACCATCGTAAGGAATCATCATGTACATTTTTAGCAATTAATCCATACTCAACAAATTTGTGTTTATTCATCACATATAAAAACCTATGAAATATAGTTGTAATCTCCATTCTTTAAGTTTATAAGGATTTGTCCTTTTTCTATTACTAAAATGTTGTTATCATTTACAAATTTAATTTTGGTTTTGAAGAATTCATCATGATCTGCAAACATCTCCTTTTTACTACATATATGGTTAGTACATCTAGTATCGAGGAACTTTGTGTGATAATTTATTATTCCACTAGCTATAATGACCATTAACAAAGTATGACCACCATTGTCCTCATCATCATTATCTTGTACATAATAAGGCACATAAGCTTTTCCTTTATTTATACATTCATTTGAATAATGATGACATTTATATAAATATAATATTCATTATTATATTTATTATACATTCACAACCTCTTGTGTACTTATGGTGGTTAGATTATGCATTTTCTTGATCATTATCTCAATTAGCTTCAATCCAATAATTTTTAATGTAACTGCATGAATTTGATTATTCAATAAATTGCCTCCTCTTTATACTCTCCTAAGGGAGTTACCATGTTTTTTTTTTTGTGCTTATCCTTTTACTTTGATCACCTTTTTGTAGAGACTTGGAGTTATAAAGCTTGCTCTATTGGCTTTTTAGCCTTTTTCTCATTATATGTGTTGCTTATATGCTTGCAAGATGCCAAATGGATCATCAACATTCATTAAGGATTTGAAAGTTAATAATTGTACGATACCCTCTAATATAGTTATTCTTTGTAATTTTCTCTATCTATTTTCCAATGATTTGTCAAAACAAGAAGACAACTTACATAATCAACCACTACCTCAGAGGATTCCATTAGTAAAATCTTATATTGGCATTTTAGGGTTGAAAGTCTCACCTTCTTGACTCTATTTGTAGATTTGTTCGTCATCATCAAGTATCCTAAGTTGACGTGATTGAACCTATAATCTTCTCATTGATTTCATTCGCTCTTTGATGAATGAAACATGTTTCCTTCCTGTCCCTTTTCTTATTCTCATAATAGATACCCTTTTATGCATTACTTACACTATCATTCTTGGAAAAATCAATAACACCATTCTCTACAATACCTAACCACTTATGGTTGAAAAGCACCCTCATTTGAACAATCTACTTATTAGTATTTTCCATTCAAGATAGGAATTGAAATCTAGGATGAGATATTTATAGTTATAGCTATGACATCATTGATAGTGATTAATAAGAAATAAAGAATGTAACAAAAGTGGAGAAGAAAAGAAATACAAAACGGTGTTAAACAATTAAAAAAACAAACAATTTTTCATTTATAAAAAACTAAAGCAATATTACAATACACTTATAACAAATTAGACTACTTATTTATATACTTGAAACAAACATAATCTCAATTATTCTATAATTATAGTAGAAGAATCTTAACAAATTTTGGAATAAATAAATGTTTTTAATCTCTTCAACTATTAAAATTAAAGTTACTATAAGAAACATTAACTATTTCATCATAAACAAAAATACTTAATAAGACAATTTCAACAAAAAATATTGAATAAGATTATTTCAACTAAAAAAAATACTGAAGATGAATATGGATTTATGTTTAATGCTTTCTTTAAAATTTCTCAAACTTTATCTTGTGTTTACATTTTGTTTATTTTAGCATGACATTTACATTAATTCTTTTATTTTGAATTCCAAAACTTATGTAAGTAACCATATCTTGTAGTTTGGATTATACAACAACATTCCTAATGTTTCGATCTTCTTTCTCACAATATTTTCTGTTCTTATATCTCATTATTATCTTCAAGCTAAGACTATTACAGGACAAAATGATTCCTTTATTTTTTGTTCAAATAAAAGTTGAAAGTTTATGTATAATTTGGTTGATGGCTGAGATAATTCTAAAAATATATTAGAGTTTTGGCTATAATTAATTCTTTTTTTAGAACAAAATTCAAGAGAAAAAATATTGAAAATGATTTAATTAGACTAACACTACACTATAACTCAATAAAGCCTATAAAAATATCAAACACTCAAAGTCACACAGGAAAACTAGTATCTTCTATTAAGTTCAAATCATCCAATTAATTATCGTCCTTTAATTTAACTTTTTAGCTAAGCCTTTCAAAATAACTAGAATAATTAGTCTTGTGAAACTTTTTGACCAATTCCTTGATATTACTAAATGAACTTTTTTATGATGATTTTTATAATATTCAACTAACTTGTTATTGTTAATTGCATATTTCTTATATTTTTTTAATTAGGGATGCTCACATCTTTCTTAGTCATAATATTTATCATGAGTTGGCATTTCGAAATAACCTCTCAACTAGTTAGGGGTAAGACTGAGTATTACCAGACCTCCTTAGACTTAATGTAATAGTGAAATTTCTACTGGGTATTGTTGTTATTGTTGTAATATTTGTCATAAGTTATTAATCTCAAATGTTTTTTATATACTAAGTTTTTTTGACATAAAATTTTTTATGTATTAATATACCTTTTGTCAATGACTTATGATAAGAAAAAGTATAAAAGAAAGAAAAATAATTAAGTTGTTGCAAAAAAATCATTGTGTTTTTTCTTACAAACCTAAAACTCAAAGGCAATCTGTAAACATATATTTTGAAGATGTAGAGAATTGTATTATATTTTTCACTATGTTTGCAGAAGGTTTGAGAAACTTAATATACATAATTTCAGATACATAAGATAAGGTATAATATAAACGGAAAAGATTAAAACATGCTGACTATAATGTTTATCTCTAAGTAATAGAGTTCATCTCTAGTTAACAGAAAAATAAGATGGTTGTGATTAGGAGATAATTATATGTTATAAGCCTCCCTTAAGCTCAGGGTGACATATAATCATGATTTTGTCTCGAAGATGTTGGAATGTGTCATAACATCAACAATTTTATTAGTAGAGGAGATATGTCAGATGTAAAGTGATTTGGTTGCTACCAGATCTTGAATGAAGCGAATGTCGATCTTAATCTACTTCATGCGATCATGACAGACTGAATCAGAAGTAAGAAAAGTAGCACCAAGGTTATCACACCAAAGAGTAGGTTTGATGTGAGAGAAATAGTTTTAACTAAGAAGTGCAGTGATCCAATAAAGTTATAATACTATATTAGCAGTACTTCTATATTCTGCCTTAATACTGGATAAAGCAATTGTCGTTTGTTTCTTATCATTCCAAGACATGAGATTGGAACCAAGAAACATGCAGTAGTTAGATGTAGATTGATGATCATCAAGATAGCAATCTCAATTACCTTCATAATAAGCATGGAGATTGAGAGGGATGATTTAGTAAAGTGAATGATATGAAAAGATGTAAAGTGAAGATATCGAAGAATCCATTTGACCATAAATGAGTGACTGTTGCTAGGAGAGTGTAAAAACTGAGAGGCTAATAAACTAGATGCCAAGGCAAGTGAGGCAAAGATATTGTAAAGCACTAATAATGTTACGGTATTCAATAGCATCAAAAAGACGATGAGCATGATTTTTAGATAAGGGAAAGGTAGGGTTAATGGGTGAGTTAGTAGGTTTAAAATTATAAAGATTTAGCAGGATTAGAATTATAAAGACCAGTTGAAAGAGATCTTTGATGTATGTAGTTTAAGTGAGCAAAAGACCAGTAGGCATAGTAATGGACTCAATACTAACGAAGTTATGAAGTGAACCTAAGTCTTCAATAGCAAAAGTGATGTTAAGGTCATAAATAAGAGATGTAATGAATGATGATGAAGAACATGTAACCAAGATATCTTCCATATAAACCAAGGCAAAGGTTGTGTGATTTGATGTAAAACCTGCTTTATGTTTTTATGAAACCATATACTATGGCTCGAATTTGTAATCGAGATAAATTCACCTCATATTTTTACCAATATATACTATGACTCGAAATGCGGTACAAGTAGGTATTATTGATGCAGAGGAAGCAATAAATATGATATTAATAAACAGAGAAATTTTAGATTTGGATGACATAATCTAGAAAATCAAGCTCAAGGAGCTTCTTTCAAGCCATATAGAGCTTTAAGGAGATAACATATAGGATGAGGATAGTGGAGATATGTGAACCTAGGAGGTTGAGACATAAGGACCTGCTCTTAAAGTTGACTATGAAGGAAGGCATTGTTAACTTCAGGTTGGTGAATAGCCTAGGTATGATATAAGGCAAGAGCGAGAACAATGTGAATGGTGGTGGATTTGACAACATAACTAAAGGTATCAGTGTAATTGAAGCTTAAAGTTTGATGATAACCTTTAGCTACTAGTCGATCCTTACGATGCTGAATGAAGCCATGAGAATTTCCCTTGGTACAAAAAACCCATTTATAACCAACAATGTTTGTATTTGGCAATGAAGGAATAAGAGTTCAAATATGATTACGATGGAGAGTAGTGAACTCATTAAGCATGACTTGATGCTAATGTGGAAATTTGTTGGCTTGAGTGAAAGATGTGGGGTTAGAAGTGGTAACAAGCATGGAATAGGTGATATAATCATGAAAAGAGAGAGGATGTAGCGTGATCATATTTGCGGGTGACTATAGGATGGGATGATAGTGGTGAAGGAGTACGTAAAGATGAAGAAGCAATACAAGAAAATGTAAAGGTAAGGATGGAATAGAAGAAGTAGAAGTCGAAGGGTAAGCATTAAGAGAGGGTGGAATAGTAAAATTCATGTTTAAGGAAATACATATGACGAGAGATATAAAATTTAAAGGCTTAAGGATTAAAATAACAGTCTACTTTGTATTTGGACTAGTAATCTAGAAAAACATAAGGAATAGATTTAGATGTAAGTTTATCCACACAAGTAGAGCCTAGAAAGGGAAAACATGTGCATCCGAACAATCAAAGGTGAGAAAGAGTATATTTAGTATGAAAAACTGTTTCATAAAGGAACCCATGATTAAGAACCGATGTAGGCAAGAGGTTGATGAGATAAAAGTCTTTGAACCAAAAATATTTAGGAGGAGAGGCATACAAAAGAAGGGTAAGGCCTACTTAACTGATAGGGCAAATTTTATGTTATGCAAGGTCATTTTGTTGAGAAGTATAGAGAGATATAATAAGTGATCCCAAGGGTAGTAAGATATTGAGAAAAGACGCCATTAATAAGTTTAGGAGCTACATCGCATTGAAAATTTTTGACAATAGCCTAAAAAAGGTTTTCAATTGTTATTTTAAAGTTTTGAAAATAAATTAGAGCATGAGACTTTTGAACTAAAGGAAAAAAGCCAGGTAAATCGACTTAAGTCATCAACAAAGATAATAAAGTATTGATACCCAGATAAAGAAATAGACAAGGAAGGTCCCCAAATATCCCAATGAATAAGTTGTATTGGTTTTATAAAGATACGAGATGATAACGGAAATGTAGAGTGACATGTATGACCAAGAAGTCGATGCCACAAATCCAAGAAAGCAGTGGTAGTACTAAGGGAAACCTAATTGCAAAAATGTGATGAAATCTTCAAGGGATAATGGTTATTGTGGATAGAACCTGTGAGGAGCGGTATCATGGTTTGAAGGTCCATCATAATATAACCAAATAAATTAAATTCAATAAGATACAAATTATCATAAACAATTTTGGCAACAATGACAAATTTGTGGCAAGATTAAGAACAATCAAACTATCATGAAGACGAAGAGGGTCAGGATAATTAGATATAATTAATGTACTGTTAGGCGAAATGAGAAGAGTTTATCTATTGCCAACGACTGCTTGGTTGGATCTGTCATACAGTGAAATAGATTCCATAATGTGAGAACTAGGAGTAATATGGGTAGTAGCGCTGGTATCCGGTAACCATTCAGAAACAATATTGGAGTTGAAATATGAAGTATCTAGTTTAGGTTAAATGTTTATGACAGTAAATGTTGCAGAAAGATTGTTATTAATATGTTGAGAACTATAAAGACAATTACAAGACTCAAAATATCTAAAACGACAGTGGACGATAATATGGCCCCATTTTTAATAGATTTGATACTATGTAGGTGGTTTATTGTACTTGGTAAATGAAACAATATTTGATTCTTAGGTTGGATGTGTAGAATAAGCCTAAAGTTGTTAAGGATTAAGGAGTCTATAAGGCTGATTAAATGGACTATCATGACAGATGGGCCTAAAGGAATGAAGAGGCCCAGAATAATATTCAGTTTGTCAGTGTTAAGATTCAATAAAATTAAGGTTGACCCACGAAGCAGATAGGGAGCTATCGTGCCTCCCTCTGCGGGTTCTACCACCTCCTCTATTGCACGTGTTGGACCCCGATCTTTTAGTGAAATTTAGAAATATAAAAGGTATGAAATGAGTATTTTTGTACATGTATTGTGTT
>JANSVA010000005.1:37697850-37719510 GCA_025504915.1 Erythroxylum reticulatum | reverse complement strand
TACACGTTTTCGGATGTCGGATCCGCTTTTGATGTGTTTCCGCTCTATGATTTGATTGATCCGTTTGATTGCTTCGAATTAGGGGCATTCGTTTCGCTTTTGATTCGTTTCATTTTGCCTCGATACTTTCGCTTTTGTTCCGTATTTTTTTATTCGATTTTTCGACTCGATTCGCTTTCGATTCTTATGATTTCCGATTCGTTTTCCGTTTTGCATTTGTTTAGGCCCACTTTCGCTTCGTTTAGCTTTGTAATCCGTCCTTTGTTTCGCGTCTGTAAACCCGTTTCTATTTTTCGGGTTGGGGTCCGGTCTCCAGATTGGGTCCCAGCAGCACGTGCCTTTTGAGTGACAACCACCATTATGGGAGACAAAGAGAGTTGCGTCTGGCGGTAAAGGTGAGTGATATGAAAGCAATTTTTATTCATGAATTAAAAGCTTTGCTTAAAGCTCGAAAAATGTCGGTGGGATATCACAATGCTCAATGGTGGTGATGAAGGACTCATAATCGGCTGGAAGTCCAGTCAAGGTGAACAGAACCAAATCTTTGTTAGAGAGTTTGTCACCAATAATTGCTAACTGATTTATAGTTGTGGAGATAAGGGAAAGAAAATTAGTGATGGTGCTTGAGCCATTCTTCAGTTTATGGAGTTTGCAATAGATAAGAGAGCGTTATGAAGCCGATTGTTGCATTAAGTGATATGCAAGTCCAATTCAGAGTTCACAGGCTGTGTGATAGTTAAGGGTTAATCGTGTGATTAAAGGTGAAGGAGATGCAGCGAGAAAGCATTAGACTAGTTGATCGAAATTTTGCCATTTGTCGTATTCTGAAGATGAGGATTCCACGCTTGAGGCTACATCTAGTGGGGATATAGTGACATCCACATAATCAATGAGGTCAAAGGTAATTAAAATAGCTTAAATTTGATTTTCCTAACAAGATAGTTCTAGAATCTAGTGGTATTGTGAGAAAGCTTGTAACTTGGATGACTAGTAATGTAGGTATGTTGGTGCTTGTCATTGTTTGTGGGTGCCTTCTATGAATAATTTGAATGATGCATATTGAATTGTTGTTGTTTGCCTTTTGGGAATAGTATATGTTAGTGTTGTTTGTGGTAAAAAGGAAAAAAAGTTAGATGCTCGATGTGGCTTTGATACTATGAAGATGTAGAAAAATGTATTGTATTTTTCACTATATTTATAGAATGTTTAAGAACCTTAATATACATAATTTGAGATATATGAGATAAGGTATAAATAAATAGAAAAGATTAAAGCATATTGAATATAATGTTTACCTCTAACATAGTTTATCTCTAGTTAACAGAAAATTAAAATGGATTCATAGCATTTTGAAATGTAAAATCAGATAACATGCCTCAAGTTCATATTTAAACATATATCAAAGGGCAATAACCTTGCAATGAACTGCATCCACTATTGAACTATTGATGCCTGGGAAAGAATTACGTAGAAAAGTTATAATAACACCATAACTCGAGTCCAGCGGCAAATCATTTTTGCCAATCTGAGAAGAAAAGATGATGACACAATGATGAAGCCTGAATCCAATCACCCTTATAAGAGAATATTCAGTACACTCTTTTATCCTATTAAGTAGCCAAATCAGAATTAAGAAAAAAACAGATCTCCATATCTGAAAACTGCATATCCAATGTTTCATTTGAACTATGTCTTCTTAGCTCTTACATCAATAACAAAAACTGAACATGCTCTTGAAGCACTTAAGTCGTACCAACTTGACATGATTAATATGATATATAGGGGAAAAAAGTAATGTAGAAAATAAAGTGAAAAACGCCAAAATTAATATGACATATAGACCCTAATGGACCAACTATGCTTGGCCTTGATTACTGCATGTCAAATGCATTGGGTAGTTTAGCTTGAGCAAGCATTTGAACAACTTCTCTCATTGTTGGTCTTTCCACACTGCGCTCTTGAACGCATAGCATGGCCACAAAGAAGACCTGCATTGCTTCAACTAACGGGACATTGTTTAACCTCGGATCTAAGATCTTTACCACCCCTTCTTTGCTTAAGTTGCTCTGTATCCTGCTCCACTGCACAATGTCCAAAGCTTCTTCCCCAAAATCACCAACTGGTTTTTTTCCCGTTATTAACTCTAAAAGTACAACTCCAAAGCTGTAAACGTCACTCTTCTCGTCCACCTTTAAGGTATAAGCATATTCTGTCGCCACAAGTAGCAAAGGGGTAAGAAAATTGCTTACTTGATGCATAAGTTTTGTTATTTTTATAAATATGGAGGGTTAAAATTTGTCTTCTCATTGTTACTAATGATAAAACTTGGATTGATTTTTGGAAGCAACCTTAGTTCAGCTGATGACTTGACTTACTGTACTACTATTCATATCGACAGAATAAAGTTAGTTCGACTCATTTCCCAAGTGACAGACTCCCGAGTCTAAAAACAACTCACAAAAGTACTTCCGTTTCTAGGGTTTAGGGAAAGTAAACAATAGATCTCAATCAGACGATTAAAGCTGGTATGCATGTGTTTGGATTTATGTGGATTTTGTTATTGCACTATAATTTGGGTTTGGGTCAGAAAGGGTTGGCTCTGATTGGTGTGTATGGATATGGGTTTGAGTTTTCAAGACATGCATAAAAAGCTCAACAACCCCTGCAGGGTTCGATAAAGCAAAAAGGAGCATTTCCTATGCGTTAGTGGAGCCTTTTTCTCTTTCCCGAACTCCCCCCCCACGTCTCAGGTTTCCATTTCGTTTTCTTTTTCAATTTTTGGTTACACTTGAGATCATTAGGACATTTAATAATAGATGTTACCTATGTCTACAAAATTATACGCTTGGACCCTAAAAACGTTAAAGACAAACCGTTTGGAATCAATGATTAAATATGTTTCTCAGGAGACTAAATCATTACTCCAGGTCAAAGGGAAAACACACGTCTCTGCCACCAATCATGTCTACGGAGTCAAAAGTTGGTCTGAGGTTGAGGTCTACTGGAATTGAATTGGAAGCGGTGAAGTCAGACCATGAATTTTGGTTTCCTCTTGGAATGTAAACACATATTAAATTAATGTAGAAAATAACATACCTGGAGCAATATAGCCATAAGAACCGGCAATTGCAGACATACATTGTGATGTTCCAGTGTCCTGCAAGAACTTGGCCAGACCGAAATCTGCCACATGAGCCTCGAAGTCAGAGTTGAGCAAGATGTTATTGGACTTAACATCCCTGTGTATAATTAGAGGAGAACAGTCATGGTGCAGGTAGCATAAGCCCCTCGCAGCTTCAATGGCGATTTTGAGCCTCGTTTCCCACTTAAGAAAACCACCTCTCTTTCCATGTAATACTTCACCTAAGCTACCATGTGGCATGTACTCATAAACAAGCAAATTGGTCTCTTTGTTGGAAACAAATGCCAATAATCTCACGATGTTCCTGTGTCGAATTCGACCTAGTGTTTGTATTTCTGCAGAAAGACCATTGTCATGTGAAGATCCTTTGCTTATTCCCAACAATTTTTTAACAGCTACTTGCTCCCCGTTAGGCATTAACACTCTGTACACAGTTCCCGCTCCACCTCTTCCTATAATGTTGGTTTCCTTCACACATTCTAAAACGTCTTCAGTTCCAAAATCCAAATTCTGGAATGCCGTCAATTTCCAGCGATTCGAATTGCTTCTTATCTTTTGAGTCTTGATGATCGCCAACGCAGCAAATACTAACGAGCAAACTAGTAGTCCCAAAGCAAAAAGAAGCTTGAATTTCCCAGGAACCTGAGATTTGGAGCCATTTTGGTTATGTAATTGCAGAGGAGAAGATGAAAAGTTGCATAAGTTGAGGAAAGAGCCACAAAGTTGAGGATTGCCAATAAAAGATGAGGCATTGAAGAATGTATATTGTCCAAATTCGGGTATGGAACCAGAGAAGTTATTGTGAGAGAAGTCTGCCGAGGTTAGACTTCTCATGGACCCAATTTCCTTGGGCAGGCTCTGGGTCAAGTTGTTCCATGATACGTTAAGATAATTCAATATGTGAATTTGACTAATCTGAACTGGGATTGGACCGGAGAGTTGGTTTTTGCTGAAATCTAAATAAGTCAACATATGACAATTGCCGATCTCAGATGGGATGGTGCCAGACAAGTTGTTTCTACTAATATCCAATGTAAGGACATTTTTGAGTTGACCTATTTCGGGTGGAATTTTACCAGTTAACTGATTTCCAGTTAGGAGGAGAATCTGCAAGCTGGAGAAATTTCCAATAGAGGCAGGAAGTGACCCAGTCAAGCGATTTTCTGATAGATTTAGTTGCTCAAGTTTCGACGGCAAGCCACTTCTCTGCTCAGGAATTAGTCCACTCAAGTAGTTATTTTGCAGCTCCATTAGAGACAACTCAGGCAAATAAAGAAACCCACTAGGAATGGATCCTGTAAGATAGTTCTGCCCCAGTCTGACTCTCCACAATGTGTCACAATTGCCAAGATCTTCAGGTAAAGAGCCAAACAGAAAGTTGATACGCAAAATTAAAATCCTCAACATTCTGCCTGAGCAGAGTGATTTGGGGACTAATCCTGTCAGCTTGTTGCTTGAGAGATCAAGTTCACTTAGTTTCCCATTTTCTCCAAGCTTTGCTGGAATTGCCCCGGTCAGATTGTTATGCCAGAGTTTTAAGACTTCCAACACTCGTAACTCTGCAACGAAATGAGGTATGTCACCATGCAACTTATTGAGAAACAAGTTCAATAAGGTGAGCTGACCAAGCCTTGATAACTCCAATGGTATGCCTCCTGTTAGACCATTATTTGACAGATCGAGATACTTGATGCTGCTTAAATTCCCCAACTGTGGAGGAATTGAACCACTTAGCTCATTAGTTTGCAAGAAAAGAGTGTCTAACTTGTTGAGGTTGCCCAACTCTGGAGGTATTGGACCCTCCAAACTACAATTAGCCAGGTCTAGATGGACAAGATTGATCAACTTGCCCAACTCAGGTGGGATTCCACCGTCGAATTCATTGTAATAACCCAAGTAAAGCTGCAGAAGGTTAGTAAGATTACCGAGCTCACTGGGAATTCTACCATGCAAACTATTTCCTTTCAGAGACAGATAGTTGAGCTGCTCCAAACTTCCATAGCTCGAAGGAATGGTACCTGAAAAGTAGTTCCCGCCAAAATCCAAATGCCTCAAGTTTGCAAGTTGAGTTACACCTAAAGGAAGCGAACCTTTAAAACTGTTGTCGTAAGCATCAAATACTTCAAGCTCTTTCATTTGGGAGAAATCTAAGTCCAGCTCTCCACTGAATAGATTGTCAGATATGTTGAGGAACCTAAGCCTTGCAAGCTTGTGAAATTCACGAGGCAAATCACCCGAAAAGCTGTTTCCAGCAAGTGAAAGATTGACAAGGCTCCGGAGTTCAGTGATCACTGGTGATAGAGAGCCAGATATGTTTGAGTTGGATATGTCAACTGAGACTACTGATACATTCATGTGATCGCATTGTATCCCAGTCCATGAGCAGAGAAGCAGGGAGTTGGAAATATTCCAGCTATCCAGAGAAGGATCAAACGACTCAAAAGATTGTTTTGCAGTTACTAGAATCGAAGCTTGCCTTCTTAGATTGAGTTTATGTGAAGAAAGTGACTGAGTTGTACTGAAGCAGACCATAACCAGAACGGGTAAGAAGGCAAACCTGACATAAAAAACAGACATGGTTGATGTAAGAGGAAATGGGATCTCGAGAGGCGTCACCTATTTATCAGATTAGATTGGATAAAACCAGTGACCATTTCAACAAGGCTGCGTTGAGTTTTACAAACATAGACGGAGACAGAGGGAGAGGGAGAGAAGGGTTTAATGAATCCTAAAGGCAATGTTGTAGCACAATAAGCATCCAAAGTGGTCCTTGTCTTTCTCTTTACCTCTGTACATTTTGGTGCCAAGCCATCTTTTGCTTTTGAAAAAAGAAAAGAAAAGAAAAGAAAGAAAAGCAAAAGCAAATTACTTTGCATAAAGATGAGTAACAAGTAGCGAACACACCGTTTCATCAGCCATTATTTGAATATTCCATCAACTTTTTTGAGGCCAAAGTTACTCATATGTCCCTTACGCCCACTTCACTTTTCTTTCAATAGAATCCATCTCAGCGTCATGAATCTTCATCACCTCAGTTTAGTTAGTAGGATTTGACAGAAATGGCAAATCCCAATCAACACTCACAGTTGACTCGTACCTTAGTGTTGTGATAATGGAAGACTAAAGTATGCCCCAACACTTCTTTACAAAAAAAGTAAACAAGAAAATCATGTACCATTTTGTAAATCCAAAACCCTGACCATTTTATTAAATATAATATTCATATCCATATCCAAGGTAATGATCTATATTTGGTCTCTGATGTTATCTTTCACTATGTGCTGATGGTTACCAACACCCAAATAAGAAGAATCATTTATAAGCAATTGCATTCCACCTAATCTACAAGGTAATGATTCTGATTAATCAATTAGATAATAATCTCATGCTAATGTTGCCTTATTACTTCATATAACAAAAGAAAATGCCTTTATTGTCGTTTGTTCTTTCCCTTCAAATTCCCACTGCCTACAGACGTCGAATTAAGCACGTGAATAAAGTTTTATTTCTTTGGAGATTTCTAACATAAATCTGTTGTATCATATTTCCATATGTTTACCCAACTAAGAAATCTAACACGTAGTGATTTGGAGTTCACCATCAATTTTGTTCCACGTGATTGCAATAAGCCATGGAGCTACGTATCGAAAATGCTTCATTGTTGTGTTTGAAATTAAAGGTAACTTTAGTTATACTTTTATTTTTAATTTTCTTCTCAAATTTATTTTATGTTTTATGTAAAAGTAAAACAAGTTAATTGCATACTAAATTATTATCGAATATTATACTAAACATCTGTAATAAGGAGAGGTTAATAATTTTTGACGAAAATAAAATGTTCAAGAAATATTTCAAAAATTTTGGTGATTTTAATGAACTTCCGTCAACATAAAGATCATAAAATTTTTTCTAAAATCAACCAACTTTTTAGGAAACTTCCATTCAAGTTTTAGTTTACAAGAAAACAAACCATCAATTTAACTCACATATTGACCAACTAACATTAAGACATTTGAAGGTTCACTCACAATAAGAAACAAGTCAACAATAAGCCTTCAATTAATAAGTTTGTTATTTATCTAATTTCAAATTATTAACTCCCAACTTTCACATAAATAACTACATATTCACATGCGTAGTTCAGAATATCATAGTCATACATGTGAAGATGGAACAAAAGATTACATTAAGTGCTAAAATCAACACCCTGTAATGTTTACTCAACTATTTTAATAGTTTTAATTATATAGAGTATAAAAAATTAGTTAACGTATCATATGTTCAAATTTTTAATACTATTTTTTTTGAATATATAAATGAATAAATTGATAAAATTCAAGGGATCAAGCCCTATAGATAATCTCGGTGTCATTGCTATGAGAACCACGGACTTCTGAGAACAAGTGGGAGTTGATTAAAAATAAGCTAACAATTGTATCCCCACACATTATAATATGTAATATTTATGTGGAAGTTATTATCTATCAGTCCTTAAAGTAAGAGGAAGGTTTACTCCACAGCCAACTCCTAGCTAATCTTCCCACCCGTTTCACCTTGCATGTCAATAGGACGGGGAGAGACACAATGTTGCGTTATCATCACATTTTGTTCTTCCTGATTTCCTCTTTGTATTTTTTTTTGAGGATCTAAACTAACTTATTATCACGTCTTCCAAGTGGTACCTGATATTAGGGATGGACGGATAAAGGCAAAAGGTTTTAGACATCTACCTCTCACACTTATTTCTCCCTTAGATTTTGTCCTTTAGTCTAGGGAAGCTCCTTGTAGGTGCAACTCTTGATCAACTTTAGAGGCTTTGCATGCTCTACTTTTGGTTAGAGATTTCAAAGTTCAGTCTAGGGTTACCTATTTTAGCGCCAACTTGCCTTTCATAAGAGATGGGATTTCCTTACTTTGTTGGTTAGCAGCTATACATACATGTGGTTAAAATATGGATTAGACTATAGTTTAGCTCTATAGTTTTAGTTGTAGTTGATGCTATTTATCGATCAATATCTACATGGGTTGTGAATATGGAAAGCTAGTTTATGATTTCTTAAGGTAGCTATTAAAGAGACCATCTGAATAGAGTAAATTTAATGCCTTAATTATAGAGTTGATGTATTCTGAATATCATTCTAATGGTATTTAATCCCTTGTAGGGCAATCCCCTAGTATCCTCAAAAGAATCTTGAGTTGTTCTTTTTCTCCCAATAGGATGTTTTGTATTCCTTTTGCTTATTTACACCTAAATTATTCAGCATTCTAATAGCCATGATTCTTCTAAAGAAATTATAAAAGGACTTGCTAATTCTTTAACCATTGTTGATTAACTAGGGTGATATGCATTCTTTTCCAGCAAAGGAGATCTTAGTAAAGAATTTCTTATTATGTGGTGTGAAGCTAGAGTAGTCTTTAGCTCTCTCCTTCTAAACTTCATAAATTAGCCTAGTGAACAAATCTTGAATAATATTATTTTTTAAGGTCACTCCACTTTTTTTGTAATAACTAGTGTATTATCTCCTTTCAAATTAAGGGTGAGAAGATTACGGAGAATAGGTTAAGTAGTCTCCTTCGTAGCTATCCTAAGGACTCATAATTGAAGAAAAGATTATTTTTTGTCTCCATTAAAGAGTTACAAAGCATACATTTTGTGTATTATTCCACATTTAGTAAATAGCCTCTTATGAATTGCCAAACCATACAATGAAACTTGTTTTTAGAATTGCTTGAGGGAACCATACTAGCTTGAGCCATAGTACAATCAAGTTCCTTTCCTTTAAGGAATCCCTGTATGATATATATTTTAGTGGAATTCTTAGCCCATAGAATATGATCACCTATACAAAAGTCTCATATTTCCTTATAAAAACATTGTCAATACCTCTTTGGTCAGTTGATCAAGGCTAAAATCATTGTCCAATGTCAGTTGTTTCATTATAACATGTAATGGAATATGTGTCCTTAGATGAAGGAACCTATCATGCTTCATTAATAGTCCCAAATCACTCAATATATTAGTCTAAATTTTATTTTAAGATCTATTATCCGATTGGATTTTAAACCAATCTCTCACATGTGCTCTTAATCTCGTAAATGAATCATTGTCCATAAAAGCATCTTGTTTTGGCTTGCAAGTCCAGAAATCTTGCTGCTTTTAGTAAGAATGCATCCATTTAACTTACAGTTATTCATTTTCACTTAACAATCTATAAACACTTTTGATTAGAAGCATTATATTTCTTAGTTTCAGAGGGATTACTCTCAGCACTCCTTTCTTTGGTTGGAAAATCGTTTTCCAAGCAACACTAATTTTTAGGGAGAGTTAGAATTTCCTACCCATAAGAAATTTATAAGGATCCTTTTTATAGTCTTAAATAGAGAAGATAGAAGAGCAATGTAGGTTGCCTAATGAGTGTGGAAAGAGTTTAAAACAACATTAATTAAATGGACTCTTCCAGTAAATGATAATGCCTTGTTGCAGTAATTATCTATTCTTCACTTCACCTTGGTAATTAAAGGAAGAAACAACATTAGATGGTATGTTGTATGAGATAGGAATACCTAAGTAAGTAAATGGATTTCCTTTTCTCTCAAACCAATGATAGAAGAGAGCTAAGTTGTAAGATAACTAGCAGAAGGGGAAATAAACAAGTAGCTTTTGTACTGCTCACAATCTAAGTCAAAATTTTAAAAAACTAATTCTTACAATTTCTTACTGTAAGGAATAATGGGGTTTATTAATGTAAAATACTTGAAAATAACTAAATAGTTTAAAAATAAATAAATTAGATAAAATAATAGAAATAGATTATAAAAATTGACACATAAATTTTACTTAGTTCATATATGATTGCATTTATAGAAGAAGCAAATTATGAAAAATTTACCATTACTATCTCAAATTTAATGAGCATCTAGTTCATAGAGGATAATTTACTTGCCAAATATAGTAATCTATATACACCCAAAATCTCATATTAATATAATGTGAAATCTTATATTTCTTTACTTTTTTTATATTGGTCTTTAATGATTCTTAAAAGGGGTGAATTTGAGTGCCAATAATTTTAAATCTTATATTTTAGATGAACTTTATCATATACATTTAAATATGTACAAGATAAATAATGTCTTTAAATTATTTTGTCACTAGATTATAACCAATCAATTGACTATAGGGCATAAATTAAAATAAGATGGAATACAGTTTGCATAATTGAAAATTCTCTCAGTAATTCCAGATCAATATGGTGGTTGTTGAATCCATAGAAGATAGATTTTTTGGGTAAAAAATTGACAGTTGATATCATTAGACTTAGCCGTTCTCTTAAAGCTATGAGTTTTGGAATCCCAGTTGGGCTCTCATGTTCTGCCATTAATGACATAAAATGTTTTGGTTGCTTTAAGTGTCAAATTTTTTTGCCTGTACAATGTATATAAAAAGCTCGTAACATGGTTGCTAATGTTTCCATATAAGTAGAGATGAACTATCTTGAAGTGGATTTCTTGTTTGGACCAGAAAGGGGATTTAAGGCTTAAAGCATTTAGAGTTAGATGAAGCAAATGGGATTTGGGCAATGGGCAACCTAAGCAAATATTGATTTACGGTTTGTAAAAAAATTGTTTAATTTATAAAAATCATGACATGTTTTATGTTTAAAATTTTAAATAATAAACTAATAAAATTTAAAATAAACATCCACATGGTTAAACTTGTATCACAAGTTTATAATGTCATGAAAAAATAATGAAAACTTAATTAGATTTGGGGATTCATGTTGTGTCATTTAATAAAGATTAAAGGTAAAACTAGTACTAAAAATAATGGCATGAACTATCTTAAATTTTTGACCAAAAGGGAAAAACTAACTCTAAAGTTTGTTTTTGATTAGAAGTTAGACATTAAAGTTTCACAATGTTTAAATTAAAGCATAATGTTTTAGGTAATCATTTTTTATATGCTACTTAGTATGAGGATGGATATTGTTTCTTTCATATTGATTGCTTTTATTTTTTGGAATGTATTTGTTCTACTTTAGCTTCTTGGTGCTTATTTTGTGCTTACATCTGGACCGATATTTTTTTTAGATTGATATTCTCTTTCCCAGTGATTTTACTTTGTGAACTTAAAATATTCTGAGCACTAATGTAATTCCTTATTCTTATACTATGACATTTATCCTTTATAGATAACAACTTCTGTATATTATCTTACGGAGTTAATTTTTCCCATTATGTATCCCCTTTATTATGAGTATTTAGGAAAGGCACATGTATCTCTTATCTCTCAATTTGAATCGTCTAGCTAATGATGCACTTTCCTTATGTAAAATGTACATAGAGTTTTTGGAGATTTCAATCTAAAACATATCAGTGCCCTTATAATATTTGATGATGGAAGAGGGGTCACAAAGATCTTCCTCTTTCCTTTGTCAATCTCATAAGGGACTTTTCTTATTAGGTTAAATTTTGATTTTGTAGGAATTTATAATCTCACTAGTATGTTTTAGGCTATGTAATGTTCTTTTTGTTGGTTAACTTATAAATGAATGATGCATAGTATACTTTTCCACATTGGTTTTCCTATAAGGCAAAAAGATTGATAGATAAGATACTTAATCCCAATCCTAAAATAGTGAGTACTCTCATTCACTACATTTATTTATATTTTGTGCAACCGATTAAAGAGTTTATAGACACTTATGAAATATGAAAATATTGTTAATTCATATCTGATTGATGTCACGTTGCTTTGAAATAAAACTATAATAGTTCTCTTTAGTTCATTGTACGCATTAAAGTCTAAGGATGATTGTCACAAATGAAAATTATAACAGGTTTACGAAAAAGCATAGGGATTAGACCATGGAGAAGTGAAAACCAAAGGACATTTAACCCATGATTTAGGAGATAAGTTATGGTTTCACCACAATTTTAATTAAGCAAGCTGTTTAAAATTTAAATAAATAAAATTTTAGAATGAGATTGATGCTTATGCACTTCTTTGATATCTATACAAATGGAATCCTCATCCTTTATTACTAATATTAGAATAAGTTCAAATATTGAAACAATGACTTGATATTGTAGGTTAAATGCGTCAATAAAATCTTCATTGAGTGATTATAATCTTGGTTAGAGATTCTACGGATGTTCTAATTATTTAATAAGAACATGTTTATTGTTAATTTAAAAACTTTCTTGTTTAATGATTTTTACAACTAATTTTTTATAATTGGGTCTCATAGTCTCACGTGGCATTGTAGAACCCGTAGTAGAATTAAAATATTATAAATTTAGGTCATGTTATTGATGATGCTATAGAGCACTAATGGTGTTATGTCAACATTATATTTTCTATTTGAATATGATTCAATTTGAACATTTCTAAAATGATACGATTTAACTTAAACATTGTTAAACGTTAAGGTCTAACTTAAAATTAGAAGCAAACCTTAGGATTATTTTTGCCCTTTTAACCTAAATTTTTAAAGAAATGTTAAGATTTGAATTGCATATTTTATCTTTTAAAATAAGAGAAGAGAACAAATGAAAATAAAATAATAGACTTGGTAAATAAAATAAAATTTAACGTTCAATCACTCTAAAAAGGTCTAAAATAAATCTAAAAAGCCAAAATTTCCAAAAATCATGCTTTTGCAACTTGATGTTAAGAAACATGAACTCTTAACAATGTAAAGAAACGTTTATTAAAAAAATTAAGGCAAAATTTTAATTTTACATTAAAAAACACTCTCTAATGTTTGGTTAAAAGGCTAGCTATAAATAACTCTGAATTCGTTCTCTTTAGAAAGAGGAAGTAGAGTACTTATAATCATATGTAAAGGGAAATAAATACTCTCTAAATGTGCATTGATGTGATATTTGCTAATTTATTGGATGAAAAATACTAAATTATAGGCTTATTATTTCTAGACAAGTGAAAGCTTCTTTGTTTACTTGTATTAGCGAGCCAATCTATGAATCATGCTTTCTACAAGGATCAATCAAAACTTAGAATCTTTATTCTTCCCATCACTCCCTAAATGCTTTCTAATATCAACAACCTTCTTAATGAGACGATATAGATCCTCAGGCGTTTTAGGTGCAAGATCATATCAGATCACATCACATACCCAAACAATTTTTTAATGAAAAACATAATTTGGATTTAAGGATTAGAGAAAAAATGGCTACGCGGGTTTCTATTTAAGGATTATGAATTTGGGTTTTAGTTAAGATGTGGATGAATGGGTTTTTGTTTTAGGCAGTGATCGAAGGTGGGTGTTTAAATGAAGAGAATTTTCGTCCTTTCTTTAAAAAATTTTCTATATTTTTTATTTATAAATGATGTGTCCCAAGCCAATATCAAATTTTATGGTGTGTAAATGTTTAAAAAAATTAAGATTTTTTAATGAAAATTGGAGTTGAGTCACAAAAAAATGAGCGATGTAAGAGAAGTGCTGAGACCCCGTAACTTGTGCGACTGTTGGCGACTGTTCCCTCCTTCTTCTTCCTCTTCCTATGGCCTCTTCTTCTTCTTCTTCTCCTCCTTGGAAGCCTATAGCCCCTCTCTCCCCATTTGCACTCAGACCTTCCCTTCTGCCCCGTCCCACAAACCCTAATCTCTCCCAAAACATAAACCAAATCCTTAATAACCCCACCCACTCTTCAAAGCCCCTAATAGCTGCGACTGTGACCCAAATACAGTCAACATCCTCTATAGAAACACCTTTGGCTACATATTCAACTGAACCCTCCTCAACCCCCTAGACACTTGGCTGCCAAAAAACAAATAAATCTTTGAAGAAAAGTTATCAGTCCAAAACATGGAAATCTGTGGTCTTAGACTTGGTTGAGGAGTCTAATGATGCCAAGACATTGGCATACTATACTTTAGAAGTCAAGGATGAGTAGTTTGTTTTTATCCCTCCACTGGAACTTATAGGGAAAGGAGCTGCCCAATTCAGAACTGCATTGATTGGTTTCTTCATTTGTAAGCATCTTGCTTACCCTGTAATGAATAGGGCTCTTTCAAAAGCATGGCTAACTTTCAAATTAACTGATATTTTGATCACTAGTATGAACAAATTCTTGTTTAAGTTTAATTCAGAGGAAGGTTTGAAGAAGGGCCCTTGGCATATCCAAGGGAAACCTCTATTCTTAAGGAAATGGAGCTTAAATGTTGGTGAATAGAAAGAGATTAGACATGCTCCTGTATGAACTAGGTTTCATAACATTCCTTATGAGTATTAGATAATAAGGGACTGGGTAGGATAGCAAGTGTAGTGGGGAAACCACTGCTAACAGATACTCAGACAACTAGGATGTCTAGGGCTCAGTATACCAGATATGTGTGGAAATTGACCTTCAAAGTAATTGGCCGATGAGTTTTTAGTTGGTTACTTATAGTGAAGATGGGGAAATTACATTTAAAGAAATCATCATAGAGTATGAGTGCAGACCTGAAAATTACAGTCAAAAGAAGGAATGTAAATCTACTGGCTGACTTTTTAAAACTGAATTCTAAAAAAGAGCTAGAAATAGAGAAGGTTCCATATCAAAGTGGAGCAAACCAAGGGATGGACCTTGGGAAGGAGCATATCCATGAGGAATCGCAGCTCAATCCAAATTAGAACAAACCTCCAGATGCTGTAGCTGATCAAAGTAGTCAAAAAGAAGTTCAGGAACTTCAAGTTGATCCAAAAGGATGCCTTGCGGATGCTAATCCCCTACTATAAGCAAATCAGGTAACTCTCCTTCCTTTCCTAAATCTAATTTGGTTCTTGATGATCTAATTGAAGTTTAGAGTCCGAGTCTAGCAGAAGTGGCTTTTACTATTAGGAAGAGTAGGAAATCTAGGAGGAAACAAAAGTTGTAAGTCTTGAGTTCTTGTTTCTTTATGGCTTTAACTTTTTGGAATGTTAGAGGTCCTAATAATCCAAAGAAGCAATTAGCTGTGAAGTCTTTTCTAAAGTTGTTATCTAGCTTTTTTGTCTGCTTGGTTGAATTTAGAATCAAATCTCTTTCTCTTTTGAACAAGGTGTGCTCTTCCTCATTTCCTAGATGGAATAGCTATAATAATTTAGATTATGCTTTGAATGTAAGAATAGTTTTATCTTGGAACCCAGACTATTATATGTGCTCCCCTATTATTACTACTGACCAACTGATTCACATAGAGGTAACTCCTCTCAATATGATTCATTTTTTCATGTGACTTGTGTGTATGACTCCAAGAACTATAACCACCGAAAGTCTCTTTGGTCGGCTATTTCTAACATCAAACAGAGAGTATGGAGTCACCCCTGGGTAGTTGCTGGAGATTTTAGTGCTATTTTGTTTTCCCATAAAGTTGAACCTCTAAGTACTTATGCACTTACTATTATGAAGGACTTTAGGGAGTGTATTGAAGATTGTCTCTTTTATGACCTAAATTCTAGTGGTCCCAGTTTTACATGGTCCAATAAACAATCAGGTGAGCTCTTTATAGCTAGAATGTTATATAGAGCTCTGGTCAATTCGGCTTGGAGTTCTTGCTTTCCCAGATCCTACAGAGTAATTCATCTTCCAAACATTTTTGACCACTATTTTGTAGTGATTAAGGCTTTAGGAAACCAGTGGAAAAGACACGCTCCTTTTAGATTCTCCAACTTCTTAGCTTCTCAGGACAATTTTCTTTAAACTGTAAAAGAACCTAGGTCTACTCAAGTCCAAGGTACTTCTAGGTATTATATGGTTTCTAAGCTCAAATTATTCAAAAATTCCCTTAAATATCTAAACACTGATTAGGTAGGGTTTCTAAGCTCAAATTATTCAAAAATTCCCTTAAATATCTAAACACTGATTAGGTAGGGGATCTTAATGTTAAAGTGGAAAACTGTTAAGCTGCTCTTAGCTATATCTAAGCTCAAATTAGTCTTTTGCCTAATAGCCCTCCCTTGATTGCCCAGGAAAATCAAGCTATCACCAATTTGATTTGTGCTTTAGTAGTCTAGGAATCTTTTTTCAAACAGTCTTCTCGTATTAAATGGCTCAAAGGGGGAGATAGGAATACTAAATTTTTTCATAACTCTAAATAGGAACAACATCTACTCCTTACTTTTAGGTACTGGACATAGGATTGTTGAGTTTGAAGAGATCCAAGATCAATTCCTAGGCTCTTTTTAAAGTACTATTGGGAACAAGAAAAACATGTCCTCCTCTAAATATTATGTGACAAATCTTTTTCCTTCTCCTATTCCTGAAAATCTAAAAAACAATCTCCTTTCTGATGTCACAATGTAAGAGATTACAAATGTTTTTACTTCTTTCAATCCCAATAAGGCTCCTGGTCTGGATGGTTTCGACGGTTTATTCTTTAAGAAAACTTGACACATTATCAGGGGAGGTGTCACTAGAGCCATTTAGGATTTTTTCAATCATGGGAGGTTACTCAAAGAGCTTAACTCTACTTTTATTTCTCTTATTCCAAAGACTGATCATCCTTCCACTGTGCATGACTATAGGCCAATTTCTTATTGTAACCTTATTTACAAGGTAATTTCTAAAATAATGGCTAATAGGATTAAAGACTTGCTTCCTCACATCATCAACCCTAGTCAAAGTGCCTTCATAAAAGGCTGTTGAATAGGGGACAATATCCTTTTAGCTCAAGATATCTTTAGGAATTACCACCTGTCAAACACTCATAAGCATTGTGCTTTAAAAATTGACCTCAGGAAAGCCTTTGGTTCCATCCACTAGGATTTCCTTCTTAATGCACTCTTAGCTGTAGGTTTTCCTTCTATCTTTGTTAAGTGGATTAAAAAATGTATTACCTCAACTTCGTATTCGATTTTGATCAATGGAACTCCTTCAAAATTTTTGTATGTGGAAAATCAGGTTTAAGACAAGGGGATCCTTTATCTTTGTATCTCTTCATCATCTGTATGGAGGTTTTCTTGAGGAGTTTGGAAGCTTCTATTGCTTATAATAACGCCTTTAAATTCTACTGGAGGTGTAAAGCTCTTAAAATATCCCACCTTCTTTTTGCTGATGATCTTTTATTGTTTTGTCATGCTGATCTAGTTTCAATCCAAACTTTACTTAACTTCCCGAGTCTTTTCTCTAACATTCCTGGCCTGGACATCAACCTTAGAAAGAGTCATTTCTTCTTATCTTCTAATATGAGTCATTTGGCTCATCAATTGGAAGCCCTTACGGGCCTTTAAAGAGGCCACTTTCCTATTCATTACCTGGGGATCCCCCTCCTAATAGGTAGGCTTTCTAGGAGTGATTACATTCCTCTTTTGGATAAAATTAATGCTAGAGTTAACAAACGGACCCATAAAAATCTTTCCTATGCTAGTAGACATCAGTTGGTCATTTCGGTGCTCTAAACTTTTCATATGTTTTGGTCTAGCCATTTTATTCTTCCTTCCCTCATTATTAAGGTTATAGAGACTAAATTAAGAAATTTTCTATGGTCTGGGAATGTAGTGTCTAACTCTCATGTGAAGGTTAAATGGAATGACCTATGTACACCCAAGAAAGAGGGTGGTCTAGGCATCAAGCACTTATCTATGTGGAATAATGTGCTTATAAGAAAAAGAATCTGAGTGCTTTTTAATGATAAGAAAACTTTATAGGTTAGATGGGTTCATACCATTATTCTTAAAAGGAAAACTTTTTGGAATGCTCACCCTAGTAATAATAGTTCTTGGAGTTAGAGTAAGTTATTACATATTAGGGATTTTTTTGGGAACCAATTTAGATTTAAGATAGGAAATGGGTTATCTACTTACTTATGGTAGGGCCCTTGACATCCAAGAGGTATTCTAAAGGACCTCTTAACTCCTAGAATGATCAATGGATCAGAATTACCGATGAATGCAAAAGTTTATGATGTTATCAGAAATAATATATGGAGCTGAAAGGAAGCCTCAATTGAGACCATTCAAACTTTACAGCCCTTACCATACCAACCAGAGTACTCCCGACCTAACAGATTGGAATGGCTAGCAAGCCCCTCCAAAACCTACACAAATGCTTCGGCCTACTCTACCTTGAGACCTCCCATTCCTTGTGTCCATTGGTATAAATTAGTCTAGCATAAAAGAACTAGCCCAAGATACTCCTTCATCTTATGGTTAGCTTTTCTTAATAAACCTCAAATAAGGGTCAAACTTCTCTTTTCATTTATCCCAAATCATTTCTCCTTATGTTTCCTAGAAAATTAGTCCATTGACCACCTATTCTTTGAATGTCCCTACTCAAAAACAGTATGGACATATTGTTTAAACCATTTTTAGATCCATCTATCAAATCTGATATCCCTTCAAGCCTTTCCAAGTTAGATTCACCACCCCTTAAATCACTGTAATATTGACCTCAACCTTCTCATCATTCTCCTATCTGTGACTGTTTATAATATCTGGACCAAAAGAAACCACCGAACATTCAAAGATAAAGCCTTGGAGGTTGGGAACATAAGCACTAGAGTGGTCTTCTAAGCTATGGAACTTCTCACAGCAAATATTGAAGTAAGGTAATTTTGTGTAAGGATCATTTTCACTAATGTTTGTTTTGTAGGTTTTACTAGTTCTTGATAGTAAGATTCCATCCCCCCTTTTGCTGGTTTTGTTTCAACAAAGAGGGATGGAATTAGAAGAATCTTTGGATGTCACCAAAGAGGGATGGGTAAGATCTATGCTAGCTTGCAATGGAGACACAAACTTGGGATCAAGTTGTTAGAGGCAAGAAGCAGTGATAAGGAGCTCTACCATATCCATGGTAGTTTCAGCAAAAAAGTCCTTGTGACTTCACCAAATTGTATAGCTTACTTCAAAAGCTGCAATCCCTGATGTGAGGTTTTGAAATTCTGGTTTGGTTTTGGTTTATTTAAGAAAATGATTGCCTATTTGCTTTGCATTACTATGTTAGGCTATAAGTCTATGTGCTCTGGTTATGCTGGACCTTTCCACAAGGTCTTCTTAATGGTTAGATATGTATAAGTAGTCTGTTGAGGTTTGCTTAGTTAACTAGTTGTAGAGTTCCTCATGTTTATAAGTGTGGCTTTTCCTTTTTTGATTGGAAAGAGATTTACTTCTTAAGTAATCTCTTGATTGTACATAACTATTAGTTGATTTATATAAATTTCTGATTGACCAGAAAAATGAAGTTAAAAGGCATTAAAATATAGGTGGTTAAAAAACTTTTTCTTTAAAATATATTAAATTTTTAGTTGATAAATTTTCATTTTTCAAGTAAAAGAAAGTTTATCTTTTATAATCAAAATACATTTTAAAAAACATTTCCCATTTATTCAAAATTAAATTTCTTTTTAAATTATCACGTCTTTTAAGAAAATTCACATTCACATTCACATTTTACTCTCCTTATATTCACCATCAATAAATGAGTTTGCTTTTATCTCTTATTGTAATATCGTAGTTCGATAATTGTACTGTGTAATGTGTTATACATGCATTTTATAAAGTATGTTCTATTTATAGTGTACTAGAGTAATTAAAACATTTAAATGAACTATTGAGGTTATAATAAAGATCACAAATAAATCAGAGATGGTTCTGAATTCGACCAAAAATTTTTCAAAAAAATTCTGAAATCTCCAAAAAATTACAGAATAAGTCTGAACGAACTTTAAAAGCCTCAAAATGTACATTAAGGATTTAGGTGATACTTTCAATGAAATCTGGATGATTTCTAAATGAATAGTGAAACTGGGTGAATAATATTTTTGGATGAATAGTTTATCTACTTGAATGGTGATTTTGGAGACCTAACCCCAAAATTTTGAAACATACCCGAAGCAAGTATTAGAGTTTAATGATACTAAAATGGTCCAAAAATAAGCCCGATCGAATGAATTTTGGAACTTTCAAAAGTTTAAGGTTAAAATGCCCTTTTTGGAAAACAATGGATATTGAGGATTTTTAAACCCATTCAAAATCTTTTTAAAGGATTCAATCAATAATTATTGACCCTAATTCGAGTATTTTATCGTTAATTTGATGATAAGATAGTTGTGGATTTTTTCAGAATTTAATTCGGTTAGTTGGCAAATTAAATGCATTAAAGGGCAATTTGGTCTTTTTATATTCATTAAAGGATAATTTGGTATTTTTACAAGCATTTAGTGGAATGATGAGTCATTATAAGAGAGCCAATTAAATGGTGACAAGTGGCATAGGTAAAAGTGTAAATATGAGACATTTTGGTAAAGTTGTAACTATAAGATGTTATTAAGGATAAATGTGTAATTATAATGGAAATGAGGGCAAAATTGTAAATCTACAAAGCCTCATCTTCTTTAAACATTGGTGGCTAGCCATTTATGAGGGAAACGTAGAGAAAGAGAGAAAAAAAGAAGAGAAAGGAGAAGAGAGGGTTATGGCTAAGCCAAAGTGAAGTGATCTAAACCACCTCTAATCAAGCATCCAATAAAGTTCCATGGTCATTCAAGCGAAGAAGAAGAAGAAAATGGGATGGTAATCTTACTAATCTTGTTGAAAAATCGGATTTGTTAGGCTATAGGTTAGATTCGGTTTTGATGGTGTGATTTACACCCTTACACCCTTTTGATGTAATATGAAGGTTTTATTACCTTGGAAGCAATTAGGAGAAGAAAATCAAGAAAACCTAATGTGTGACACCATAATCAAACTTATTCAAAGGTGAGATCTATTGCCTAAAGTGTTTTATTTTGTCATTTGACGATTTAAGATTAATGAATGACATTAGGAAGTTAGTCTAATGATGAAAGAATGAAAGAAAAACCATGGAAATGATTATATAAGTTTTCGGCCAAGGATAGGGTTTTTAATGTGTTATGTTCCAAAATTCTATTTTGATGTTGTATGATGTTCAAAGCATTATTTTGATCCTAATGAAGTAAAGAAATGAAAAATAATTGATTTGTAATTGGTTTTGGTTGAAATTTAGCCTAGAGTGCCTGATTTTTTTTAAAAATTATTAATGAAAAATTATGGCTTAAATGTATGTATGAAATGTCATGGGAGTGAATTTGGATTGGTTTTAAGTGTTAGAAATCAAATGAATTAAATTGGAGAAGTTTAATGTATAATATGTTAAGTTTAGCCTTTAGGGCATTTTTATTATAAAAATATGGTTATGAAGTAATAACTATGTTATTGTGATTAAGGATGTGGAGTGTATGTGGAAAGCAATGAAGTTGACGTAGTTTATGGTATATTTAACTGAAAAATGTATTAAGGATTTTAATGTATTCGTATTAGTTTTTCAGATCGAAAAATGAAGCCAACTGAAGGGTTTTAAAGTGGTGAAAAGGAAACTAGCAAGTGGGGAGTGTATTTTAACTATTTTTATGACTTAATTCTTTGTAAAAGAATTGATGACATTTGATTATTCTTTAAATTAAGTTTATGGAAATGATTTTCATTTGATTATTAAATGAATATTTATACTGAGTTTTATGCAAATGATATTTTACAAGTGAATATTGCTAGCATAAGTGTATGCTTTGGCAATAT
>JANSVA010000005.1:37668221-37685886 GCA_025504915.1 Erythroxylum reticulatum | reverse complement strand
TTAAATTGAAAGTTAAATTTTATATTATTGGGAGTTACATTGAAATAATTCAATTATGAATCCTCCCATACTTAATTTAGAAATAAGATGAGTCATAAATGTAAGAGTGGCTTTTACTTATGGTACACTGCTAAGCTTTATACATGTTATCATACCGGTATATTTATAGTGGTTAACCTATTATGGGTAAGTGATGTAGAACTAGATCCATAAATAGTGATTAACCATTCACAGCTAAGCGATGTAGAACCAACTTCGTGACTTGTTACAGGTAAGCGATGCAGAACTGGCTCCGTAAATAGTGATTAACTAGTCGCAAGTAAGCGATGCAAAATCAACTCCGTGACTTTATGCCTATTGTACGGTACGGTAAAGAAACTTGTGGTAGGCTATGTTGAGTAAGGAAAGTCATGAAAATAGTAATGTCGCCACTATTTATGTTTAAAGCGATTTGAGAGGATGCTAGTGGTTGACTTATTTTTCAGTATTAAAGTTTTCAAAAAACTTATTGCCACCACTGTTTATTGATTAAGGAAAATGGGAAATGAAAACTTTTATATAATGAGTTTAATTTCAAAAAAACATTTGGAAATAGTTTTTCAAAAAATTGAAATGATGTTTTACGAAATGTTATGTTATTACCAGATTTGATAATGCGCGAATAAATTATTATGGAAAATGTTTTACCATGAGCTTTATGATTGTATGGAATATTGCAATTATATTGTTATAAAAAGTCAATTTTCTTGTAAACTGATTACACTCATTGAGCTCGTTTAGCTCACCCTTATTTTTATATTTTTAAACAAACCACCCCAGGTATGCGTACAAGTGCTGCAGTAATTGGGACTCTACCTCAAGATTAGTTGTATTATCGGGTGCTATTGTTGTTGTGTCATTTTTTTATGTATATTTGTGTAAAGAATGGATATTTATAAAACCTTTTAAATGAAATGCATGAATATGTTTTAACTTTTAAAAGTTTATTGTAGTGACTGTTGAGAATTATTTGTCTGGGTTTCTTGTGAGTGGACTTAAAGTCCAAATTTCATAGTTAAGAAATTGGTGTGAATATATAAGTTCTTTTAAATTTTATGTGGCTTTTAAAAATTTTGAGAATTTGAAAATGCTGTCATTTTGTTGCCCAAATTATCAATAAAATGATAGGAGAAAAGTTACACAATTTTCTGTGCTTTTAATTATTAAAGTATAAAAGGTTTTAAATAGTTAAACTACTTGGTTTTGTGGGAACCCTTCGGTCGAGTCAGATATTGATTAGAGGGTTACCGTAGGGTTGCTATGAGGCCTCCACTCGAGTTCCAAAAGGGAAACTCTGGGATGGGTCCTTTCACCTATTAATATGAGATTCCATAAATTATAAATGTTTTTGTCCTTTATAAGTCCTCTCTTAAATTATAGAATATGTACTAAAGTTATGCAATTACTTCGGATGAGAGAGTAAGGTGCTTAATATATTTTTCATTATGCATTCAAATTTTCAAGCTTATTTTTTGATTTGAGATCTTCTAATTATTTTTATATTAAGTATTTTTAATTTTTTCATTAGATGTGTGAAACGTTTTGATTGAAAATTAAATCTCAGTCACTCTTTCAATTAGATGTGTATTCTGTAAGTCAATGATAAATGTGCTTAATTGATTGGTTACTTTTCTATACTAATATTAAAATTAGCACAAGTGTATACTGTCGCTGTAGGTACCATAGGCAAGTACGGGTTGATCCTACAAAGACGATAATTACTAGTAGTTACCCTTTTTTAGTATTTAGCCTAAAAAATGGATTTTTATTTTTAATTAAAAATAAAGCTAAACAAATAAACTAAATTAAGATTAAAGAATTATGAATTCAGGACAAGTAGAATATGAAGAAAAATCATATCAAATAATAGCATCTAAGTGATGAATCTCCTTAAGAATCATTAAATTAGTAACCTTTTATCATGCTATTATATTATTTGATTAGTGAATCGTGAAAATTCCTATCTTATATTAATTACTCTCTTAAGACTATTAACTACTAATTCATTAGTTGATTAACAGAAATTTTTCTAGTTAAAACCCCTTTGATTGCTCTATTGATTTGTGAAGTTCACTATTAGGTTTGACCCTAATCTAGAGGATTTATGCTGTCTTATCTCTAGGTTTGCATACAACTCCTTTTGATTATAATTGACCTATTCATACAAGAGGATTTCTTAATCTCAATTATATGAAGTCAAAATCATATACTAATATTTTGGATATATTAGGACAAGAATAGGACACATAATTGAATTGTAATAAATCAATCAATATAATTGCAATAAATAAAAGATTAAAACATATTGTTATCACAAACTAGGGTTCATCATACCAAGACACTAAAAATGTTTAGTTACTAATCATTAAAAAAATCAAAGATAAACATGAAGAAAAACTAATAGAAAACAAAGAAATCATATTTCTAAATCTCCCTCTCTCTTTTATTGAATCCTCTTACAAGTTTGAAATTGATGTAACTATTTATTGAATCGCTAAATGTATTATTCACGTTTTCCTTGTCTTTTGGTCAAAATTGTCTCCTCTATAGGTGTCTTACATCTCAAAATTGTTGCAAAACTCTGGTCTCTTCAATTTGCCTCCACTCACATCCTTTTATAACAAAATTTAGGATTTTTGGAATGTATACGATCACTTACATTAGCATGTAAGAGACCATGTATAATAAAAAACACCCAAATTTGTGATTTCACACAAGCACAAAGACTTATAAGTGCAACATACACAGTTGTTTGTCTCAATATACAAGGATGTGTAACTCCACATGACCAAAAACAAAATTTTTCAATCTTTACACATTTATAGAGACTTATATAGTCTTTATACACGGTTGTGTAGGTCCTTAGTTGCTTCAAATCTTCATTCCATCCCACAATTTCATATGAATTCTTCTCCTTTTGTTCCATCAAAGAAATTATAACTTATAAATGCACTTAGAGTGAATTAAGTACCAAATATACAACAAAACTATTAAATAACAAGCAAAACATGTTAAATATGAGTGTATAATTATAGTCAAATATGTATTTATCAAATATCCTCATCACTTAAACTTTTGTTTGTCTTTACTCAAATCTTAATCTAAATTATCATCTTTAAAACATCCATCCTTTATTAAGTTTAGCATGTCATATTAATCAAATTTACATACAAGTAGAATCAAGTTATCCTAAAACTAACTTCATAAGTCAGTATTAATAATAATCACCTCAATAGTCTTATTGAAATCAAAAGCATAAATCTTTACACCTCACTAATGTTTCACTTGAGTCGCTTAAGTGTTTAAGGTGAAAAGTTTCAAACTCTCCAATCAATGCTTCGTAGAACTCTTAACCATAAGTTTGCAATATTATCACATCTCC
This sequence comes from Erythroxylum reticulatum, assembly GCA_025504915.1. Lineage (NCBI taxonomy): Eukaryota > Viridiplantae > Streptophyta > Magnoliopsida > Malpighiales > Erythroxylaceae > Erythroxylum > Erythroxylum reticulatum. The sequence goes on along the minus strand of JANSVA010000005.1, from coordinate 37,682,465 downwards.
ACCACTTATATGTAAACTAGAAACAAAAATCCAAAGTTCTTTATAAGGTCGTAATGAGGCTTAGGTTAGGTATGATTGGGATAATAAAAGTGTGATAGATTTAAAGGAAATTTACAAAGAAAACATTACAAGAAACTTGTTTACAATATATAGGTCCCTTCATTATAAATTCATTGGTACTAATTTTTAGTATGCTCATAACACACTTTTTTTAAATAATATTTTCAAGCATTCATTATGTACTATAATTAAAGAAATATTGGACCTTTCAAAATTCAAGTTCAAAGCAATAAAAAGGCTTCAAAGAAAAATATGATAAAATTTAATAATGAGGTTATAATCAATGAACAAGGCTAGGGCTCAAATTAGTTATTCCTAAAGGATAAAATATGGTAAGGTAAGTATCAAAGAAATATGATTAAACAACTGTTGAATCTTAATGCCTTTATCACTTCGATGCTTCTAATTTAACAAATATGATCTTAGTATGTATAATAAAAGCAAGGTCTAGAATTATTCAACTATGAATAATAACATACATAAAAGAATTAAAAGAGCTTAAAATTTAAGAATATTTTTGCTCAGGCTCAAAGCTCATAAAAATGGTTATATGTGTGTAAACATTATGCAATTTTCATTCAATTTGACCATCTCAATCATTACTATCAATATGACTTATAAAAACAATTTTATTCTAACTATCATCCTTTTGCATACTTATTCAGATCAATATTCAATAATAAAATAAAGTATTTATGGACATATTTCAACAAATTCAAGATAATAGTTAATAAAATTTAATAACCAATATTATAATAAGCTTAAGAAAATCATAATCCCCTTCCCTACACTTAAAATTGTACCTTATCCTCAATGTATAGAATAGAAGCATATATGATAAGTGAGAAAGTGGAGTTTTTCATGATTATGGGATTTTTAATATGATATAAGATACTAACATCCTTGCAAAATATAAAGAAAAGGGGATAATAACAATAAAGAAAATAAATAAGAAATATGAAAATAAAAATAACATAAAGTTTAAAATAAAATCTATCTAATTTATGGGTCGCCTTGTTTAATATCGTTAACTTGATTTACTTTGCACATTACCATCATCATGGGTCTATAATTAGTGGCTTACTTTTACCCGTTTCTCCCCAAGATAATTTAGTAGCTTGTAAATAAGTCACCTATTGTAGGATAATGATGAGGGCATATATATCAAATTAATAACTCCAATGGACTCCCTTAATGCCCTTTTCAATGATAAACTATTAATAAATAAGAGATAACAAAAATCCACAATAAGTTGATATAAGTAGTTTTACATTTAAGAAGTTGGAACCCTTCATACTTAAAGTGGCTACTAATGACTTAGTAGTAGTTTCCTTATTTGGTTCCTTCACTAGTTCTCCCTCAACCACCTTTGTACATTCTACTTCTTTTTTTTGAACAAAAGCTTTTAGCTCTTCTTTTTCCTCAATTATCACTTGCTACTTCTCTACTTCCACTTCTTGGACAGAAGCTTCCTCTTCTTCTTTTTCCTTTTCTTGGATAGAGGCTTCCTCCTTTTCTTCTTCATTTACTACCTTTGTTATTTGTTCATAATTCTTATTTATAGTAGCAGTTACCTCCTCATTATCTCGATATGCAACTTCATTGATGAAATTGACCTTCCTCTCTTCTTCACTCCAAGAGATTAGTAAGCTCAGAAAATATGAGGTATCATGCTCAATATATTGAGGTGAAGAAAATATCTCCTCGAATTCATGTTGGTTGGCTTCACTCTTGGGAAGGTATTCCATTATTTTATCTTTAATACTTTCTTCTTGCTATTGTTGTTGTACATATTTAGTTGGAGCGTAGTAATTCCATCTATATGCGTAAGAGTTTCTCTATTTTGAATTATACAAATTCTTATAAGGTACATTCTGAGGTCATTTTTACATGATTGGTAGCTCCCACATATATTTCGATGCCCAAAATTCATGATTGCAATCATTACTCCTGTAAATTTTGCAACACAGAATGGATATCATTTGAGCTTCCAAAAATATGTTAGGAAATATCTTTTTTCAATATGGTGATGTTACATATTGCGATGACATATTATAACTATCATGAGAATACTAACTGCTTTATCCTTCCATTTTGAGTTGTTGTTATAGCGATGAATTATAAATTGTAATAATAAGTCACAAACTCAAAGTCAAAGTAGAGAAGTTCAAAAAGATAATTAAATGAGTAAGCTAAAAAGAAAATAAAATATAAGAAAAATAAAATAAATATATAAAATAATTGTTAGATTAATAAAATCTAGGCTTTCCTAATATTATTGTCCCCGGTAATGATGCCAAAAACTTGATTGATTATTTTTCTATACTAAGATTAAAACTACCACAAGTGCATAACATAGTTGTAGCTAGCACAGGAGTACAGGTTGGCCCCACAAAGACGGTGATTACTAGTGGTTACCCTTTCTTTATTATTTAGCCTAAGAATCAGATTTTTGATTTTAATTAAAAATAAAGGTTAATAAGCTAAATTAAGATTAAACAATTCTGAACTAAGGACAAGTAGAATAAGAGTGTCTATGTGATAAATCTCCCTAAGAATCATTAAATTAGTAACCTTTTATTATACAATTATATTATTGATTATTGAACCGTGAAAATTCCTATCTTATTTTAATAACTCTCTCAAGACTCTTAAAAGCTAATTCATCAAATGATTAATAGAAATCTTTCTAGTTAAAACCCCTAGGATTGCTTTATCAATTTATGAGTTCTGCTACTAGATTTGACCTTAATCTAAAGGATTTATTTTAGTCTATCTCTAGGTTTGCATGCAACTCCTTCCAATTATGGTAGATCTATTCATACAAGAGGATTTCACAATCTTAATCATATGAAATCAAATCATACACTAATATTCTAGATATATTGGAAGAAGAATAAAATGCATAATTGAATCGCAATAAATCAATCAACATAATTGCATTAACTAAGAGATTAAAACATATTGTTATTACAAACTAGGGTTCATCATATTTAAAACTAAACACATTTAGTTACTAATCATAGAGAACGAAATCAAAGATAAACATTAGGAAAATTTAATAGAAAATAAAATAAAAATAATTCTAAATCTCCCTTTCTCTTCTATTGAATCTTCTTACAAGTTTAAAATTAATGTATTCTTCGTGATTTCCTCATCTTTTGATGAAAATCGTCACCTTTTTGAGTGTCTTACATCTTAAAATTGTTGCAAAACTCAGCTATCTTTAATTTGCCTCCACTCACTTCCTTTTACAATAAAATTTATAATTTTTGGGTATACACAGTCACTTGCACTGGCTTATGAAAGACCTTATATAATCAAAAACACATGAATTTGTGATTTCATATAGGCATATAGGCAACATACACATCTGTGTATCTTAATATACATAAGCATGTAGCTCCTCTTGACCAGAAACCAAATTCTTTAATCTTTACATATTTATAAAGACTTACACAATCTTTATACACTATTGTGTAGGTCCTTATTTGCTTTAAACCTTCGTTCTATGTCATGATTTCAGCTGAATTCTTTTCCTTTTGTTCTATGAAGGCAATTATAACCCATAAATGCAATTAGAGCAAATTAAGTACTAAATATACAACAAAACTATGAAATAACAAGCAAAACATGTTAAATATGGTTGTATAATTATAGTCAAATATGCATTTATCAATAATCCTATTTTGAACATTTGATTCTTACTTAACTATGTAACAATTTGATTATCACAATAAACAAATATAATGATAGTTTATTTGAAAGCTTTTACATTAATATACACTCGACCTTTATTATAAAGAGTGCAATTTGGAACTTGTAGAGAAAACTAGAAATAAGAAACAAATTATTGATAAAGGACCTCGTACAATTAAGATTACTTATATAACTGTGAGTTAACTTAACCAATTATACATTGCTAATAACATTAATAATATGTAAAATATTAATATGAGCACGCACCATATGACACATAATGATACTCATGACATTAAAAATATAAGACATATAATTTGTCTATCTATTTTCAGTAAGTTGATAATTAAAAGTTTAACATAAGATGTGAGTAAAGTATTAATCAATGTTTTAAAAACCAGACCGGACTAACCTATTCTACCTAAAATAGTATGAAACAACTAGTTGTCTAGTTCAGTTTAGTTTAATAACCTATTTATATAAAAACCGATCAATTTATCATTAAACTGGTTAGTTTACTAATTAACCGGTCAGAATTGGATGGTTTTTCAAACATCCTCGCTTTTACTCTTTACCATATTCTCTTCTCAATTCTCATCGTTTCCTTATCTGGAAACTACTACTTCCTCCACAACTCACAAGAAAACTTTACGACCATCACTCAATAAAAGCAATATATGTAATTAATCATGAATCATTAAGAATCAGCCAACTACACATAACACGACAACATAATTGTGGCCACTAATTACTGTTTTGAGTATGAATATATGTAACAACATACATAACTATGGCCATCTTCACTACAAGAGTGTGTCTGAGGAACGGGGGCCTCCGAGGGAGGTTGAATACTTGACCGATAGGAAGAGGGAGGTGTGAACAAATGAAATACCAAAGGGGATAAGAGAAATCCATAAGATCATAACTCTCAAAGCGATTTTTGAAAGCTCTCGGTAGAAAGGCATGAAAGAAGATGAGATGAGTTTAGGAGGAAGCAGTCACAAAGAAAAGTAAACTCTAGAATAACCAACTTTCCCTTTTGGTCATGCATGTGTTCAGACTTCAGAGCATTACCATTAATTAATTAGTTGTAAGAATTGATTATTCATCTGCCCTAGAGATTTTTATGTAAATTGCAAATAGTTATTCCACCTTTAAAAACTATTTCATGAAATGAGTTTACCCAAAAATATAAATAAAAAAGAATAATTAATATATCATTTAGCCACTTAATTTTTTTAACCACTTTTAATGTAATTACGTTATAGAGGCAATATAATTATCAACTTTTAAAAGAAAAACATCACGACTCATTAAAGATGTTTAATATGGAATTATTGATTAATTTAATATTTTTACGGAATAATAGAATAATTTATTCTCTTCTTTTATACACTTAAAGATCATAAAATTACATCACAAGTTCAAACTGATTGTTTAGGGCAATTTAAGAATGTCTTAAAGAATGATATTTTAAATTTGAATAAGGACACTAAAAAATTTATTAATTAATAATTTAGTATAGATGAGTGATTTTGTTTGGGATAATTTCAGAATGTGTTAAGCAGTGATATTTAAAATTTAAAGAAGTATATTTAAAAAAGGCCAATAAAAAAGTTATTGATTAGTAATTTAGTGTAGATAAGTAATTTTGTTTAGGATAATTTAAGAATGTGTTAAAGAGTAACATTTAAAATTTAAAGAAGTATATTTAAAGGACACTAAAATAGTTATTAATTAGTAATTAGATAAGTAATTTTGTTTAGTAAATTTAAGAATGCGTTAAAGAGTGATATTTTAACTTTAAAGAAGTATATTTAAATAGGAACATTAAAAAGTTTATTAATTAATAGTTTAGTATAGATAGTATTTTGTTTAGGATAATTTAAGAATGCTTTAAAGATTGATATTTAAACTTTAAAGAACTATATCTAAAAAAATACACTAAACAATTTATTACTTAGTAATTTAGTATAGATAAATTGAGTTTTAAAGAAGTATGTTCAGAGAAGCACACTGAAATTTAAGCATACTTCAACTTTTTAAGTGACTTTTTAGATTTAATCTTCAAAAAGATTTCAATTTCTATTTCCTATTTGAATTGATTTTCTTTAATGTTTTCAGTTCTTTTTCAATCTCTTTTTTATTTCTTCTATATATACTTCGATTCCTTGTGTCGGGATCAAATTTTAATTCTCCTTTTTATTGTTATTTTTGTTCTTAGTTATGGCAATTGAAGTCAAATTATATAAAAGACGCAAGAATCAAGAAATTAAAGTTAAGGGGTTTTTTCGTTTTTAGACTCTTATCTTTTATCTTTTCATTTCATCTTTCTTCTTTGGTTATTTTGTGACTTATTTTTGTTTTAATTATTATTGTGACTTATTTTTGTACAAAACTAACAACTTATTTCTCTAATATTTTTAGGTTAAAAGTATAATAAAGAATGCAGAATCATTAGAAAAAGATTCACTGAATATAACATCCTCTGCTCGTGGTAAGTTTGATCCAACATTGAGTTATTTTCTTCTTCTAAAGCATCGAATGGGAATATCCAATATAATTGTATATTTTATGGTAGAATATTTAAAAGGGGAGGAATTTATAAAATGAAAAAATATCTTGTTGGTGTTAAAGGTAATATTGCGCTTCTTGCAAAAAAGTATCATTTGACGTACGCAAGATGATTGGAAAATATTTGCAGCAACAAGTAAGAAACAAAAAGGAAAATAAAGAGGCTCATGATATATCTTTTGGGGATGATGAAGCGCCACAAGTATTAGATAAAGGAAAAAAGAAAGTTACTATTAGCATAGATTCTTATTTTTCTCTAAGAACTACTCTTGGTTCTTAACCTAGTTTAAAGAGTGTTTTGGCTAATAAGGACGTTGTCTTGCGATGTAAAAGAGCATAGGCAAGATGCTTTTATCATTCTTGTATTCTTTTAAATGCTTTAAATTCACCATATTTTCAAGAAGCAATAGATCCCGGATTTAAGGTACCTTCTTAATATAAGATGCATTTGCCTTTGCTTTAGGATTAAAAAAAGGAATGTCAATTAATTATGGATACCTGTAAATCTAGTTGGGAATGAACAAGAAACATTATTACGGCAGATGAGTGGACGAATCAAAGACAAAGGAATAACTTTTATCAAGTTCGTCGATGCTTCTGATATGGTAAAAAACATTAATGCTTTATTTGAATTGTTTTCTGAAATTGTTGAGTGTGTTACACCCACATACACCCTAGAAGGATACGCGGATGTTACTTAAGATAGGACTTAAACATATCAAAACAATACAAAGTGTTGCCAGAAACCAGTCATTACTTTTCCATACATATTAGACTTTAAACAGAATTTAACCGACACACTGAATTTATCTGAATACATGCTTCAATTACAACACCATCCTAAATTAAATTTATTATATTACAAACCCTTAAGTAAAACAGTATACATCTTAAGTTCAAGTACACTGTATTACAATATTTATAAACTTTTAACAAAATACATCATGTCTCATATTATTATATACAACTCAAACATACATTCCTAAAATAAAACACATTCTTAGTTGCCCACTGTGGTTATTATTGTCTTAGTCTTAAAACCCTCCTATCTGAACCTACACGAGGTAAAACCATCGTGCTAAGCATAAAGCTAGTGGAGAATAAACTAAACATGATATAAGCTGACAACTATTTCAAACAGTCATCCAAACATTCACATATTCTAAATCACATCAGATTATAAGCAATGTTTAGTTATCCATTTTCAAACCAAAACAAAATATCATGAATTTCAGAAAAAAAAACATATCAGAACAAGTTACACATTTGATTCTGAGAAAAAACTCACCAATTTCAAAGATGAATATTATAATATCAGAACAAAACTTATCTGTAAAAAAACAAAATTTGCTTCTTTTAGAATAAAGCTCAGATGTTTCAGATTAAAGCTTATTTATATCAGAACTGAGCATATAACAGAATACAAAAAAAGGTAGTATATTAATCCTTTATATAGAAGTGGGTAATGAGATTAATACATGAGATACCATGATCGGTATCACAAAACAGGAGAGACTTATGTCTTAACAATAAGAGACACTGAAGTGTCAGTAACAAGAGACATCGAAGTGTGACAGAAGTAGCTGTAGACCCTTCTAGGCATGCCTATTTACCCAAAACTAGGACATAACAGTTTCAAAAGAAAACAGGTTCATTTCAGAATTCTTATGTGAGGAACACATTGCAACATATTCCACTTTATTCCATTTTGTTCAACTTGACATATTCATTGATTTCCAAACAAACTAACATGTCATACAATTACCAGTATGTGCAACAATGCATCGATAGAGGTATTGAGTCATCACAAACTATGTATATTCACACAACTAGAAAGCACTTCCAACACAATCCCAAATATCAAACTCCTCGAACACTTGATAGTTTGTAAATTAACACAATATCATCGAAGAAATTCCCAATTCATTAACATCTAGATCTAATTTATAATATATAAGCCTTTGGAACTCATTCATTTATGAACATACCAAGCAATTTAATATTGTATTCATCATTATTAAACCATACATTCTTTATATTATCATCATAATTGATAATGCATAATTAAATTAAATGTTACTCAATTAAATTGAATACCAATTTAAGTTCATAACACACCTTAAACAAGTCCATTTAAGTCCTATTATACCAAATAAATTAACTTAACCTTATATAGTTCATCAATTGCACAAAATCTCATTTTTTCACATTCCTTATCAGTTCCCACAATTGTAGGATAAGTGACCCGAAACTTCCAAACAGATGTTTTCACAAGACAAGTTTTTGGATCAGTTTTGTATGGCCATTCTAACCTAGAAATTGATGTTTTTAGACAATATGTTCTTCTAAACAAATGTACCTATATGTATTCACTTTCAAAAAAAATAAAGTTAATGCAATTTGGTTTATTATTCCAAGAGTTATATCTAAAATACTACAAATTGTTCTCAACCATGGATAGCAACCAGAACTTAATTTCAAGCCAAATTTCAAAACCTTTAGTGACAAAAATCAAATTCGATTCCTACATTAAAGTTGTAGATATATGTATCTAGTTTAATATGAACTTAAAATCATCACATTTTGACATTCATAGGTCAAGATCTGCCTAAAATACCAATTCCTATTCAGTAAAACCACTCCTTCTAACAAGTATCTAGCATGTATCAAGTTTTTAACCTCAATTCTTCATTAATTCAGTACTCATTTTATCCATTTCAAACATCAAACAATACATATTCTAACATGAAATCAAGCTTAGGATTCCCTTACCTCTTTAAACTTCAAAGAACAACTCCAAGATTGAGCTAAACTAAGGCAATCAGCATATACCTATGATTAAGGTGCAACTTTCAGCACCAACTAGATAAAAATACATAGAGTTACAAAACCTAATTCTTAATGAAATAACTTACAAAGATGATGATCCAAGATTCAGCAAAGTTCCAGAAGTTGATAGGGGGAGTAGGAGAATTTTTGTGGAGAGAAGAGGGCAAAGTGAAGAATAAACAAAACAGAAATTGCTCCAGCAGAATTTGCCACATCCAAAGCTAGGTGACATTGAATTGGAGCAACATATGTCTCCATACATGAGCTTCATGTATCCCATGCAGGAGCTGCCATGTTTCAATGATACATTAGACCATATGTTACACACTTAGTGCTGCCATTTGTCAATGTATCAACTATGCCATTTGTCAATGCTTTAACCATGCAAAATGTCACTAACTCATAGGTTAATTGTTCTAATTTTCATATACCAACTTAACTTACCACTTGGCAATTTTTCCTAGAACAAATTTACATTTAAATACCTCAATTCTCTAATGGCATCAATTGATTCCAATTTACTTACTATGATCCACTTAACCAAAAATTCAAGTCATATGTCTTTCGTATTCTAATCATAGAACAATTCTAACTCCTATCACACATGTACTTTTATAAACATGTATTATTTTAACTAGGGTATAATTTTAGGCCTTATAATTCTCTCTCCCTTAAAAGAATTTCGTCCTCAAAATTAATACCTAATTAGAATAGTTAAGGTTATTGAGCTCTAATGGCCTCTCCTGGTTCCCATATTTCTTCTTCAAGTCTATGATGTTGCCATAGTACTTTCACCAAAGGTATTTGCTTGTTCCTAAGTTTTCTAACTTCTTTAGTTAATATAGAAACAAGCCTTTCTTCATAAGACAAATCTGGTTATACTTGAATTTCTTAAAAAGGAATCTTATGTGTATCGTTAGATTGATATCTTCCCAGCATCAAAATATGAAACACATCATGTAACTTGGCCAATTTCCCAGGAAAAGTTAACTGATAAACTATTGGTCAGACTCTTTTAATAACTTCATAAGGACCAATGTATCACAGACTAAGCTTACCTTTCTTACCAAATCGAAATATATTCTTCCACGGTGACACTTTCAAGAACACCTTATCACTTACTTGATATTTAATATCCTTCCTTTTCAGATCAGTATAAGACTTCTGCCTATCACTGGCAGCTTTCAACCTATGTTGAATAACCTGAAATTTTTCTTCATAATCTTTCACAATATCAGGCTCGATCATCTTGTTTTTACTCAATTTGGTCCAACACACTAGAGTTTTACACCTTCTACTATACAACACTTCATAAGGCGCCATGCCAATGCTAGTCTGATAACTATTGTTATAAGCAAACTCCATCAGAACCAAATAATTATCCCAACTTCCTGGAAACTCTAATGCACAACCCTGAAGCTTATCTTTTAATATCTATATAACCTGTTCAGATTGTTTATCTATCTGGGGATGGAAAGCAGTACTGAACTTAACTTGAGTACCTAAACCCTTTTGTAGACTTTTCTAGAATCTTGAAGTAAATTGAGGATCACAATCAGAAATAATAGATAATGGTACTCTATACAGTCTTACTATCTCATTCACATATAAGTCTATAAGCCTATCCAAAGAATAGTCAGGAAGAATAGGCAGAAAGTGAGCAGATTTGGTAACTTATCCACAATCACCCATATAGTATCATGTTTCCTTTGAATGAGAGGAATTCCAGTGACAAAGTCTATAGTAATGTTATCCCATTTCCATTGAGGAATAGAAATAGGATGTAATAAACCAAATGGAACCTCATGCGCAGCTTTAACCTGCTGATATGTCAAACATTTAGCTACATAATCTACAACATCCCATTTTATACCTGACCACCATCCATGCTGCTTCAGATCTTGATACATTTTGTTTCCACGAGGATGCATACTAAAGACTATATTATGAGCCTCAAACAACAACTTTTTCTTTAGTTCATCATTAGCCGACACACGTAATCGATCTTTATAATATAATTCACCATCTCTTTTCATAGATAAATCAGGTTTTTACCTTCCTGAGTAGCTAAGATAAGTTGTTATAACTTATCATCAACTCTCTGAGTATCATAAATCTCTTGTCTCAAAGTAAGCCTTGCTTTTAACTAAGCTATTAAAGCTCCGTCAGATATAAGTTCCCATTCACCCTACTTCATTAATAATACTGAAATGGTCTTCCGATTTAAGACATCAGCTACGACATTAGCCTTATCCGGATGGTAGTCCACAATACATCTATAGTCTTTAAATAGTTCCAACCAATGTCGTTGTCTCAAATTGAGTTCTTTCTGGGTAAGCAAATACTTCAGACTCTTATGATCTGTGAAAATTCTAAACCTTTCAGCATATAAGTAGTGCTACCAAATTTTCATGAGAAACACTACTATTATAAGCTTTAGATCATGTATAGGGTAATTTTGCTCATATGATTTTAGTTGCTTAGAGGTATAAGTAACTACCTTTCCATCCTGCATCAAAGCACAACCCAAACCATTTCTAGATGCATTAGTAAACATAACATACTCCTTACTAGAAATAGGTTGAGCCAATACAGGAGCTTCAGTAAGCATATTTTTCAGTTGATCAAAACTATTTTGACATTTATCAAACCATTCATAATTCACTCCTTTCCGTAATAGTTTACTTAAAGGGGATGCCATCACCGAGAACCCCTTCATAAACTGACAATAATAGCCTACCAAACCTAGAAAACTTCTCACTTTTGTCACATTTTGTGGTGGCTTCCAGTTAACAAATGCTTCTATCTTACTAGGATCAACTGTAATCCCTTGAGAAGAGACAATATGTCCTAGAAAAGATAGCTCTTGAAGCTAGAAATCAAACTTGTTCAGCTTAACATACAACTATTTTTCCCGCAGGGTCTGTAACCCAATTTGGAGATGCTCAGTGTGGTCATGTTTATTCTTAGAATAGACCAAGATATCATATATAAATACCAAAACAAACTGGTCTAAATAGAGCTTGAATGCTTTATTCATTAGATCTATAAATGACACTAGAGCATTAGTTAACTCAAATAGCATTACTAAGAATTCATAATGTCCATAATGGTTCCTAAATGCAATCTTCGGTACATCCACATCCTTTAACCAAAGTTAATAGTATCCCAATCGTAGATCTATCTTTGAAAACACTCTTGCATCTTTCAACTGATCAAACAGGTCTTCAATCCTTGGCAACAAATACTTGTTCTTTACTATGACTCCATTCAATTGCTTGTGATCGATGCACACCTATAGTGTACCATCCTTCTTCTTAACAAACAAAATTGGTGCTCCCCATGATGAGACACTAGTTCGAATGATCCCTTTATTCAGAAGCTCTTGTAACTGCACCTTCAACTCCTTCAATTCAATAAGAGCCACTTTATATGGTGCTCTAAATATAGGAGTAGTGCCAAGCATGACTTTAATAGACAACTCCACTTCCCTTTCAGGAGGGAGTCTAGGTAATTCCCTAAGAAACATATCCAAAAATTCATTCACCACCAGAATATCTAGCAATTTACCACCCTCCTTCTTAGAATCAAACAAAAAAGCTAGATAAGCTTCACATCCCTTCTTGAGGAGTTTTCGGGCTTGCATAGAAGATACCACATTAGCTAAAGAACTAGTGTGGCTGCCATGCAATATTATTTTAAGCTGATTAAGCTTTCTAAATATAAATGTCTTAGCATTACAATCAACTACTGCCTGATGCTTGGACAACCAATCTATACCCAAAATCAAATCAAATTCATGAAAAGGCAATTTAATCAGATCTGCTACATATTCATTTCCTTGGATCATAATAGGACAATTCCTAAACACCTAATTAACTAACACACTGCTACCTAGAGAACTAGTTACATGAATATCATACTCTAGCTGATTTATATACATCTCTTTATCAAACATTTCTCCAACACAGATATAGAAATGAGTAGATCCAGGACCAATCAGTGCATACATTTCATAATTAAAGAGAGAAACAATATCAACAATGACTTCAGGTGTATCCTGATCCTCACGAGCTTTCAATGCATAAGCTCGAGCCGAAGCAGAAGGCACAACTGGTCAATCCACAGTTTTTGATTGAGTACTCAGATTAGATCTATTTTGACCAAATCCTCCATGACCTCTGCCATGTCCTCTATTCCTAGTAGATGCATGAGAGACCTCCCTAATGGCTTGTAATGTCTAAGACTATCTTAGAGGGCAATTGGCTATCAGATGCTCAGTGCTGCCACATTGGAAACATGCATTAGTATCCCTCTAACAAATACCCCAATGATGTACAAAGCAATGAGAGCACTCTAAGGCACAAAAACCTCGGCCCACAAAGGAACCCTTACTATAGTAGTCGATGAGGAAAAATTTTGTCGCCTTCCTCGAGCCATAAATCTTTGAGTAAATTCTAATGCAGAGGAAGAACCTTCCTGATTTCACTTGCCTGAGGACTGATCTCCTCTAACAAAGCCCCTTTGTTGACTCCTTTCTCTCCTAACCATCTCTTACCTTTCTATTTTCATAGTAGCTTGCACCAACTGATGGTAATTCACTTACTACAAAAGGGTAAATGATGTCAGAACTGAGCATATAACATAATACAAAACAAGTTAGTTTGTTAATCCTTTATATAGAAGTGGGTAACGAGACTAATACAGGAGATACCGTGATCAGTATAACAGAACAGGAGAGACTTATGTCTCAATAATAGGTGCAGGAGACACCAAAGTGTCAGTAACAGGAGACACCGAAGTGTTACAGGAGCAGCTACAGTCCCTTCTAGGCATGCCTATTTACTCACGACTAGGACTTAACCATTTAAAAACAAAACAAGTTCATTTCAGAATTCTCATGTGAGGAACATATTGCAACACATACCATTTTATTCCATTTTGTTCAACTTGACATATTCGTTGATTTCCAAACAAACTAACATGTCATAAAACTACTAGTATATGCAACAATGCATCAATAGAGGTATTGAGTCATCATAAATTATGTATATTCACACAAATAGAAAGCACTTCTAACAC
>JANSVA010000005.1:37623087-37649860 GCA_025504915.1 Erythroxylum reticulatum | reverse complement strand
TTCTTCTTCCCTTATTTAGGAAGACAAAGCATCTAAAAAGAAATAAATATTATAAACCAATAATTTTGATGAATTTGACTTATTAATTAAGTGAACATGTTCTTCGTAACAATTTTATAAATGTGAAAGTTTTGATGAAAGAAAAGAAGTGAATTTTGCAAAGTTTAAAAAATCAGACCAGACCGAACCGGACCGGACTGAACTGTTCGGTCCGACCGAAAAAGGTTGAACCGGCCGGTTTTATGAAGAGAGGTTATTAGATAAAACCGAACCGGACCACTGGCCGGTTTAAACCTTTTTCGGTTGGACCGGATGGTCCGGTCCGGTTTTTAAAACCTTGATGGGGACTGATTAGACCTTGACGACAACCTGTTAGTTCATGTGGCCGTGGAACAAATAGCTCAACCATATTAATTAATCAAAGATGATGTTTCATTTGGCAGCAAGAATTTAAAAATAGGAAAGCTCGGCCTGATGTAGGCGGTAACACTTAGATGGAGAAAGCAGCATACACGAAGAGAAATCTGGAAGGTGAATTATGGATGCAATAAATAAATCGTTCATCGGTTCTGTCCAATCATCACTAAGACAAGAGCAATATTTGCTGTTCTGACAGAAAGGACACAAAAACAGTAGAAATGTAAGAATGACTTAAATCATATAGAACTAATGGGTCGTTGGACCAGGCCTAGAATTTAGAATCGAACCGAATGTGGAAATGAGATGACGGATATAACTGAACAACTCCTAAGAACCCCAAAATTAAACAAAAATATTTTTTTAGTTTTTACGTTTCTTATTTTGAGTCTAAAAATACAAATATCACCAAAAATATTCATTTTATTCCATTATGATTTCTTTTTTTGAAAACTAAAACAACAGTAGGTTTATAAAAAACATAAATCGTGTGTTTTTGTGTATTGTGACAATTGATTTTAAAAATCAAAGCAACATTTGTTTCTTTGTTTTTCTTCTGTGTTTTTACGCTTATTTGCTCTTCAATTCATTTCTCCTATATTTTCAATGGCTTGTATCCTTCTTTATCTCTTCATCTCTTTGGCAGAGTATGATTACTGTGATTTATATGTTGAAACAGAACGAAAAAAAATTAGAGATAAAATAGAACAAAAATTAGAGACAATAAGATATTTGGTTGTGATGAACAAAACAGATAAAACTGTACTCATCTTGAGGACATAAATGTGTTTGGTTACAGTTGACAGAATATAAAAAATAGTGTCAATGACTAAAGTACCTTCCAATATAATATGATTGAAAATATATAATTCATTAATTATTTTAAAATAAATGATTTGTATTAGTAAAAATGTTAATAACTAATAATAATAATAACAATAACAATAACAATAAGAAATTATCTGTTACATGAACTTCTACCAAAGGTTGCTAAGCTTAACTGGCGAACAGAAGATATTCTACAAGGATTAATTGTAAAGGATAAAATTATTAACTAGGTATGGAAGCTTTGATCAAGTCCCAGCTCATCACAAAGTGATGAAATCTCAATGAATGGAAGTGAGAAAATTTTATCAACAGCTAGCAAATTAGGTATAACTTGGGACAAAGTTGATATTAACAAAATGCATAATCCTAGTTTCAAATTAAATTTTGTCCTTTAAGGGTTAAAGTTAATATTACTATGAGGAAATAGATACTAAGGATGTAGACCAACGATAAAATATTAGAATAATATTGTTGTTTGCTATTTCTTAGGTACTAATCCACCATTTTAAATATTGGATGATTTTTTCAAGTGAATTTAGGGTAGCTATAGGGTTAAGAAAGTCCTACTTCTAAAAAATGGTATGGTTTTAGTGAGATTTACCAATGAAATTGTGTAGGACAAGGTCTTAAAAGTGGTGTTTCCTACTTTGACAAAAACTTGTAATCATCTCACCTTAGACTAAAAATATGGAGATAGAAAAAGGTCAAATTGATCAATTTTTCATATGATTAAACTTACTTCACCCAGATTTGAAGTATTGGAGTCCATCTTCTTTGAGTAAAATTGCTAGTCTAGTAAGCATCCCTATAATAGCAGACAAGTTGACCTTGCAAAAAGATATGATGAATCTTGCTAGATTCTTGTAGAAATTAACATTAAACACATACCAAACAAAGTCTACTTTGAAAATGAGAATGGGGTGGTTCTGTAACAAGAAATTTAGTATAACTGGAAGCCTCTATATTGCAACATATGCAAGAATTCTTATGAGACCAATCAATGCCAAAAAAAGAGGGAAAAATCTAGCTACTTAACACTACTACAACAAATGCCTAAGAAAGTATTAAAGTTTCAAAATAGAAAATTGTGGAAACTAAACCCTACAAAGATACATATAAAACTCAATGGCAATACGTTAAATTAATGAAAAGGATAAGAAGTTCACTTTTGATCAAGTTGTTAAAATTGAAAGTAGTTGGAGTAGCTCAAAAGGGAAAGAAATAGTGTCTCTTGATAATCAACCAATATGTGTCTCTTTGGATGAACATAATAACTAAATACATAGAGCATAAGAGGGCTAAATAGCCCTTAATAAGCAAAAGGGATGATGCTCCTCTGTAAAAATTATAAAATTATTTTTGGGGGTATTGTTGAAACTATAGCAATAGGTAAATTACTATAAGTAGATGTTCCCTTCTTGAGGTACCCACATCAACTTATATGTAAATTAAAGAGGGAGGATTTTATTAATTTGGAGGAAGTATATGTTTCAAGTTAGTATAATCCACTATTCACCTTATCTTATGCACTATAATATTATCTCTTTAATCGATGACTAGTATAACCCACTATTCACCTCATCTTATGCACTATAATATTACCTCTTTAACCAATGACTAACAGTTTGTAGTATCTATGGTGTATGCTTTCAATGATGCTCCTGGTATGCTCTCTCTATGGCAGTAGCTTATTGACATTATAACTTCTCAAAATAAAACATAGTTGAAACTAGGTGAATTTAATTATATGTTATATGTTAATGAAAAAATAGGGGATAATCCTATGAAAAAAATGAAAATTATAGACTTTAAAAATTGTATAACTCGGTGTGAACTAGAGAACTTGTAGTGGAAGGGCTATAGGTTTAGTTAGATTAACAAATAAAGTAAGGAGAATCACATTTTTAAAAAAATTGACAAAGCTTTAGTAAACACCCAGTGGATTGATGAGTGATGTGATGTTGAAGCTACATTTTTACCCAAGGGCATCTCAAATATCTTCCCTATTATGAAGGAGAATCTTTAGGATACATCACAAAAGGCCATTCAAGTACTTTAATTTATGGGTTAAATGTCCAAAATTTTAAGATATTATGTAAAGAGTTTGGAACTAGAACACTTCATGATGTCATATGTACTAGGTAGTCCATAAATTGAAGATGCTAAAAAAAGAGAGTAAGTCTTTAAATAGAGAAAAATTCCTTAATATTGTGAACTAAGCCTAGTAGGTTAGATAACATTTA
Organism: Erythroxylum reticulatum; assembly: GCA_025504915.1. Lineage (NCBI taxonomy): Eukaryota > Viridiplantae > Streptophyta > Magnoliopsida > Malpighiales > Erythroxylaceae > Erythroxylum > Erythroxylum reticulatum. The sequence goes on along the minus strand of JANSVA010000005.1, from coordinate 37,646,372 downwards.
TATTTGGTTCAAGAAGAGTTGTAGGAAGATTCATTGAATGGAAGACTAAAAGAGAAGGAATAACAAGATGCATAAATATTATGAAATTTCAACAAAAGGCTAAGATTTTCTTAGCTTAAAAGGCTAAGCACCTTGAATACAACTTAGTGATCAGAACACTACATACTTTCACCAAATGATTAAGCAATGAGTTTACAAAAATAGGGTATCCCCTATAGTTAAATCTAATGGCATACTAGTTACTTACCATCAATTGGTTATACAACATTTGGTGGAGTATTATAAGGAGATATAGAGTAAAAAATTAAGATCAGGACACAAGCTGATGAATATGTGTTTTAAGCGAGTAATACCTTATCAATTAAGCATCAAATGCAATTAATAGTCCCTTTTATTACTTATAAAATCAAGCAAGTCATGTTTGATATTCATTCCTTAAAAATCCAAAACCTAAAAAAGCCGCAATCTAGAGGGTTATGAAGGCAAATTCTTTAAAGCTGCCTAGTCATTTATGGGAAGTGAAGTTATTGAAGACATCCTAAAATTTTCCAAAATGGGTAAACTACTAAATAAATAAAGCCCCTTTTCTCATTTTTGTTCTTAAGATAGAAGGTTCTATATATGCAACAGACTATAAACTTATTACTTGTTGACTTACTTTATATAAAGGTATTTCTAAACTCCTTTGTAAAAGAGTAAAACTTGTACTACCTCACCTAGTATCAGAAAATCAAAATGCCTTTGTAGAAGGGAGATTAATCCTTCATAATGTAACGATAACTCAAGAGCTCATCAAATTTATATAGGAAAATTTTTTCTCCCCTATGCCTCTTAAAAATTGATATGAAAAAAGGAGTATGATATTGTTGAATTGGAATTTATTAAAGAGATGTTAACGAATTCAAGTTTCATGTAATATTTATAGAGGGGCTCATAATTTGCATCATTACTAATTCCTACTATTTGTTTATTAATAGAGAGATTCATGGTTACTTTTTAGGTGAGGTGACTAATTGTCCCTTTTAGTATTTACTCCGATAATGTAGTATCTCACCAAAGAATTAAGACTTGTCACTCAGAGTTAGGGTTTCAAATTTCATCCCCGTTGAAAAAGAATCTCAGCTTACTAACATTTACTTCACATATGACTTAATGATTGGCTATAAGTTTGATAAGTTTTTGTATGGATTCTAGTGCAAGGTTTTAACAAGTTTTTATCAACAACTAGCCTATAAGTTAATCTTGCTAAATCTCATGTATATCTAGGGGTGTGAATGATTAGGTGAAACAAAATTTTTTTGTAATTAACTAGATTCTCTATTAATTCTTTTATGATAAAAATATTTAGGAGCGTCATCATCACCTACTAAATAAAATAGTAGTGATTGTTAGAGCTTAATAGAAAACATTATAGAATAGTTAAATTCCTATATTAATAAAAGTCTCACATATTTATTCAAACTGAGCGCTTCTCATCAATTCAATTATTTTCTCTCTACATGTTTATTGGTCCTTTATTTTCATGCTTCCTCAACAAATTATCAAATAGGTGGAGAAATTATGTAAAGAGATCCTATGGGAGAAAAAAAGAAAATGGTAGCATATATAGTTAAATGGGAACAAGTATATGCAACAAAGAATAAAAGAGGATTAGGTTTAAAAGATTGTAGGTTTGGGCTGTAGCTTCAAAAGTAAATAGCTTATGAGTTAAGTGGATTACTGTAGTTTATTTTAAAGGGGTTGGATTTTAGTCTTAGACTCTTGGATCGAATGTAAGTTGGCATTGGAAGAAATTTCACTTAGTAAAGATGAAGCTCACATTGGTTCTGTAAATGGAAATGGATAGGAGCACTTGATGGCATTCATACAAAAAAAACAAGTTATAAATGGAAGAAGGATGAATAACTTGACTTCGTGAAAGCAAGATATATCTGGAGAAGATTTAATTCACATAAATATTCATTTATTTTATGTCTTGCTTTCCTTAGAAGGCTACTAACAAAAGATAAACTTCTACATTTGAATATTAATGTTACTAATCAATTGTGTGTATTATATGATGCTAAAGCTTAAAGCATTAGTCAATTATTTTTTTTAGTGTTCTTGGTCTCATAATATGTTAGAACTAGTATGTGATTAGATTGATACATCTTATTTTTCCTATAGATTTTATTTGTGGACACATTGTCTTACTTATGCTTTCAAAAAGCAAGGAGTTAGTTAACATATAATATTTGTTGTAATTGTTGCTACTGAACCCATATATGGATTGAGAGAAATTGTAAGATATTCAAAGACAAGCATCAAATAGTGACTACTACATTTATTTTGGTGAAAATGGAATCAACACTTAGGATTATATATTATTGTCCTAGAAATGTTCCTCCTAATAGTTATATAATCGTGGATAGGATTTGATCAAATCTCCTTTACTTGATGTATATTTTTTGTACTCTTTTAGACTATAAGGCTTTCGGTAGGATGAGGGGGAATCCTTCTTTGAAGGTGGCCACTTTATCTTATTCTCCATTGTAGCTTTTTTTGGGTAGAGAGACCATGTATTTTTTTATGTATTACATAAGCATTCTTACTTTTTACTAAAAAAAGTCTAGTTATCGAATGCAACCACCATTTTGAAATAAAGACAATAAAGCTTATAATGAAATTTCCTGAAAAAGTTATGAGTTTCAACATATAGTTACTGCTCATATGTTCTTGCAAGCTTTCCTTTACTCTTACATTATGTTTATGAGGTTATAGCAAGCTTATATGCAACCATCATTATAAAATAAAGATAATGAAGCATATAATGTTATCTTTCCTTATATAATGTCTCATTATCACTTTTTTTTTATGTTATTTATATGTGATTACTTTCAATGGTAGAAACTTTGAACAATATGAACAATTCTAATAATTGTGTAAAAATAAATGAAAATGATAACGTATGAAATGATACCATAACTATGTATTTAATCCCATTAATGTTTGAAGAAGTAAACTCGCAAAATCAAATAACTACTACTTTTCCAAATATTAGAAGAATATTAAGGTAAGTTTTAAAAAATTCAAAAAGTAGTATATTGATATTTAATTAAAGAACAAGTACAATGTATTGAAGGCCATATTGAAGAATTTTAAGAACTTACTAAAGAAACATGAATTGGTTACATCTCTTTGACTAGTGAAGTTAATGATATAAATGAATGCTGAAAAAAAAATATTTAAGGTAAAATATATCTTTCTTATTGATATATGATATTATAACTTTTTTTCTCATATGTACTTTCATCACTATAGGTTCATAAAATGACTCACAAATTTAAAAAAAAAATGCAATGAGTTTTCAGACTTATTTCACATTTTTAAAGATGCTACTACAACTATTTTGCATGCCATAATCAACTAAATCTTCATCAAATAGTATAAAAGAGGAACATAAAATTGATTAATGAAGTTTGTTTAATCGAAGATCAAGTTGCAAGATTTCTCATTAAGAAAAAGAAATGTCCTAAGAAGAAGAAGATAAAAAAGACATACTTTAACACTCTAAAAACAGGCTAAAAGCCCAAATTGGGGCTTACCCTTTTTGAGTTTGATTAATTTAGGACTTAAACTTACAACTTGCTTAAAGAAGGTCTAAAATTTCACGAGTCTGCTCAATTTAAGGCTCTTTCGGACTGAAATTAGGGTGTGTTTTATACACGCTGTTACAACGTACATCTAGGCAACGTTACTATTTTTTTAAATGCCCAGTTTGAAAGAGTAAAAGCTTACTTGGTTTTAACCCTAAATTCTGTAAATTTTGTAAAGTAAAAAAAAAGAAGAAGAGAAACCTTAAATTTCCTAAAAGTAAAAGTTACAGAAAATCCTAAATTCCAATCGTCTCCCTCTTTGACTCATCTTCACCGTTGGTCGATCAACGCTCCAGTCTTTGTGCAAAACTTATCTTGCCTGGTTCACGCATCTTTAAAGTCACCCAATCCGCACTTCTTCCTTTGTTGAAGGGTTTATCTTGCCTGGTTGATGTATCTTCACTGTCGCTCGATCCGCGCTCTAATCTTTGTTGAAGGCATTAGCTTGCCTGGTTCATGCATCATCTCTTGAAACTAAGGTAAGTCCTAGAATCAAGTATTAGCCATTAAACTTAAGATTAATAAAATATTTGATTTTGATATTATTAACAAGAAGAAAGTGCAAAGGTTAGAGAAGTTTGAGGAAGATAGTATGAATGATATGGGCAGAAGCAAACTAGGGTTTGTTTCATCTTCAACCGAAAATGGTCGGGAGCATACACCTTGAACTAATGTCAAACCCTAGAAGCTACCCATCTGTAACCACAGATGCTAAAGAAAATAATAGAAAACTTTAAGTTTGAAATATTTTAAAGAAGTTGCATATTAACATATCCTTCATATACCAAGTTTTTGAAGAAGATTATCTCTAAACAAAATAAACTTGACGATTATACTATGGTTCTTTTAACCAAGGAGTGTAGTGTAACTTGCATAACCAATTACCTATAAAGATAAAGAATCTTGGGGGTTTTATGATTCCATGCCATTTTAGTCCTTGTAATGTTATTAATTGTTTATGTTTGGTAGTGTTAATCTAATGAATTTATCTCTTTTTAAGTAACTTAGAATAGGTGAACTGAGGCCTATTATAGTGTCACTCTAACTTGTGTATTGACTTATAAAGTACATAACTAAGGTAATGGAAGTTGTACTTGCTAAAGTAGAAAATTTCATCTTTCCTACCAATCAGAGCACAATAGAAAAGTAGTTGATCCCACTAAATCTTAATTTGATGCTTTGTAATAGATAAAATTCCTTGCCCTCTTACATCCTTTTTTCTTTAAATATTAAGTGGTTGTTCTATTAAAGGAAAAGTTAACATGTGACACTTGCAACTCTAGTTTGATTACTAAAAATAAGGAAAAAATATTCATTTTAAAGAAACAAAATGTTTAACATTTTAAGGGTGACTTACTGATTAATTTCGAACATTATTGGTGCATAAGTCTAACATGTAGTCCTTTATTTCAATTGAGGGTTTTATTAAGGGAAGAAACTTTATTAGGGAAAAAAAAGAAAACATCAACTAAGAAGGAAATGAAATGTGATCATATAGAGAAATAATCTTTTTTAGAGTTACTCTTAGACCCTTGTGCATATATACAAACCATATGGTATTCATTTAGTCAAAAGTTTCATTTAATTGCACAATAAAAATAAAAATATCTTCTTATTATATGAAGAAGCATTATCAGATCGTTACCACCTACTATTTTCATTATAATGGATGTATAGCCATAGCCTATGATCTAAATAGAATTAAGGTCTCAAACATTTTGTCTATTAACTAAATTATTCATCTCTTAATAAACTTGTTTCAAGAAAGGACTAAGTTTTTTTTCCTACTTCTTTTATAAGTCCAATTATGCATTCCAAAGAAATTCCTTATAGTAAAAAATCATAGATATCCATTATTGAATTGACTCTCTATAAATTATTCTAAGTGACTTTAATATAGTGCTCCCCTATATTCTAAACCTGAAGGCAAAATACTTTTAAAATAATTTAATGAAGAGTTTAGGATTTGTGCTAATCACATAGAAGCTAATAATCTAAAGTATAAAGAAAATTTCTTTACTTTGAGGAATTAAAAAAAATAGAAATTGGCACATAAGAAAAAAATCTAGATGGTTTTTGAACACTAATGACTAGTTGTATGAATTTCTACAAGGAAAAACAATCCTTAGTAGCCCTCTCTTCTTAGATCATTCTCTAATTATCATTCAAAACTTAACCACAAGTTAGTATAGGAAAGCTCCCCTTCACTTGATTGAATATCTAATAACAGTTTAAAGATTCCAAGAAGTAGTAATCAGAGGTATTTTTTAGATTTTCATTGTTGTATATCATTTATCTATATAAGGAAGGTTTAAATGGTGGAAAAGAATCTTAAAAAGATGAACGAAAAAAGGTTATGCAACCCTCATCTTATAATTATAAATTCCAGAAAAAACTCGTGCATATTCAAAAAGAGCATTACCTAAATCTAGGAGACTCTAATAAGAAAACGTGAGAGAGAGCAACCTTGATTGAATAATCAAGAGCTCTAAAGGTCCATAATTTATTTCTTAGGCAAAAATTAAGAGTCAAATGGCTTAGAGAAGGAAACAAGAACAATAAGTTCTTCTATAAGACCATTCTCTCTAGGAGAAACTTTGATAAGTGTAAATTGCATCATATTTTAGGGCTTAGTTTGATATGAGTTTAGCTATTAATTCAATTATTTAGTTGGTGCTTAGGTTAGAATTGTATTAATTTCTAAATTAATTGTTTTTTAAGTGTTTATTGGGTTAGTACAAGTCTTTAAGCTTAAATATTATGTTTTTAAGGTACCTTAATGTGTTTGTTAGTGTTTCAGGGTCAATATGAATGCAAAAGTTTTAGAAGATATTCGGGCTAAAACAATGACCCACGAATAGGCCACGATCATGATAAAAACACCAAAGTTGGCCATGATCATGGCCTACATGCTATGATTGTGACAAAAGGCTTAGAAGTAGGCCACGATCGTGGCCTACGTCAAGTAGATGCATAGCCACTTCCAAACTTCACGTTTCAAGGAATGTTTTGGACCTTTCGGACCTCTAAAAACCCCTAGTTTAACCCTAAACACAAAATAATATAAATAGAATAATAAGAAGAGAAAGAAGGAGCTTCTTACAGTAGCCACATCACGAAACCCTTGAGAGAGTTTATCGAGAGATTAAGAAAGAGACGAAGGAAGAGAGACGTGGACAAGAAGCCCATACAAAGTACTTCTCGGAACAGAAGGTTTCCTATCGTTGCTACTCCATCATCCATTCGGATCTATTTTCCATTATATTTCCATTTTTATCTATGTATAGAATTGGAATTGTAACGCACCACTACCAGAAAGTACGCATTGGAACACCTTGAGGACTTTCCAGTTCATAACCTATGATAATGGCCCGTTACATTCCATCACAACATTCACTTAAACATGGCATCATTATTTTTTATTCTCCTATAAGACATCCTAAAAAAAACACAATAATTTAAAACCAAATTTTCTGATTTCTTTCTATAAATCTGAATGTAAAATACATTGTATCTTTCGAATATTCATACATGTACATCATCATATCCTAATACAAAATATGCTATATGTAAGAGGAAATACACAAAATGTCTAACTAATCCTTCAATCCCAGCTGACCGACCTTTGAGCCATATCTTCTCCTAAAAGTACAAGAATGTAATTCTTGTAACGTCTCTTAGTAGCTAATGTCCTCTCTTGGTCTTGAAAAATCAATGTGCATTTTTTGTGAGTTTTGTAAACTTAATGAGGTAACCATCATTGATGTTTCACTCAATTCATACATCACATCAATATACATAACCTATAATTCACATCTTTACATATGCATAAAGTATCACATTTCACATTCTTATTCGACACAAGGAAACAATACAATTTAATCAGTCAAACATACGTATTAAAATGTACATGCAATGTTCATGAGACTCACTTTCAATTATTATTGTTAAGACCGAGTGCCTTTTTATCTAGTCCATATCCTTTAGTGGATAGTAAGCTGTATCAGGTAATGTCCCATATCCCTTAGTGGATATCAGGTACATTCATAAATGAGCTTGAGGCTCTGATCACAGTCTGATCTTTAAGCTCTTTATATTGGCAACTTCGGTCACAACTGTTTTTATCTTTCATGCATTCATGTATTGCAATGCTTTACATTAGCACATTCTCAATCAATCGCAAGATTTCACATTCACATTCAGAATACATTTATCTTCAAACCTTGGTCCAATATTTAAAAATCAGTTGAGAAATCACTTATTTCTTCACATTCACATACAAGTAGCAGTTCAATATCATATTTAAGCATCAGAAGCCTCGGACCTTCATTGTCTGGAATTAACACAATCAAATCACATTCATAAGCAAATTCAAAATATAATCTATCACAAGCAATTAATTGAGTGAAACTGTCTAGGTTACTCACAAATTACTCCCAAAGCTATTACCTCGAAGTTTCGAAAACGTCTAGTTGTTGACGTTCCAATTGCTCCTTTATATCAAGCAATATACACATATCACACTTTTGCACAATTATAAATGTTTGTTAATGCACATGTATGTATATGAAATACGTACAATGCATGTTTATGACAATCCCAAGTATCACTCTATCATTCTCATCATGTAAACATTCATATTTCCAAACTCACATAAGTATCATTTATACTTATGATTTATAACTCAAATAAACACTTTGAATCTAATTTCATAACCCAAGATTTTTCCAAAAACTAACTTTCGGGTCTACTGTTCTTGATCATTTAGACAATGTAAATAAAGTAATTTGGCAATACTTTCTTCTAGAAAATTGTTCGCCTATCTCTTAAGTTTCTAATGACACCAAGATAATTCAATTAGGTTTAGTAATCTGAAAGTTATATCCCAAATATTTTTAGACTAGTCTTATACTAGAACAGTGCCATGTACTCAAATTCCATCAAAAAATTGAAATTATTAGAGACTGAATTAAAACCTGATTTATTCAAACAATTTCTATTACTATGTCTCTAGTTTACTCTAAAGAAAAAATCATTCCATTTGAATAACTATAGAACAAGATATTGTTAAAATATCGAAGCATGTTTAAGTTGTGTTGGCCGTGGCAAAGTCAGGAGTTGACTGCAACAAACTTTTCCTGAGAGGAAAATTCTTCGTGAATTCCAAGTTGGCCTTGGAAAACCAAGGAGTTGGCTGTGGTGAACTTTTCCTGAAAGGAAATCCTGCAAGTTGGTTGTGGCGAACCAAGGAATTGGTCGCGGTGAACTTTCATAGAAGCAAAAATCAGTGAACAAGTTACTGCTACATTTTCTAGATTTTACAACATCCAACATCTTACACCTAACACATCTTGTACCAAGATCATCCTTTCTACTTCATTTACTCTTCATTCTCAACTCCATTTGAACCCAATATCATTCAAAAATAATTCATGATATATATTTGATCATTAACCAAAAACAGAGCATATATATTTATCCATTCATCATTGATTTTTCTGCACTAATTCTAGCCCCTTTATGAAGATCATTCCACCTCAAATCATATCTATAACAATATATGAATTATTATCCATCGTACATATATAAGAGCAAGACATTTACATAGGCTTTTCATCATCCATGACACACACATAAAAACTCACATAATCAAGTCATCAATCTTTCATTTCTCTTCGTTCTAGTTTCATTTAACAATACCCATGAAGATTAACAAGATACTTACTTGATTTAGCTTCAAATTCTTCAAACTCTTCATGAACACCAAGAATCCCTATCTTCATATACAACCCACGATCATCTTCTTGAAGGTTGGAAGGTTTGGGTTTTCTTATAGAAATGAAGAAGACGGTAAGGTAAGAGTAACAAGTGAAAGATGAGTGAGCTAGGTTCAACGTTGGTAGAGGTGAGAGTGAATGGAGAAAACAAAAATGGAGAAGAAGAAGAAAACAATAGGCAATCGTGAGAGATAATCAAGATGGTCTTTCAAATTAAAAGAATTTTGGGGCTTTAAGACATGGCTTAGCAAGTGACACTTGTCACTTGCCACATGTCCAATTTCCATGAATTCAAACTATGTTCTCTTATTTAAGTAGTCCAATCAATTCCAATTCCTACTATAATTGTCTCCCAATTTTCAACAACACTTGTCAATAAATCCTAAAGTCATTTATCAAAATTTCCATTGTCAATTGATAGTAAATTTTACTGTCATTTATTGTTTGTCTTGCTACTTGGTATTTTTCCTAGTTTAAAATTTTCCAATTTTTAGAAAATTTCCTAAAGTTCACCAAACATTCTAAATCACTAAATACACTCTCTAAGTTAGTTTTCAACATATAAAAACCACAATTCTCAATCTAATCATATGTATAAAACCAATTATACCCAAAATATGTCAATGAATGCATGTACAATTATTTTAATGTGCCTAAGTTCAATATTCACGTCTATGTGCATATCATATAATGCATAAGGATGTAATGAATTTTCTAATCTCTCAATAATCTCTTATGTAAATTATATTTGATCCTTAATGTGGGTAATGGGATGTTACAATTCTCGCCTCCTTAAAAGAAATTTCATCTTTGAAATTCTTACCTGATTGTTCGAACAGGTGGGGATATTGCTTCCTCATATGCTCCTTCATTTTCTAAGTTAGTTCCTTAGTTGAGTGAATCCTCCAAAGGACTTTCACCAATGGAATGACTCAATTCCTCATCTGCTTAATTTGAGATCCCACTATCTTTATCGGCTCTTCAACATAGCTTAAGTTACTAGCAACCTCGATCTCTTAAGCTGGTATCACATGTTTCAGCTCCGACCGGTATCTTCAGAGCATAATCACATGAAACACATTATGTAATTGAGACATTTCATTCGATAAAGCTAACTTATATGCCAAAGGTCCTATTCTCTCAATGATCTTATAAGGACCAATGTACCTAAGGCTCAACTTGCCCTTTTTATCGAATCTTAATACTCCTCTCTAAGGTGACACTCTGAGAAACACTCTGTCTCCTACACTATACTCCGTATCCCATCGACGTTGATCCACATAACTTTTCTGTCTATCTTGAGCTGCTTTAATTCAACTTCGGATCAATCTCACCTTAGCCATTGTGTCTTGTATCAATTTTAGGCCTTCCATCATTATAGTGGTGACTGACATTTTTTACTATATAGTGTCTCATACGGTGCCATTCTGATACTACTATGATAGTGGTTATTGTAAGTAAACTCAATCAAAGCTATGTACTAATCCCAAGCTCCTTAAAAATCCAATACACAAGCTCTAAGCATATCTTCAACAGTCTTAATTGTCCTCTCACTCTATCATCAGTTTAAGGATGAAATGTAGTACTGAAGTTCATCTTTATACTCATAGCAGACTACAAGCTCTTCCAGAATCTTGAAGTAAATTCGGGATTCCTGTCTGATATAATGGACATTGGAACTCCATACAGTCTAACCACCTCATTCACATATTTCTGAGCCAACTGATCCAGTGAGTTATTCTCTCTCACTGGTAAGAAATGGGTCGACTTAGTCAATCGGTCCACTACAACCCATATAGCATCGTTTTGTCTCAGAGTCTTAGGCAATCCCATAATGAAGGCCATGGTAATCCGTTTCCATTTTCACTTTAGAATAGGCAATGAATGTAGCTTCCCTACTGGAGCCTGATGCTCAGCCTTAACCTGCTGGCATGTCATATATTTAGAAACATACTTTGCCACTTGCTTCTTCATTCCGAGGCACTAGAAATGCTGCTTCAGTGTGTTACACATCTTGGTAATACTAGGACGCATAGCATAGTTAGCCATATGAGCTTCATCTAGAATTTCCTTCCTTAGATCCTCCATATAGGGAACACATAGCCTCTACTTCAACCACAATATCTTATCTCTTAACTTAAACTCGGAATCTGGATTCATCCTAGCTTTCTCAATCAATTTCACCATATCAAGATCTTTATTTTGTACTCTTCTAATTCTATCATGTAACATCAGTCTTAACCTTAGTGTAGCGATTAATGCCTCAGCTTACTCTAGATTTAACTCCACATTTAGAGCTCTCAAATGAATCAAATTTGGTAGCCTCGATAACTGAATCTGAGTTGCATTGGTATTAGACTTTCTACTCAAAGCATCAGTCACCATATTGGCTTTCCCCGGATGATACTCAATCATGTAGTCATAATCCTTCAACAACTTTATCCATCTCCTTTGTCTCATGTTCAACTCCTTCTGACTCAGCAGATACCTCAAACTCTTATGATTAGTATAAATCTGGAATGTCTCTCCATACAAATAATGCCTCCATACCTTTAGAGCAAAGACAACTATAGCAAGCTCTAAATCATATACCGGATAGTTAATCTCTTGAGATCTTAGTTGTCTCGATGCATAGGCTATCACTTATCATACTGTATCAATATACATCCCAATTCTTGATGCGAAGCATCATTATATACCACATATCCTCTAATTCCTGATGGAATAGTTAACACCAGTGCCATAGTCAATCGATGTTTCAGCTCCTTAAAGCTCTTCTAACATTCCTCATTCCATCTGAACACTACATTCTTCCTTAAAAGTTAAGTCAGAGGGGCTGAGATCAAAGAAAACCCCTCAATAAACCTCTGATAATATCCAGCTAAACCTGGGAAGCTTCAGATTTTGGACACATTTCTCAGAGCTTCCCAATTCATCACTGCCTTCATCTTTTTTGATCTACTTATATGCCATGTCCAGTCACTATATGCCCCAAAAACACAACTTGATCCAGCCAAAATTCACACTTATTGAATTTGGAATACAACTATTTCTCCATCATAATTTGCAGTATTACTGTCAAATGTCTAGCATGTCCTTCTCTATTCTTTGAATACACCAAAATATCATTGATAAACACTATCATAAAACCATCTAGGTAGGGCTAAAACACCTTATTCATTAAGGCCATAAATGCTACTTAGGTATTAGTTAACCCAAACAGCACAACTAAAAACTTGAAGTGCCCATACCTATTCCTGAGTGCACTTTTAGGTACATCAACCTCTAGTATCTTTGACTGATAGTACCTCGATCTCAAATCTAGCTTAGTGAATACATGATCTCCTTGCAATTGATTAAGCAAATCATCAATTCTAGGCAACGGGTACTTGTTCTTCACTGTCGCCCAATTTAGTTGCCTATAATCGATGCATAACCTCAAAGTCCCATCTTTCTTCTTTACAAACAAAACTGGAGCTCCCCAAGGTGAATCACTGGGTCTACTGAAACCGTTTTCCAACAACTCCTCTAGTTCCTTAGGTGTCATCCTATATGGAGGAATGGATATAAGAGCTACACCTAAAACTAAATCAATGGTAAACTCCGTCTCCCGATCTGGAGGTAAACCAGATAGCTCAACGGGAAATATATCAAGAAATTACCTAACTACAGGAATGTCCTACACATTCTACTCATCTCTAGTATCAATGCTGTGGACTAGATAAGCCTCACATGCACCTTGCATCATCCTCAATGCACTAATTCCTCTGAAAACTGCTCTCAGCTGATTAGGAGATTCTAGTACTACCTCTTTTGTATAACAGTTCATGATAGCCCTATAAGAAGTAAGCCAATCCATGCCTAGGATAATATCTATCTCTCTTAGTTGTAGTATAATCAAGTTTGCATCCAATTCTGTTAATCAATCCAATTTTGTTTAATCAATCCGAATTAAGCATCTCTTGTAGACCTCTCATATAACTGTTGTACTACCTATTAGTGTACTCACCTCTATTCTATACTGTAATAACTCTCTATCACAATACAGCCTAGATGCTAGATGTGGTGCAATAAAGGAATGCATAAATCCTGGATCTAGCAAGGCAAATGCTTTATGATTATAAATAAGTAGCGCACTTGCAACAACATCAGGAGAGTCCTGAGCTTCTTACCTGGTTAGACTTGGGCTTGGGACTGCGGTCGTTTGCTCCACACCTCAGTCCTGAAAGAAGGACTCCTAGAGCTCACTCTGCCTTTGCCATGACTTCTCTTTCTGGACCCACTAGCTCAGGTCTGCTGGACGATAGCTTTACTTACAGGCCCCCTCTCATACCAGACTGAGCTTTAGCAACAACAGGACAATCTCTAATTTTATACTCTAGAGAGCCACATTGAAAACAAACTCCTGATAATGAATAGCACTCTCCACCGTGCTTCTTCCCATAATGCTTATAAGGGGTTAATTAACTCCGTACTGTACCTCTTTCACTGCCAGACTGTACAAAACCACTCCTCTTTCTAAATTCTGATTATCTTGATGCAGTCGGTGGTCTGAAAGCTCAGTTTTGGCGCTTACTGAATCTTCTGCCAGAACCACTCTGAATCTCACTGGACCTCTTCAATCTGGACCCTTGCCCAGACTCTGCTTATCCCTCTCTCAGTAGCTGCTCAATTTTGATTGAATCAGCTCTTAACTCAGTGAAACTACTCAGGTTTGAAATTGCTAACCTTGTTCTGATTTCCATATTCATCCAATCCTTAAATCTCCTACACTTGTCTTCTTTGGTAGGAATCAAAGCAGTGGCATACCCCATCAACTCATTGAACCTGATCTCATGCTCTGCCAACAACATCCTAACTTGCTTCATATCCAGGAACTCTTTCATCTTCCTATCCAAGTAGATCTTGGGCATGTAGTTCTCCTTGAGGACCCTCAGGAAGTCTTCCCACTTTATATTGCAAGGCCTGGTGGTATTTCCTGGGACAGTCTTTCACTACTGATAAGCTGGGCTTTGCAATAAGGACAGTGCATAGTCTAACTTCTTGTTTGGCTCATAGTCCATCTGATCCAAAACTCTCTCCATCCTTTCTAGCCATCTTTCGGCCTCTGTTGGGTTTGTACTTTCATAAAAGTCTAAAGTACCCTACTTCCACAGCCTATCATACCTCCTCTCCCTTCTCTAAGGAATTTTAGGAGGCATCTCCTCTAGTTGAGGTATCGAAGACTCTCTACTAGCCTTTATAGATCTTAGGTCAACTGATTGCCCCACTTGATCACCTATGGTGGATGACCTATAATAAATAATAACTTAAACCATCATCCGTATTTCTCATGATATTTCATGCTTAAAATTCCTATATGTCCCAATGGATGCCAAACTATGCTCTGATACCAAAATGTAACGCATCACTACCATAAAGCATGCACCGAAACACCTTAAGGATATTTCAATTCATAACCTATGATAATGGCCCGTTATGTTCCATCACAACATTCACTTAAACATGGCATCATCATTCTTTATTCTCTTATAAGACATCCTTAAAAAAACATAATAATTTAAAACCAAATTTCCTCATTTTATTCCATAAATTCAAACATAAAACATATTGTATCTTTTGAATATCCATACATGTACATCATCATATCCTAATACAAACTATGCTATATGTAAGAGGAAATACAAAAAATGTCTAACTAATCCTTCAGTCCTAACTGACCGAACTTTGAGCCATATCATCTCCCAAAAGTACAAGAACATCCTTTTTGTAGTGTTTCTCAGTAGCTAATATCCTCTCTTAGTTCTGAAAAATCAACGTGCAATTTTGGTGAGTTTTGAGAACTCAATGAGGTAACTATCATTGATGCTTCACTCAATTCATATATCACATCAATATATGTAACTTATAATTCATATATTTACATATGCATAAAGTATCACAATTCACATTCTCATTCAACATAAAGCAACAATACAATTTAGTCAGTCAAACATGCGTATTAAAATGTATATGCAACGTTCATGAGACTCACTTTCAATTATTATTGTTGTGACTGAGTGCCTTTTTAACTAGCCCATATTCCTTAGTGGATACCGAGCTGTATCAGGTAATGTCCCATATCCCTTAGTGGATGCTAGGTACATTCACAACTGAGCTTGAGGCTTTGATCATAGTTTGAGTTTTAAGCTCTTTATATTGGCAACTCCGATCACAACTGTCTTTATCTTTCATGCATTCATGCATTGAAATGATTTACATTAACCCATTCTTAATCAATCGCATGATTTCACAATCATATTCAGAATACATTGATCCTCAGACCTTATTCCAGTATTCAACAATCAGTTGAGAAATCACTTATTTCTTCACATTCACATACAAGTAGCACTTTAATATCACATTAAAGCATTATAAGCCTAGGACCTTCATTGTTCGGAATCAACACAATTAAATCGCATTCATAAGCTAGTTCAAAATATAATCTATCACAATCAATTAATTGAGTGAAACCATCTAGGTCACTTACAGATTGCTCTTGAATCTATTGCCTCGAAGTTCTGGCAACGTCTGGATGTTGACGTTCCAATTGCTCCTCTCTATCAAACAATATACATATATCACACTTTTGCAAAATTATAAATGTTTCTTAATGTATATGTATATGTATGAAATATGCACAATGCATGTTTATGACAATCCCAGGTATTGCTCTATAATTCTCATCATGTAAACATTTATATTTCCAAACTCACATAAGTATCATTTATACTTATGGTTTATACCTTAAATAAACACTTTGAATATAATTTCATAGCCTAATGAATCATTTTATATTTTTCCAAAAACTGACTTTCAAATATACTATTCTTGATCGTTTAGACAATGCAAATAAAGTAATTTGGCAATACTTTTTTCTAGAAAATTGTTCGCCTGTCTCTTAAGTTTGTAATGACACCAAGATCATTCAATTAGGTTTAGTGATCTAAAAGTTATACCCTAAATAATTTCGGACTGTTCTATATATTGGAATAGTGCCATGTACTCAACTTCCATCCAAAACTTGAAATTCTAAGAGACTGAATTAAAACTCAATTTCTTCAAAAGATTTGTAGTCCGAGAGGAAAATTCAATGAATTCCTACAAGCTGGCCACGCAAACCAAGATGTTGGCCACGGTGAAATTTACTCAAAAAGAAATTCTACAAATTGGCTGCGACAAACTTTCATAGAAGCAAAAATCAGTGAACAAGTTACTGCTACATTTTCTAGATTTTACAACATCCAACATCTTACACCTAACATATCTTGTACAAAGATCATCATTTTTACTTCATTTACTCTACCTTCTCAACTCGATTTCATCCCAATATCATTCATAAACAATTCATGATATATATTTGATCATTAACCAAAAACAGAGCATATATAGTTATCCATTCATCATTGATTTTTTTTGCACTCATTCTAACCCATTCTACCTTTAAAAATATCTATAAAAATATATAAATTATTATCCATCATACATATACAGGAGCAAGACATTTACATAGGCTTTTCATCATCCACGCCACGCATATAAAAACTCACATAATCAAGTCATCAATCTTTCATTTCTCTTCTTTCTAGTTTCATTTAACAATACCCATGAAGATTAACAAGCTACTTACTTGATTTAGCTTCAAATTCTTAAAACTCTTCAAGAAAAACAAGAATGTTGGACCCTATTTTCGGAGCCCAACTATCCAAAGTCATAAAGCATGGGTGGAATTCCCTGTAGGGTTATCTTAAAGAACCCTCATTAGTCGTCATATCATAAGGATGGCGTGCCCATACCAGCCAATCACCAACATCACAATTTGAACTCTTCAAAAAAAATTGTAGCACTATGTCTATAGTTTATTTTGAAACAAGAACCACCTCATTCGGAGCTCTATAACTCAAGATATGCTAACCCAGTTATGCCCTTTCAACCAATCCCTCATTTTCTTTCCATCAATCTTTTTCAAATCAACACAAAAAGCTACCAATTTTTAATTAGAGATAGATAAACGTATTAGGAATCTATTTATTCAATAATCACTTTATTTGGAGGTCGAAAGATGAAGTTATAGACAAAAGAATCAAGCATGTTTATGTCCTCAATCATATTGTACCTATCTTGGAACAATTGCCATAACTTTCTTTAAAGATGTTTGATTGAGGTCATTCTTAAACAGTTTGAAGAGAACTTCTAAATCTACAACTTGTATGAAGACTCAAAAGAGAGATTCTGCCATTTAAATGGTCAAAAATGCAAATATTCTAAAGTATACAGTGTATGTCCATTAAACTGACATACATGTCGGCCTAACTGACATAAACGGGGTTATGGGCCATTTTTAACCCGAGAAGGTCCGTTTAAACGAACATAGGTGATGCTGAGGGTACTCATAGACCTGAGACGGTTCGTTTAACAAACATAGGGGATACCTAAGCCCCTCCAAAGCCTCTTCAATGCTTCCTACATCTATTCTAACATTACTTTCACTCATAATCTTCTCAAATTAACCTAGTTTTTTCCCTGAAGTCAATACACAATTTGACCCCTATGGAAAACTTGAAATATGAAATGTATAACTACAAGAGAAATATGAACATACACATAAGAAACTTCCACAATTCTCAATTCATTTCCAAATCAAAATGATGTTCATACATAGCTTTAATTACATATCAACGTTAAATCAAAGGCTTAACTCAAAAATACAAAATACAAAATACATTGGATCCTTAATGTTTGATATGCTTATAAAGCTATCTACAAGTCTAGTCACTAACTTAGTACAAAAGATTTCTGGCTATCTTGGAGTCTCCAAATGCATTGTAAGGGTCGCAAATCTTCTAGTTCTGCACCTGAGGAATGGGAAAAATATTAGTTTGAGCTACACAGCTCAGTGGCTAATATATTTATAGCCATTGGTAATGATTCACACAATCAAACATATATGTGAATATTTATATATGCACACATGTCTTATCTTAATCTAGTAATGTAAGTTCAACATTCACAATTTCAATTCACAACTCATAGGTCAATACATCATCACATAAAATATATTAGATGTAATTTATCATCAAAGCATAACACACAAAGTGCATCATACTTAACATATCAAAAATGCAAATGCACAAATAAATGGCTCGAGGGTTCTGTGGAAAAAAATGAAGAAACCAAAGTTTACACCATGAATGAAACTAGACCACTTTTCGAATCTCATACGCCACAAGCGGGTATCCGGGAAAAGGCTTTCTATCAACGTGCACGTGACTAAGAAACGGTTCCTCTCTTGCCCAAACATAATCAATTCTTATGCTCATTTCAATCAATCACAAATTCATATTCTCATGCTTCTTCTTCTTTCCATTTATTCAAAATGCCATGATACAATTCCAAGGCATAGCATGATCATACTCACAATTCAATTTTATCAAAATGTCATACATCATAATGCATTTTCCACATCACAACAATTCAAAACAAGCCATTTTAGCACACAATACACATACAAGGCATTTTGCTCATATTACACAACAACTATAAATAAATTAACCACCTAATTAGCTTACAAAATCCAAGTCAAGCTTGCCTTTCCTCTTGCTCTTGGATTAAGCTTCCTTGATTTCATAAATAAATCAAAATTTCCATTTAATCTAATTGTCAATAAAATTCATAAAGCTTCAAAATCAAAAAAATGAAAAAATTGCTAAATTGAGCTTAGCACTAACTTACCCATGGTCTATCTAAGTTAAAAAGACCAACACCTAGTTTAGAAACCCTAAAATCAAATAGGTTCCCTTAAATCATCTTCTTCCAATACAACACCCATTCTCTCTCTAACTCCTTCTCTAGAAAAGCAAGAAGAAAAAGATAAACTTACCTTGACAAGATGATTTCTCTTCTTTTCTTCTTCTTTCTCCCTTTCCTAGCTTCTCCCAAGATTTTCTCCTTCTTCTCCCCTTTCTCTATGTTTTTTCTCCCTTCTCTATGGCTTCTCACGATTCTCTCTTCCCTTCATCTAATTCAAGCCCATTTTATTAGTCTTTCTTCCCATTTTGCCCCTCATTAATTTAGGCTTTCCATATTTACCCCTCCTTTCATTTAACATAAGTCTAATAACTACTTAGCCTATTATACACCACATTAATTCTAACTTAATTCTAACACTTCATTCTAATTTCTAATTTCTATTCATACTTGCTACTTTAATAACTCAACTCTAAAATAATGAAACAAATAAATCAATAATAAATTAAAAATTTTGGGTTCCAACAATTCTCCCCCTAAAAGAATTTGGTCCTCAAAATTCTTACTTGAGTCCATAAAGAGGTGTGGATACTTCTCCTTTATAGCCTCCAAAGGTTATTATGTTGCCTTCTCCATCGAATGGTTCTTCCATAAGACTTTAACCAGCTTTACAATCTTGTTTCTCAAAATCTTTTCCTTCGAATCTAGGATCTCCACTGGTTTTTCATCATATGTCAAATCCTCCCTTAATTAGACCTCTAAAGGTTGAAATATGTGTGAAGGATCTGATCGGTACTTTCTCAACATCGATACGTGGAAAACATTGTGAATCTTTAAATAATTCTGATGGCAAAGTTAACTTGTAGGCTAAAGGCCCAATCTTCTCAATGACCTCATATGGGCCTATGTATCTTGGACTAAGCTTGCCCTTCTTACCAAATCTCAAAACTCCTTTCCATGGGGAAGCTCTAAGAAACACTTTGTCTCCCACGTCAAATTCCTTCTCCTTTCTATGTGTATCTATATAACTCTTTATTCTGTCTTGAGCTGTTTTAAGTCTTTGTTTCACCACTTTAATCTTGTCAACCATGACTCATACCAACTCAGGCCCTAAGAGCCTCCTTTTACCATCCTCATCCCAACAAATAGGAGTTCTACACCTCCTACCTTACAAAGCTTCATAAGGTGCCATCTGAATTCCTAAGTGATAGAAATTATTGTAAGCAAATTCGATTAAAGGCAAATGATCATCTCATGAGCCTTTAAAATCCATAGCACAAGCCCTCAACATTGCCTCCAAAGTCCGTATTGTCCTCTCCGATTGTCCATCAGTCTATGGATGGAAAGTTGTACTAAAGTGCAACTTAGTTCCCAAATCCTCTTGTAAGCTTCCCTAAAATCTGGAGGTGAACTTGGGATCTCTATCTGAGACTATCGAACTTGGAATCCCATGAAGTCTGATTATCTCATCTATATATTTCTTGGCCAAAGCATTCAAAGAATATGTCCGCTTAATTGGCAAGAAATGTGCAGACTTAGTTAGCCTATCTACAATCACCCATATTGTGTCATACTTCCTGCTAGTCCTTGGCAACCCTATCAAGATATTCATTGTAATCTTCGAGACATTATATGTATAGTTAAACATTTCGGAATTAGTCAGAACATTAAAGTTTGAGGTAATTATAGAATTTTAAAGAACTAAATTTAAGGTTAAGACAATTAATAGATTTTACTTGAAGATTGAAATTGTACAAATGAGCATTTCTCAGCAAGGCTAATGTTGAAATATAATGTATTGAATAGAAAATTTAATAACAGTGTAGCATAATTTTAGATATTGAGGTTACCAAATCTAGTACAATGAAGAGTTTAGAATGTTGAGTTGAATATGGGGCAAAATGAAGTGTTATTAGTTGCATTAAAATTTAAGATCAGTTTCGCATGAAAGAATCAACAAAGCCCAAATTGAGGATTCGAAATTTATGAATCTTACGGGGAAATTGAAAATTGAATCCAGATTTTGATTTTGAATAGGAAAATTGATACTTTGTGATTGAAATAAGAAGGATGTTTACCCAATAAAAATGATTAAGCAAAGAGACTACTAGAGAAAGCAAGTAATAACCTAAGCTAGACATCCTAGTAGGAATACGTCGAAATAGTATTTTACTACTAAGGATGTAGAAGCAAGTGACTGAATGTTTGAACTACCAACGGTCCTAATTGTTGGAGATACGCTTAAAGCTTATATTTTGGAGTTCATAGAAACATAAGATCAATGTATAGTTTTAAGTGATATTTTTATAATATTGTATGTGGCGTAAAACGACAAAAAGAATCGTTTGCCCTTACATTGAAATAAAGAGGGCCTAAAAATGGTTTAAGACCATAATTGATTTGAGATATTGTTGATGAGTAAAATAAATTGGTAATAGGAATTTATTTGGCCCAAGAAAGATGAATAAATGTGATGGGTCAACATCGAGGTTATGGATTATAGTGAGATGGATATAGGAGTTAAGTGTAGTAACACTAAAGAGATATGAAATATCAAATGAAAGATGAAACGTCTCTGAGAGTATCACCTTGCCAAGGTGGGCCTAGATTAAGTATAAGGTGTGCTCACATTAGGATGAGGAATAGACTAAGTTCAAATTGTATTGGTCTACGTGATAATTTTATATTGTGGAAATAGTTAAGAAAGTGTGATATCTGAATTAGTGACTGGAAAAAATCGAGTGATCCCATTGACCATAGTTAAGTGGAAGAAATTATTCGAGTGATGAAGTAAGTTGGGAGACAGAGGAGCATATGAGGAGACAAGATCCCCACCTGTTCGAGCAAACAGGTAAAAATTTCAAGCACGAAATTTCTTTAAGGAGAGGAGAGTTATAACATCCCGTTACCTGTGGGGAGGTTAGAATAATAAATATGAGTGATTAATGAGACAGTGGGAAATGCATTTTATGCTCATGTATAAAATGTCGTGCACATCCTCATGAATAGTGAAATTTTACGCATGAAAATAATTATACATGCATTCATGGATAATTCCGGGTATAATTGGATGAGTTGTGTTATTTTTAAGAAATTGAATTTATTTATATTGGAAATATTATTGAGTAGTGGAATTGTTTTATTTTTAATTTTGGGGAATTTAGGAATAATTTTCGAAAATTTTTGGAAAATAGGAAATAGGAATCAATGATATTTGGAGATAATTGGATTGTAAAGATAGGAGTTAAAGAGATTAGTTCCAAAGGAACTTGGTTAGAGCTTAGACATTAGGAAAGTGACAAGTGTCACTAACTTAGTAAGTTGCCTTATTAATTTTGTCTGAGAGTGAGTTATGATCTTTGAGAGTTAAAAGACTACGTGATTGGAAAGGTGTACTACAAACAATATTCCTAAGTTTCCTTCTTTGTAGTCACCTTCTTCAACTTGTCTCTCGATACACAGAGTTTTTCATCAAATAGCTTCAGAGAGATTTCTTTGTTTTTTCTTATCCTATACCACTCCCACCTTGCTATCTGTTTCTTATACCCTAAGAAAGAACTGAAGCTGGTCAATTTATACAGTGGTATATGTGAATTGCATGGAGTTTAGGGCTTTGAGATAGTTGAGGATCTTGGAATTTTCAACGAGTACGTATTGAGTAAATCCTTTAGAGTTGTAGATTTATGAAATAAATTTGATGAATTATTGTCATCTACATGAACATGGAATTTATGTACATCTTCATGAACACTGCACTAATAGGATGAAAAATCTGGATAAAATGTTATTTAGTATTTGATGGATTGTTCATCATCAGGTGGTGTAGAAATGATTTTTGGAGTTAGATAGAGAAATAAAATGGTGTATAAGGTTAGTGTAGAAGATTATTTGTGGAAAGGTTGATATGCTGTGTTTCTTAACTATGTATGTATGTATGTATGTATATATATATATATATAGAGAGAGAGAGAGAGAGAGAGAGAGAGAAATAAAATGGCGTATAAGGTTAGTGTAGAAGATTATTTATGGAAAGGTTGATATGCTGTGTTTCTTCACTATGTATGTATGTATGTATATATATGTATGT